>JAWWEE010000062.1:350292-370732 GCA_035221455.1 Xenops minutus
GAGCCAGTCCTTATACAATCCTTTCGGCGACCCCCGGAGAAGGGAGCGCTGAAGAGGATGGGGGAGGGGAGGCACGGGGAGAGCGGCGGTCCCGCAGCCCTGCGGGGAGTGGGGTTAGCGTGGGGAGCTGGGGCAGGGGATCGTGGATAGTGGGGGGCCGGGGGGGATGGGTAATGGATCGTGGATCGTGGATAATGGATCATGGGGATCCGGGTGTGACGGGTGGGATGCAGGGATCATGGATAATGGGGGGCCGGGAGGGATGGGTGGGGTGCAGGGGTCGTGGGTAATGGATCATGGATAATGGATAAAGGGGATCGGGGCCGGGAGGGATGGATGGGAAGAAGGGATAGTGGATAATCGATAATGGGGGTCCGGGAGTGATGGGTGGGATGCAGGGATAGTGGATAAAGGGGATCCGGGAGTGATGGGTGGGGTGCAGGGATCATGGATCATGAATCATGGATAAAGGGGATCCGGGAGCGATGGGTGGGAAGCGGGGATCATGGATCATGGATAAAGGGGTCGGGCCGGGCCGGGCGCTGTGCCGCCTCCTTTGTGCTCTCCTTGGGGTGCTCCATGTGCTCCATCCCAGGGAACTCCGGGGAATGCCCCGTGCCCAGCCGGCCGTGCAGGGACGGAGCCGGGCTCGGGAGGGTCAGGGGAGCCGTGGAGCTCGCAGGTGTGCAGCTCACCTGGGGCACATCCCCGTGTGCCATGCCCTCCTCCCCGCGGAGCTGCTGGGAACGGGGCAGGGCTTGTTCCGTCCGTGTGCTTCCCACGCGAGAGGGTGCAGCGAGCAGCACTTTGGACAGAGGCTGGGACAGCCCCCGCTGGCCTGGTGGTGTCCACTTGGGTGTGTTGGAAGGAAGCGACTGAGAGCAGTGGGTGGCGAGGCAAGAACACAGAAGCTGCAAGAAACAGCTCTAAGTATGATCCAAAGACTCGCCTCTTTGAAATGAGTCAGTTCTGAGGCTGTTAAAATCCATTTCAAGTGTTTGAGGTTGGAGCTTTTGCAGAATAAGGGCAAATACCCTGCACGTGTGATTTCTTTCCCACTGCACAGATGTTTCTTCATTCTGGTTTTGCAAAATCAGGTTAGCCTTGAGTGAACGGCTTATTTTGACTGGTAAGTAAAACATTACGTATTCTTCATTATAAAAGAGCAATAAATAGTTCTTGGGCTTGGGCTGGGTTGTTTTTCATGAGACTTATTGTGCCTTCAGCAGGGTGCACGTGTAGAGCTGGTGGGTTTGTAGTGTTGGAACACACTGGAACCAGCTGGAAGAATCAAATTTTTAGTCCTTTGAGGGCATGTGGTGATTGAGATAATAAAGGTGGGAAGGAGTCAGTGTGTTGAAATGTTATTTAGGGAAGCAGAACTGAAAGTGTTACTGTGGTATTAACACGGTGCATAGTGTGCAGAAATATTAGTCAGAAGCAAATTATTGGTTCATCTTTCAGCTTGTGGTCTTGATTTGTTTGTTTCAAGTGTACATGTGGAGTTTTTGAAGAAACCAAGAGCATCTGAGGCAAGTCAGCAGAAATATCACTGGGGAATTGCTTTGCTTTTTAGGTTTTATGGCCAGTGTGTGGCTGCGTGTTGCAGTGGTTTTGTGCCACTTGCTGCTGATGGGCTGTGGAATACCAGGATTCCAGTTGTTAATCCTCTGTTTTCTGTGATGCAGAGTGAGGGGAATGATGGGGCTGTTGGATTTAAGGGGGAAGGATTGCAGGGGTGACTTACTGGCTGGGGAGAAGATCCCAGAGGGAGCAGAGGAAATCTGACAAAAAAGGGGCATAGTGCTGCTTTGGCCCTTTCCCTCTGGGCTTCTGGTTCTTTTGTGAACTTCTGAAAAGGAAATGTCATTTTGCTGTTTGAATACATTGTTTTGCATGAAGTGTCAAACCACATTATGGGGATGATTCCACTCAACTTCCCCCATTTCAAACCAAACACGTCAAACACCGTAATGTGTTTATACAAGAATTCAGTGTGTTTTGCAGGAGCCTGATATCCACATTTCCAAAAATAAATGATGTTTTTCGTACTTTATTATGGCTAGGAGAGTTTGTGTAGGAGAGAGGAGTTGGACTGTGTTCCCTCGGCCTTTGTGTCCTGCTCTGCACAGATCAGAGGAAGATGTTGGCCTTTTCCTGAACTGGAGGTTTATTTTCATTCATACTTCCTCAAAATATTCTTTTCCATGTAGTAGTTCTAATTCCAGAACTCGACTGTGTGACCAAAGCAAGAGCTATTGTCTCCCAGTGACTGCCTGTTCCCAGGGTGAGGACAGAAAGGCAAGAAGGTATAAAAAGATGTAGGTAAATGTATAAATTCTGGCTGCAGAACGCTGGGATTGCTCCCATGGGACTGTCAGCATGGGTGGCTTCTGTCAGGTGTGGTGTCACGGGGCCAGGTCCTCACCTGCAGCTCCTGGTTCCAGCTGCAGCAGCATCCTGGACCAGCAAAGCTGCTGAGCTGCTGGATTTTATGGGTTTTCTGGGCTCAGGAGGATCCTGGCAGAGCCCTTTTCCCCCAGACTTGTGCAGGAATTGGATGTCCGTGGAGGTTGTTCAGAGTCACTGCTTGGCTGATATTGGAATATCTGATGCTGTAATAGAAGGGAAACAAATCGGGGTGTTTATCAACTTTTGAAGCCCATCAATTTTCCTTGGAAAAAGAGGTCATTTCGGTGTCTGGGGTGAAGCAGGTCAGCAAGTCTGGGCAGTTGGAGCCTGTGGATTTTCCCAGTGGTTTCTATTCTTATGCTAATGCTGCAGCAGCCAGTTCTGGTACCTATTGTTATGAAGATCAGGCATTCCAGCCAGCTGGAATTTGGACACCGGAGGGAGCCCAGGGTGGGATGCTGCGGGTCAGCAGCCATTCAGCAATTCCGAGCTGCTTTGGGGCAAACAGTGGCTTTTCAGGGTTAATTTGGGGGTTTTATTCTTTGGTTTTGCTCTGGTTTTATTCCCTTAAATCCGTGTTGGAGCTCAAAGCGAATTGTTGTATTTGCTGCGGAACAATTAAAGTCTGGAAACTTCAGTGTTCAGTTTTTGTTGGGTGAAAAGTGTAAGAAGGCAGCAAAACTACGAGCCTCTCATTTGAGTCCTTGTTCTGCTTCCGTGGGTGACTTGCTGTGTTTCCCCCACTCTGTTTGTCTGTGAGCCCCCAATTTCTGCTGTGTAAAAGATTTTAGATAAATATTTATATATTTAGATATATAGGGTGTTGAGCAGTCTGTGGATGTTCCGAGGGGTGTGTGTCACTGGAAACCAGGGAGAATATGTAAATCTCACTCACAGGGGTTGATTTGTTGTGTGTTTGTTTCCTAGAGATTGTTTTAGAAAAGTAATGCAGAGGTCTGAGAGAGATGCTTCAAGTTAGGATTTATATTATATATATATATATTTATCTATAACATTATACACACTGCAGCTGGTTGTGGTTTCTCTCTGGACAGATTCTGACTACTATTCATACAGTTCAATGTGCTGGGGCTGTAAAACATGTCAAGAAGCCTTTGGGTGTTTATTCCAGTGGTGTTTTGGGGGGCTGGGGTCGGTGTTGACCAGAGCAGATCCACTTATCCATATCTGTGTGCAGCGTTGGGTTCTTTGGAGTTGTGTGAAATAATTAAAACCCGCCCTTTAAACTGTTTAGTAAATTGGATTTGCTTTACCAGCAGTGGGACAGGAAGTTAATCGTGTTTAAGCTGATGTTGACTTTTCCAATCTGATTTTCCCTGGGAAGAAACTTTGCTACCTAGTTGGTAAATGCACAGTTAATTACCTGCTGATTGTTTAAGCTGATAAATCAAAGCTACCAGGTTTACTGTAATGAGGCTGGTAAATGTGCCTTGTGTGTGTGCCTTAAATGTGCTTCCTTGTGTATTGTCTTGTGATTAAACACGGTATTAATTATCACCATGCTAAGGTTTGAATGCACTCCATGTTCTCAGGTGATGACTGTGACACTTCCCTTACCCTGTGTTTAGTTACACACCTCTAGCTCTGGAGCTCATGGTGTCCTCCAGGAATATTGTATGGGAATATTGTATTGGAATATTGCTCAGCAGCTTTGAACTCATAGTTCAGAAAATAAAATCCCCCCAGATCCCTGCTTCTTAAAATCCTTGTTTTAAGAACCTTTCCTGCCTTCCAGTCTTGTTTCTGGAGCTGTGTTGCAGCGTTCTGAGTTGCATGAGTTGCTGCTCAGTGGCTCATCCATCCTCTTGCCATCCCACTTGGCTTTTGCTGATGCAGGAGCTGCAGTTGTTGCCCTTCCATTCCCTCCCTGGTGTGTCCAGGCCTTTTCCCTGCCCACATCTCCCCATTAATGGTGTGGCTAGCAAGCATTGATTTAGTGGATCCATTACCACTCATTAAGAATCAGGGTTTCTCCAGTTTCCACCATAAATTCATTAAGCCAGGAGCACAGGAACTTGGGAGCCTGGCTTGCCATGGATTTCAGGGGCAAATTAAATGCTTAACGATCCCAGGGGTTTTTGGTTGGCTGGAGGGACACTTGGTGAGCCACAGCCTGAGCTGTGGGTGACTTGGGTTTGAGATCCAGGGAGGCAAGGTGGTTTCTGAAAGCTTTGTCATCACTTGCTGGCAGACTGAGATAATCAGTTCTGCTAAAAATAACTTCCTTGGCGAGGTGTTAAGTGGTTTGAAAATCCATGTTTCTTACAGAAAGCTGTGTTTAATGCTCTGTGTGTTTTGTTATCTGACAGATATTTATCACTGACTAAACAAACTTGTATTAAAATGTTAAGCTGTTGATTTTTTATTTTTTTTTTTAATTTCAGTAACAAATTTTCCTGACACTTGGGAGGTGAATTTTTGTTCCTGAATACTCGGAATGCTCAAGGTTCATTTGAGGGCTCTGAGGGAGACACAAGATACAGCTCTTGGTGTTTTAAAAGCAGTTTGATAGGGGTTTTTTTTGGTGTAAACCCAGAAAGTTTTCCAAATCCAAATGTTACAACTTGGCCATCTTCTTGCTGACTTCACTAGGGGCTCGTGTGGCTCTTACAGGGCAACCTGTTTGTGCACAATTTTAATTGTTGCCAAAGCCCTGGAGTGTTTGCTGAGATTTCCCCTTTCCCTCCTCGTTATGATTCATGAATGTCTGCGTTAGATTTCATCACATCCAGCCTCGTGCTGTGCCTTTTGTGTTTGTGTTTTACAAGAAGCATCTCCACAGAGTCAGCTCCTGCCCGCTGGGAGCAATCAGTCTGTTAACAGGGGGATTTCAGGGGGTTTTGAAAGTTCATTTTGAGTTCCAAGAGCCTGTTTTCCTGCTCAGCAATGCACCTTGCTAGTCCATCCCCCCAAAGTGACAGCTGATTCAATCTGATGGAATCTTTACAGATTTAATCAGCAGTTTCCATGTCAGCTTTTCTTGGGACGTGGATGTATTTCAGTGGCTGCTTTCCATAACTTGCCCTTATGATCATCATCTCACCCCTTACCCTCTGGCTGAGGTATAAACTATAAAAATTGCTGTTTGGATATCATGATATGTTTCTAGTGCTTATTTATGTGTATTGCTGAGGGATACCACTCTTGCACTAGAAGACAAAATGTGGGGGGTTTCTGAAACTCACAGATGAAGGAGCAGTAGCTCTAAATATTGAGAAAAAGCACAGCCTGTAAACCAAATCATGCCCCTCCTTCCTCACTTTTAGGAATATGCAGAGGTGTAATGTGTCTGCTGGAGGTTGATTCACCAAAGACCAGTGGATTTTTATTTCAGCAAAAGCTCTGATAATTTATTCTTGGAAGTGTAAATGAGATTCCATAGTCCTGCAGCTGAATGCTGCCCAAGGCAGGCTTCAGCTGTGAGGTTCAGCCACTGGTGACTGCTGCAGTGATTTCATTGACGAAACAGGAACAAAAGTTTGTTTGTAACTGCTCTGGAACTGAGAACAAAGGCTGGGGGGACCTCTGAACCTCTGTGGCTGTGCATCTGAAGGAGGAATTGTTCAGGAATGGGAAAAACTGCCAGAAGACCCGAGATCTGCTTTTCCAGACATCTTTCTCCAGCAGTGCTCAATGACCACATTTAAAGCAAAAAAAAAGCTGGTTAATTGGAAGACTCCCTTGTTCTCCCCCTCCCCCCCCAGCTCTGATTTGATAATCAAGCATGCAGGGATGGTTCTTCTCACTTTTTTTTTCTTTTCTCCACCAAGGCAAGCTTTAAACAAATGAGTGTGTGTGCTCTGGGTTTTTTTTTGGGAAGAAATCTTAATGATTGATCGCATCCTTAAACATTTTGTTCTCTCCCAAACATTCTGTGCAAGTGATTCTGGCCTGTGAAGCAATTTGTTTTCCCTTGCTTCCTGGTGCTTGCTGTTCAAACTTCACAATTATTTTGCAGTCTGTCTGCTCCAGCAGGATGGGAGGGAACGATCAGTGTTGGGAGGGGATAATCAGTGTTCCCAGGGAATTGTTACTTCTCTGCACACTGTGTTGACTGGCACGTCAAGGGCACAGGTTCTTCAGGCAGAGATTTGTGCCTTATCACTCACCTTCAGGATTTGGGATGTACTGGAAGAACATACTCCCTGAATTGCTTCGTGCAGAGAGAGGCAAACCACAGCATTGCACAAGTGAGGGATGATGATTTTCCTTTGAGTAATGAGTGTAACACACCAGCTGGAAAAGGCATGGCTGTTCATTTGTGTTTCTCATTTCTATCAGGAGAGTGCTCAGGCATGTGTGTGTCCCTCTGTCTCCTCCTGAAGGAATACTCTGTGCTGCTCTGGAATTGCTGGGAGAGCAGGGAAGGGCTGGGCTTGCCCCACAGTCCCTTGGGAACTGTACCAAAGGTGGCAGGAGGGCAGGAATCCTGGAACCTGGTCGGCTGCCTCCTGGAGCCACCCTTGGACTGTTTCCCACATCAGTTGCAGGCAGGTGATGCTCAGGTGGCTGCAGCCACTTGGCACAGAGAGGGGGAGCATCCCTTGGGGTGTTCTCTGCACCCCTGGTCCCCAGAAATGCACAGGAGGAGTTGGGAAAGCTCCAGGTACCCAGAGGATGTAGAAATCAGGTGTGATTTAGTTGACAGGGTAGTATTTCAAGTAGCGCTAGAGAGGAAAAAAATCCATTTCTTTAAATTACTGGGGGCCTTCAGACCCTCTTTCCCCCCTTTTTTCTTCCCTAAGGGATGTGTGTGTGGGGTGGCACTCAGGGTGAGGTTGCTGTAGGTATTTATGGTGTATTCACCTCCTTTTTTAGCAGCCCCAAATGACAACAGATCTCAAATGCCCTGTCTTGCTGATCTGTTTCTAACCTCTCACTGCAGTTGCTGGGAAATGAGGCTGTGCTGCAGGAAGTCTTCCAGGCAGTGTGGAAACCTGGCTCCCAGGGGCAGGGAAGACTCTGCTGGTTGCTCTTCCACCTCTGAAGTTCTTCACGGGCCACTGGGTTGTTCTCACTGTGCTTTTTGCTTCCTTCCCTCTGAAGATGCTCAGCAGCTCAAGCTGCTCAAGTGACCCAGAGCAATTGCATCAGGAGGCCAGTACACCCTTGGCTAGTTAGTTCTGCAGCCCTATTGTATTAATTTAGGGATAATTTGGGTGTCTACAGTACAACTTTCTGAATGTTTGCACCTATATCCCAAGAAAAGCTTTTTATCATATCTGTAGGCACCCTTTGCATTCCCTGCTTGCCAGGTGCTGGGGGTAAGAATTAAACCCCACTTAACTTCTCCCATTAAAACTGGAAATGAAAACACAGAGATGGGTGTCTTAGAAAACTTAATTTGTCAGTTCTCCTCGCTGGCAAACGTGTGTGGAGGAGGGAGGCCATATGGCTGCTAAATATAACCCAACTTTCTCCTGAAGAAGGACAGAAGTTCACAATCTGCTGGTAATAAGAATGTGCTGAGGATTTGAAGAATGGTCTGAGTGCAGATTAAGGTGATGGGAACAGAGCCAAGGAGTAATCCAATAAAATGCCAGCATTTCCTGGGAAGGTGAGCTTGGCTGACCCTGGGGAGATGCTCAGCATCTTGCAGGTGCTGTGTTGGAAGGGTGAGGGTGGCAGTAGCTGTCCAGCTCTGTTCTTTTTCAGAGCTCTCCACCCTCTGGGTCCAACAGCTCCTGTTCTTGTTTGCTTTAAATATTTGCACTGCACAGCCCAGTGCTGGGATGCTGAAGAACTGGGATGTCCTGCTAGGGCTGTTTGAATAAGAGCAGGAAAACAGAGTTACTCCCAGCTTCTATCTTTGAATGTTTTGTTAATACTGCTCACCCCCTGTGTTTCTGGAGATGCTGCCAAAAGACAGGTTATTCCATAGTTTCAGAATAATTGAAACACAGTAGTATTTCTACAGGCTGCTTTAAAGCTCTGTGTGTGTGTGAATGCATTTGAAGGGAGTGAAAATTAGCAAGGCACTGTGCAGTGTAGTATTTCTGTGTGTTTTTCAGCAGTGGACATTTGTATGAAGTACCTTGGCATGTAGATTAGCCCTTTTCTGAGGGGAAAACCTGTGGAGAAAACAGAGCTCCAAAATAATTGTGATTTTGTCCCCCTCCAAAAAAAAAAAAGAATTACCCTGCCATATTGTTTTTCTGTCTCCTCTTTTTAAAAGGAACCATCCCAAATCTGTATTAAACTCCTGATTTAGCAAAACACTTTTATGTATGTTAAATGTTGGCCTGGGAGTAGCAGGGCTCTGGATGGGATAAAAAGGCATTGCTGAACCCAGGCAGGAATATCTGATAGGAAAAGCTTATCCTGGAAAAGAATCAGAAGAGAAACTCTTGGTTCTATTCCTCCAGGCCTTTAAAATATTTCAAAGGGGTGAGAGTAGATTTACTGGGGGGGTTTGGTGGCTCCACATGAGCTGTGCAGATCCCAGCCTGTCAGGAGCACATGTGCTCCTGCACTGCCTTCTCTGGGAAGCTGAATGAGACACAACAAGAATGCACTTTGTTGTTCTTTAATAATAAATAACAGCACAGCAGTTTTGATCTTCAAAGTGCTGCTCAGACCTTAATTAATCTTCATAATAGTCCTGTGAGAGACTTAAAAATACTCCCTAGCCCTTTGGCCAAGGAGCTCCTCAGCACGGGGCTCTTGGAGGGTTTGCTTAGGGCCACGTTGTGAGGACCTGCTGGGACAGAAGTTCCTGGCACTGGGAGCTGGGGATAATTCTGGAGGCTGTGCTGCTGCTCTCCTTTATGTGTTAAAATTTCAAAAAAGAGATTTGAATACGTAAAGAAACGGAGTCCAAAATTATTTTGGGTTTCCAGCGGGGTGTTAGCTTATGCATATGCATGCTGGAATTTCCCTGTTGAAGATTCCTGGAGGCAGAAGGTGCTGGGGATTTGTGTGTGTTGCTGTGTGTGGGAGCAGGGTGTGGAAAAGTGCCCTTCAGAAAGCCAGGGTCACAACTGGGAAATAAAGTATATATGGCTTTAGAATCGATAGGGCACATAATAACTACATAGAAAGTGTCTCTCATCTGCTTTCTCTAATCTTCCTAATTCTTTATGAGGTTTAAAATAAGGAGAAGAAGAGGAATTAATGTAAGTGCTCGATTTTCAAGGTTTTTCCTCGATAATTGGAGTTCTAAACCAGATTTAGAGAGCACACTGCTCTGAAAACCTGTGCCTCCATTTGGAGCATAAAATAAGAATGGCAGAGTGAAGGGAGATTGTACAACCCATCTGGAGAAATGGCTTTATAATTATAATCTAGAAACAGGAATTACAGTCTTGAAATAATCCCGTGTGACCAGTGGGATCCAGCATTGCCTCATGTGCATTTTTCTCACAAACAATAGGGATGTTCATTAATAAATATAACTGTGAGAACTTGTTCGTGCTGGACCTGGGGGAGCCCAAAACACTGATTACCCTGAGAATTGAGATGTATCCCAGTAGTCACACCTGAGTTTGCTTCTGGCATAACACACAGAAAGTTTAAGATTCTCTGCAAAGCAGCTTTTCCTGAGCTGGGATGTTTCTGAACACCGAGGAGCCCCGACTGCTGTCCTGGCAATGGGGGCTTTGACGTCAGGCTCTGTAATTCCTGCTGCAGGTTGCACCAAGTGCAGGAGGACTGAGCAGGAACGGCCCTGCAAAGGGCAAGGCTGCCAACCTGTTGAGCAGGTTTGGAGGATTCCTCAGCACGGGGAGCTGAGCCAGCTGATCCTGGAGATGATGCCAGAGAACTTCACCCGGTGCCCTTGGCATCTCAGCAGCCGCTGGCGGGGGCAAAGGGCTGCCCAGCATCCCCTCTGAGGCTCACAGCTCCCAGTTGCTTGGCCCCTGTGCCCTGAGCAGGGATCTGGGAAGAGTTTCAATGCCTTGTTGAAGCTGGTTAGAAATGCAGTGACTGGGGGTCCATCTGGAGGCTGGGATTTGTTTGGAATACAAGATGTGAATAATGGCAGAGTTGTGAACAGTTCCTGGAGTGCTGAACCATCAAGGGTTTTAAAAACTCTAGAGGTTTTTGTTAGCAAGGTTTTGCAAATGATATGATTTTAATATGGTGGGCTTAGACCTTCTGTTCTCCCGTGTTTTGATCCATGAGAGCAGCAAATCTTGCTTTAATAGAGGGCAGAGAATCCCTTAAGCCCATAACCCATAGAATGCATGAGGTGTGAAATCTGCTGCAGGTCTTCCTTCTGTGAGCTGTGTTCCTGCCCTTCTGGAGGGTGCCCAGCTGTTCAGAGGGCTAAACTGGGCATCAGCAAACAAGCTGGGCAATAATCTGTGTATTTTAGTTTCCCAGGCACACTGTGGCAATAAGGAAAGGCTTTGGTAGCTGAATTACCTCGTGGTTCTGGAGAAGCTGTGCCTTAGGACAGCTAAGGTGGATGGGGTCTGATGGGAGGGGCAGAGATGGGATGCCTCTCTGGACCATTCTGGTTGGAAATGACTTGGATATGGAGCTGAATGCCTTTCACAAGTTTTTAAAGCTATTTTTACAAGGGTAGCAGCCTCAGTGGGATGGCAGTAACACACAGGGGTGGCTTGTTGTGGGGTTTTTGTGCCTGGAGTTTATTTCTGGGCTGAAGTGTGTGCTCCTCCAGACCCTGACTAAGGTCTTTTCCCCCTTCTGGGAGTCATTCATGATGCTGCACCTTGGCCAGCTTCTTGGAGAGTGGGCACACTGGGGTATCTTCTTAAATGCAGTAAAATCTCATTGCTTATAAGAGTTACTGATGGTTTACCTGCTCAGTAAGGGCTTCTAGAAATGAAGATGGAGGTGTTTGACATGGATGAGTTCAAGTATTTGCTTTTAAGTCTTCTAATCCGTGATGAAATTTTATTAGCAAGTTGCCAGACGAAGTGCTGGGTGGGGGGCTAGACAGTGTATGGGGGAGGCATTTGAAAGATCTTGTTATATTTAATTTTCCAAAATAACTTCAGAGGCAACTTGTTCCCTCCCCAAATGCTGCATGTTCTGAATCTTCCTAATCTGTGTGGTGTCCAAATCCATCCAACAGGCCTTGTAAAACACCGGGATTTTTCCTCAGTTGGTTCAGCGAGTCCAACAAATCGATAACTCCCCAGGGCTTGGGTTGTTCTCTTGCTTGAGTGACCAAAAAATGATCTTTAAGTGGCATCAGCAATGTGGTGGTAGCTCTGCTTTGCCAGGGGCACGGGATTTTCTGTGGGGTGAGTTGGCACCTTCCAGCCACGGAACCACTGCACTCTGGGCTGGTGTCCCTGGTGTTTGACAGGGTTAATGCTTGGACAGCACAGGGATTTTCTCCAAGACAGATCCTGTGTGTGTGGGGAAACATGGGCAAGGTGGAGCTTCCAAGGATGGTCTGTGAGAGGTGTTGTGAGGGTTGTTTGCTGACTGACATATGGGCTGACAGAAGGTGCTGTTTACCACCCCGGAGCCCGAACTGCCAGGGAAGTGCTTCTCTTCTTTAAACCTTTTAACTCTATTAAGTACTTGTAGACATCTTCCAACATCCTAGCCAAGGCAATTGACACTTTGCTTTTCTTCTGCTTCTCCCATCTGTTTGTTTTCTTGCTTTTCTTGGGTTATAAGTAGATTTTAGTGTTTCAAGGGCTGTTTCAAAGGGCTCAAGAAGCAATGAGCGCTTGCAAATCTCTCTTGGCTTTTTACCTCCAAGGGTTTGGTGTCTTGTACCTTGCTATGAGATGGAAGTGGAATCCAGGCAGACTCCCAGGCTGCAGAAATTGCTCTCTAGTAAAAGTGTGGGGCAACTTCTTTCCAAGTCATCCCAGGAATAACAAACTCCTGAACTGGAGTGTTCAGTGAGGATGAAGAAGTGATGTCAGAGGTGCCACTGGTTTGTGGTGGAAAAGGCAAAAAAACCCCCCATGGGACAAACTATTACCTTAAAACTCAGGCAAATGGAAAAGCACATCATTCCTTTTAGCACTGCTGTGGGTGTTGAAAGGGGAAGGCTTCAGAGGGAGGAAATCTGCTCTGGACTTTTGGGGAATGATCCCTGATGCCATGGAAGTGGCTGTGGGGCCAGCCTAGGAATTGCAGTGAGGATACTGTTTATTTGGTTTTGTGTTACTGCTTTTTGAACAAACACTTTCCAGGTTCTCCCCTTAAGCACCCACAGAGCTGCACATCTTAAGAACGTGAGCAGAAGTGAAACAAATGCTCAGGTGTAGATTTAGAGAAAAGACAAATGAACAAAGCACCTGAAATACTCAGTGGGATGCAGAACGGCTTGTGTTTTGTGAGCTTGTTTTGCATGCCTCTGGCTGGTCCTGGTGTGATTTCTGTGGCAGGGGCTGCAGTTCTACAGAGGGAGAAGTTGGGAATGTGTGCAGAGAGTTTGGGATTTTATTTTCTGCTCTGATTCTTCTTTTGTCTCCTCCAGTCTCGCTGGGAACAGGCTGATTGAAGTGTGGATACACATCCCATAAAACAGTGTGTCAGGATCTGTCCCACTTCCCTCCGAGTGATCAGGCCTGGAGAGGAAAAGCAATAAATGTTTCTCCTCCCCCTTTCTCTGCTGAACTGCCTTCTGCTCTTCCTTTTTTTCCCCCAAGTCATAAGGAAATGGTGTTCAAAGCTCTAAGCAATAAACTTCAATCAATTACTACATTTGCTGCTTCAATGTTTAGGGGGCAGAAGAATTTGAAGTGAAGGTCCAGTTTCCAGCAGTTTCCTGTGTTCCCACTCTGTCCAAGCTATATGGAGTTGGAATTTCATCCCAAGGTGCTGGATGTTGGTATTTGTAACCTATTAAATGCAAATAGTGAGCAGCGTGTAAAGGAAAGGGGTTTTTATTGAGGTTATTAAGTTCTTCGTGGTGGGAGGCTCTTTCACACAACAGACAAAACTATTCTCTGCTTATGTGAAGCTTTGTGAAGATTAGGAGATTCCAAACAGGAAAATCTGCTTGGATTTGTCACTTATAAATTTGTTTCTTAAAAGGAGTGTTTATAGCACGCAGAAGAGATTATGGCAGAACTGGGGGATAAGGCAAGTTAGGGAGGTGATGTGGGTGTCTATTCTGATGCTCAAAACAGAGAGGAAAACTTTCTTAACTACATAAAACATCCCTCTGAAAGTGTTTAAATGAGGGCTGGTTTTGCTTACAGAGGCCATACATTGAAATAAGCTTAAAATGTAAACACAAGTGCATTCCTTCTGGGGAGACACAAACCAACACACCTTACAAAATTCTCCCTCTAGGATTTTGTGCTGTCCGAGTTTGGCAAAGGACCCTTTTTGCTGGTGTTCAGGAGAGCTGGTAGTGTTTTGTATTAAGTTTTATTGAGTGTAACCAATGCACAATGAAAGATGTGATTAAAAACCCAGTGCCAGAGTAAAAGCAGGTCAAAAATCGTAGTAAAGATGATTATGGTATTGAAGTGTTCACTGCCTGGGGGAATATTGCAATATCATCAATGTGGCAGTCTCCTCCTATCTGTGGTGGGGTAAAAGATGTTCTTTCCAGGATTTTGGAATTGGGTGGAAGTGGAAAATCACAGCCCTTGTGCTCCCAGCTGAGGTGCCCCAAGAGAGGGCCAGCAGGGAAGAACAGCCAGTGGCCCTAAGGGCTGCCTGAATCCACTTCTTTGGCATGGAGAGGTTCTTTTGGACTCTGCTGGCCCTCTGGGGTTCCTCTGGTCTCTGCAAGGTGACTCTCACACAGGTAGGTCCAGCTGGGCCTAAACCCCCTTGGCTTTCCATGGGATGTGCATGTTGAGAAAGGGGGGTGATTCCATCAGTGCCTTCAGCCACACGGGCAGGGAAATGTCTCTGAGCACACCCAGTTCCAGCTGTCTTGGAAATTCAAATTTAGGAGCTCTTCCCATTCCTTGGGTTGTATCCCATGGGGTTGTGGGGAGAGTGGATATTGCAGCCCTGGCTCTCTTTGCCCTCTTCCCTTCCCTGCTGCTGCATTTCCCAGAAGGATTTATCCAGCCTGGGTTTCACTGCTGTGGCACAAATATCTCATTCACCTCCCTGGAGGGATTTCTTTGTCAAAGTGCAGAATGTGCTGCTTTGCTTTGGTAGAACCCCAAGGCTGAACATTTCCCTAATGTTCTGGAAATAAGCCCTCTTTAAAGTTGAAAAAACCGTTCTCAAATTAATTTCATGTTATTTTAAATTCCAAGTAATGGAATTATTTATCCCATGTTATTAGAAGCTTTTTAGGTTGCTTTTTTCCCCTCTTCCTAATAGAAGGTTGCTTTTTTCCCTCTTCCTAATAGAAGGTTGCTTTTTTCCCTCTCCCTTTCCCCTAGAAAGGGAGGATTAAATGGCCACGTTTTGGAAATGGATAAATCTCTCAGAAGTGGCTTTAATAAACCTTTTTTCAGCCTTGCTGTCCATCCTTTGGAGGAGGAAATATTGACAGAGCAAGGAGGTTTTTGCCTCCTTTGATGTGAGGGTTTGACATGTCAAGCTTTAAATAGCCCCAAATGTCACTTTGAAGGAGGATGGGCAGGAAAAGGGAATGACTGATGAGACAAATTCACTTAATAACTTCCCACTTAGCCAAAAGATAAAACTGGTTTTCATCTAATGCTCCTAATTTATGGTAGGGCTGACCAACAGGAGACTCCTGTGAAGTGTTTCTGTACATGCTCCATATCAGCCCTTTGCCTGGGGCTGGTTTTTAAAAATCAAGTTCCAGGTGCAGATTTCCCACGTGCCTCTATTGAAACAATTTGCTATCAATTAAGAACACAGTGTCAGCACATAGAATAGTTTGGTTTGAGCTTTGTTTCATGTGGAAATCCCTGAATTTGGGTTAACTTTGGGGAGTTTGGCACTGCCAGTGTATTTTCCTAGGGGAAATGAAATGGGAGGGAATAATTAGGGTGCAAATCCTGGGCATTCCCTGGCACAGCTGAAGTCTGGTCTGGAGTGTAAAATCCAGTTTGTTTGGTTGGGGGTTTTTTATATTTTAGCAAAATGTGCTGAAGAATTTGTGTTGCTGAGCAGTCACTTCCCAAGGGGGGTGGCCTTTAAACTGGGAATGTGATTTGCCAGTTCAGGGTATGTGTCATCTTAATTTTGTCAACAGTTACTGCATCAAAGTGGGGTTTGGAATTTCCCAATGACACAATCGTAGGGACAGGGGAGAGGGTTGAACCTTCAAATCATTTTTATCCTCTCCCTTTCTGGCAGTTGAAATGTTATTGACCAACAACATATTTGTGTTTGTTCAGCACCAATATCCCCTGTAAGAGTCACCATCTGTCTCATTTCTTCTGCATCTGTGCAAGCAGTTTGGGGTTGTCTTTCACTCTGGGCAGGCTTATTTTTAGAATCTCTGCTAGGTGATCAGCTGTTTTGTTCTTAATTAAAAAAATCTATTAGTAAAAACAATATAATAATTTATAATCTATTTTTAAAAATATAAACCCACTGCCACGCTCCACACAAATGCAATTTCAAACAATTTATAATATCAGACCTTCTCTTGAATTGCTGGTTTTGAGAAATGTGAGTGAGGCTTGCAGGGAGGGGAATTTTTATGTCCTTCCTCCAGTGGGTTTGACCCTAAAACCAGTTTGAATTGTGCTCTTTGTGGCTGATGCTCAGCCCTGCTCTCACAGCAAACTCCTCCTCTCCCAGCGTGGTTGGGTTTGTCCAGGGTGTTCCAAAGTACTCAAGGTGGGAAAACTCGGAGTGGGAATTCCAGAAAAAACACTCCCAGCATAAACTGAGATTGGCTGAGAGCTAAAAATCTTTGGTATGTTAAGCAAGATGCTGCAAATAGTGTTATTTATCAATTTTATTTCTTTCTTTCATGTCCCCCGGGGGGAGTTCGTAGTTCTGTGCTTGTTGGAATCATTCTTGAAAGGATGTTTTCCTTTCTCATGGGTGTTGATGATAATTATCATGGTGTCTCTTTTTAGAACTCTTAAAGCCCTGCTTTTGCACTCTGCTTTTAAATTTATATTTCTCCTTTGAGAAGAAAGCATTCATTAAATGGCCTGTGATGTGAGGTTTGCAGAACTCAATGTAATGAACATGACAGGGCTTGAAATGATGCTGTGGAAAAAATCCTTGGCTCAAGGTAGTTTAAAAAACCAAATGAATTAATTTTCTGAGCCTCTCACTGATGTTAAGGTGGTGCTTTGGTGGTTTTTCCCCTTCTTGCTCCTCTCTTAAAAGTTTCAAGGGGGTTCCAGCTCACCTGTGGCCTTAGAAGAAAAGTGCCTTCATGTGTAACTTGAATTGCCTGAGTAAGATCTTGTCTGCTTTATAAAAGTGAGGGAGGAGGATCAGGCAGGTCAGGGCTTTGCCATGGCTGGGTTTGTGGCTCCTGAGTGAGTCCAGGAGGATTCTGCTGAGTGGGTACAATATTATTGGAGATGATGGCCCTGAATCACTGAGGGGTTTTCTTTAATTCACTGGCTGAATGAATCACTTGGTGGCTCTGAGGATGTTTGAGCCAACTGAGCCACACCTGATACCAGCATTGCAGTTGCAGCCACAATGTAGTTGGCATTTAACATATTATAACATTTCAGAAAATAAAAATCATATCATGATATAATAAAAACTCCTATAATTGAACTTGGGGAGTCCAGCAGGATTTTAGGGTTGTATCTTCCTCACGTGGTTTTTCTTACTGTTTGCTCTGTTTTCTTTTCTTTACTGATAAACCACTTGGTGCCCAAGTCAAATCATTTGATGATCCTGGGTTTCCAAAGGCATTTTTACAAATGGCTTGCCTGGTTTATCTGCAGCAGAAGAAAATCTGCTCCAGGCTCTGAGCCTTGTGGTTCCCAGCTGGGAGGGTGGATCTGCTGAGCTCCAGTGACTTTTGGGACAGGGGATGCTCCAAAATGAGTAGTTTTTGTTACATTTACAGACCTTCACCCTTCTGGAGGTGCAGAAAACCAGCCATTTCAGCACAGGGAGCCCACTGATGGCAGGGGAGTTGTTGGATTTAACCTGGAGCCTGAGCTGAGCTGAAATGAGATGTAAAACAGAAGATTGTTGGATTTTATGAGTTCTACCCCTTCCTCTATCCTTTTAGGCACTTTATCCACGTTTGGTTATTCCTCTTGGCTACCTTCTAAGATGTATATATATTTATTTTTCTGAAAAGGAGATCTGGTGGTTCTTCCCCAATGGGAAAACCATACCAACATGTGGGAAAAGATGGGTTGGGATGAACCTGAGCAGGCAAGACATCTCAGAAGAACATGGATGTGATAAGTTAAGAGATAGCTCAGGTCACAAACATGCCATGCTGGGCATCTTCATTCCAGCAAGAGATGCTGAAAATCTGCCTGAGTTTAGGCCACAGCACCAGTTCTTTGTTTTGTCCCTTCCTTTTTCTTTATTCTAGAAATTTGAAGCTCACATTGTGTGGCTTTGCCTCTTTAAATGTGGATTATTTTATCTGACAGCCCCTGGATTTTGGCTGCACCTTCTCCTTGAGGACTTGTGGATTTAAGAGGAGGTCACCACTTGAGCGTGAGAAAAAGGGCGTTATTGAATTGCAAAGGAGCATATTTGTCTCTTGGAATTCCTGGGAGAACAGCCTACATTATGTGGATTCTGTTTGGCATTGGCAAGCACACATGGAAGGGGGTCATGGAGCCAGAATGCTGGGCTGGATCCTCGAGGTTGGGGTGTCCTTGGCTTTCCCTGAGGTTACCAGGTCATTGAGCTGCTCAAATGTCTGTTTGTGTGTATGAGAAGGAGCTTTTAATAGTCCATTTTCTTCCAGTGTTCTTGGTAAGTCAGAATTTTTTCACCCTATAGTCACATTGAATAAATCACCATCTTCTTTTAAAGTAGGATAATTTATGCCCTGAAGGAAACACATTAGAAGATGGATTTTTTTTCTGATGAACTTTGGAGACCTGTCTCTGTTTAGCACATTGTAGTTGTGATCCACGTTCCGTGGGTGTTTGAGCAGAACAGTGGTGGCACTTTGTGTTGTGCCAAGGCAAAGGGATGTCCTGAATCATAGAAAAACCCAGGAGAATTATATATATTGAGGGGAGGAGTCTCAGCATTGTTATAAAATTTAGCATTACTTTCTGCTTCCATTCAAAGTTTTAGGAAAACTCATTTTCAAGACAACAAAGAAGCACTGGGCACACAGAAAATAATCTGAATTATTGCTTGGAAAAAGCAAATCTGCACATTTCCTCTCTGTCCTGGCTCTGCTCCAGCTGCTGTTGGTGACATCAAAATAAACTCCTGACTTTGGGGCAGAGGGGGGATTGTGGGTTTGACCAGATGTTTATTCCAGCTGTTCCTTCTGGGCCTTGCAATGGCTTTTTGCTCCTTCTCCCTCCCTGATCTCTGGTTCCTGCCCACATCCCTCTCCCCTCCCTTTTCCATGGATATGGAATGGGGTGCACCCAAGTGCTTTAAAAGCTCCAGCAGATCTGGGAGCATTGATTATTGGCAAACTAATCATCCCAAATTCCACTGGCTTTCTCTTCATTTGGCTGTGAAGGAACTTATGCAGCCAGAAGAGATGCAGGGATAAACCCCAGTGTCTTTGGGGAGCATTTTTAATTCATGTGCTGTATATTTGATGCTTAGAAGCAAATAATGGGGAGGTTAATAACTGTTGGCTGTGCCAAAGGGAACTGCAAGGCAAAAGGGGGAATTTTCCTCCTGAAAAATGAAATTTTGGGGCTGGCAAGTGAGTCTGCTTTTTATTCCCAGATTGGTATTTAAAATTGCTTCAGCTTTGCAGCATCATCCTTGTTTGGAGGCACTGTCTGCCAAGGGCTGTCCAGGTGTTCTTTCATCTTGGCATTGCCTTTTACCCAGGTATTTCCATGATACAGATACTTAACTCAGATATTTGAGATATTTAACTCTCTCTTTAACACTTGACAGATATTTAACTGAGGGCAAGGGTTCAAAATTCCACGGGCCTGGTATAGGGAGATTCTGCCCAAGAAAGGTTTCTAGAGGAATGTTCCCCAGCATAAAACAGTTGATGTTCTCTCTCTCAGCTCCTTCTTGGGTTTAAATACTAGTATTTCATACATATATATATATACAAGGTACATATATTCTCCCTATAAAAGAAGCTCAAGGAAAAACTACTCAGTTTTAAGACTGCTTTAAATCATTTAAATGCTGCTTAACAGGATGCTGCAGCTTCCAATTTTAAGATGATTTAACAACAATCTGTGGTGGTTGAGCTACACAAAGTCACATATATCTAATCTTTTTTCCCCCCCAAATATTTTTGTCATCCTTATTTTTAAATTGTTTCTTTCCTAGTGTTTTAAATTCTGACTATGCAACTGCATCTTATCGTGTTCTTTTGCAGAGCACACACTCCAAATCCATCAGACTTTGCAATTCTGGCCTTAGTGCTGGAGCAGGAGTTGGAATGTGTTGCAGTTTTGCACATAGAGGTTCTTTGTTGTGATGTTTCAATCCTTTGGACTCCTAAAAGCAACCACCTTTTATGTGATGGCTGGGAAAAGAAAGAGAATAAGGAGGCTAAGGAGAAATTTGGGGGGGAAGGTGTGGCCTGACTTGCCACTGATATTTAAATTGTGAAGTCTGATGGAGAACAGGGGTGAGGGCTGAGGTGGGATTTCACTGAGCATGGTCCTGCCTGCTTCTCCTTGATTTTCATGGAATGTCTGGGAAGGACACCCAAGGAATCAGTGATAGCACTGAGCTGGTGCCTCCCAGTCACCACTCTTATAGTGTTGATGAGTTTATAAATAATTTAATGTATCAAGCCCTAAATTAAGGGCAGCCTAAGATCTTTCTGCTGAGCAGAGGAGACCACCCTGCCTTGAAAATACTCAGATTTCTCATTCTGGGGGAACCTGCACCATGAAAAGGAAGACCTTGGAGGATTGAGGTTGTTGTACTTCAAACTTCATCAGAGAGTCACCAAGCCCAAGGTGTGTTTGTTCTCCTTCGCTGCCCTCACTTTGAGCTCTGCCCTGCCAGAGCTGCAGAGGGTTTGGCCAAGGCTCTCAGCACAGGGAGGGGTGGT
>JAWWEE010000062.1:370748-393526 GCA_035221455.1 Xenops minutus
CAGGCAGCCTTGAGGAGCTGAATTGTCCTTGGCACAGAGAGCAGCTCAGGTGGTGAGGGGGATGATGATGCCATCCTGTTAAAGCTTCAGGAAAGATTGATTCCAAAAGATTTCCTTTCCTTGAACACAGCATATTCCATGATTCTGGGACTTCCCAGCTAGACCTCAGACCTCCCAGCTCTTGGCTGGCCCTGGGCTCCATCCCAGTGGAATGGTGGGGCAGGACTCTGCCTCTCACAGCCCCAGGGGCACCTCAGCCAGGCTGTAATTTATTGGAGCTGTTTGTCTCTCAGAATGTGGAATTTTACACAGGCAGCTCTCACAGGAACTCAGGAATTCCCAGCTGGATTCAGCCTGTGCCTGTGACCAGCAGATCAGGAGCAGGTATGTTTCTAAAGGCTTCATTTCTTTCTCTAGTTAGCTTGCTTTCCTTTCTCCTTAGGTTTTTAGTTGAATATAAATGCCTGGAATTAGTGGTTTTTTGCAGTTCAGCCTCTCCCTGGATCTCATGGTTCTGTTGGATACAGTGAAAAGCTTTTAGGAGAGGGATATTCAAGCAGTGCATGTGTTAAGCCTCTTGCTTTCCTCCAGCTCTAATTCCAAATCAGCATCCTATACAGATCTGCTGCTGCATTTCTTAATCCTAAGAAGTTCAGGATTTTTTTTATTTTCTCCCTCCAGAGGAATTTTAATTGTTTTTGGTAGCACATGTGTGGAAAAAAAAAGGAAAAAAAAACAAACCCTTTCGCTGTGGTGTGAATGTGAAGTCATTGCTATTGTCAGCTCTCAGTGGGTTACTTGCATATAAATAAATTAAAGGGGGGAAATAATCTTTTGTTCCCATTGCATTCTGTTGCTCGTGGCTGCCATGGTAACAGATGGGAGACAGTGGCAGAGCAGGATGGAGAGATGAATCCAGCAGGAAGGAGGGAAGAGCACAAATCCTTCAGCGAGGCTGTGAAATGAGTCACAATTAAAGCCTTGCACGTTTATTTACCAGTGACTGAAATCAGCTTTGGGCCATGGTGTTTCAGGCAGGAAGAGCGACAGAGTGCGACTGGGGGGGACAGTAAATCAGACTGCCTTTTTCAGATGATTTCCCCCCCTCCCCACCTGGAATCAGCTCCTTTGTGTAGCTCCTAAAGCTGGAATGTGCTGTTGTGATCCTTCCTTGAGCGGAGTCCTAAATGACATTGCTGAGCCTGGACCTTGCCAAGGAAAGGCAGTGAAGTGTTTCTGCCCCACAACCTTCCAAGATCCTGCTCTGATCTTCCTGTTTTGTCCTCTTAGGCTGAAAATAAAGAGTTTTAACCCTTTCTTTAGAGGGTGAGTGTTTAAACCATGCTTTTTTTCTTTCCCCCTTCCTTAGTGTAAAGCACCTCTCACATTTCAAAGCTGGGCCATAAATGAGGATTGTGTTGGGAAGGGGAGGTTTTATTGGAATGACTGCAGAGTGTCATGCCTGGCTTTAGGAGACACTTTGAACTTGGGCAGTGTGATGAGCCCAGCTTGGCCCCAAGTTTTGAAACTCCCAAATTTTGGTTGGATTTTCCCTCCTCACTTCTCTTCTGGCGTGACTTCTGTGATACTGAATTATGGAGGGGTTTCCTTGAGCTTTGGACAGAATGCTTGTCATCTGAAGTTCTTGGGGCAGCATCAAGGGAGAAGTGCAATTCCAGCTCCAGTGGGAGTGTTTGGGTTAAGGAGAAAGTTCCAGAGCCTGGAATTCTTCCTGCAGGAACTTCACCCAGAGCCTGAGCATTGTGGATGTCATGTCATGGAAGTGGTTCCAGGAGTTAGTAATCAGATGATTTCCTGTCAGTAAACAGTGCCAGCCAGAGCACATTTCACAGCTGGGAAGTTTTTAGCAGGGCAGGCTTTTCAGAAGCCTGGGGGGAAGGAATGGGGCAGGAGAGGAGGGGGTGGGAAAAGGGGCAGGGAAAGCTCAGGGAAAATCAGGGGAGGGCATTTGGAAGGCTCTCAGAAAAAAGCATAAATTAAATCACTTTTAGTAGTTTTTAAATTTAGCAGAGAGACAAGAACACAAATGAAAGCTTTTTCACTAGGAAACTTCGAGGTGGCTGAAGGGTCTTGTGTGAAGAGTGTTTTGCCCACACTAAAGGACAAAAAATATGTAGCTCAGCTGCCCTGGAAGAGGGGAAATCACTGGTACTTCCCTCTTCAAAACTGGAGTGCTGGGGGAGAAGGGAACAAGCTGTAGGATGCTTTATTCTCTGCAATCTTTGTATCCAAAAGGTGCTTTTGGAGATGCTGGTGGCACTTTAAATAGCTCATATCTATATTGTCTTTGCTCAGATTTCAACTTGATTAATTAAGAGTGCTGGACAGTATCTGGTGGCTCTTGTCACAGCTGGGTATGGGCTTTTCTGTGTTGTGTTTTGGTATTTCTCTTTCTGCCTGTGATTGGAATGACAGTTCCTGAGGTTGCTGCACCAGGGGGAAGTAGGTGGTGGTTAGAACAGGCTGGGAGAAGAATTAATTGTGATGAAACCCCAGTTTTGATGCATTGTCCAAAACAGAGTAGGAAGTTAAATTTGGGCCTCCAGTGCATACTGTGAGCTTGTTAAAATATCACTGCTGAGCAGGGAGTGTGTCCTTGCCACCCCCAGGATCCCTTTTCCAAAGTGAGAGGCTTTGTGGCCCCTTCCCTGCCCTGTTGGAGTGTCACACCCTCCAGGGAGAGATGGAGCAGGGCTCTAAAGGAGTGGGGATCCCCATCTGCAGCAGGATGGGAGAGGGCAATGCTGCTGGGTCCTGTGCAGCCTAATTCTGGCTGTGGAACAGCCTTGCTGTGCTCCTGCTGGGGCTGGAGATGCCCTGAAGGGTAAGGCTGCCAGCCCTGCCTGCAGGATTAGTGCTGCCTGAGCTGGGCCAGGTGAGCACCATCCTGCCTGCAACATCTTTGTTAGTCTTGCAAATAGTTTTCTGTCATTGTTTGAAGGCAATCCCATTAAATGCTGCGTTTCAGGCAGTGCTGCTGTGCAGATGATGAATAGTAACAGCTCAGATTGCTCCTGGTGCCTGTTTCCTGTCTCACTTGCACTCTAAGAAGTGTTTTTCATCCCCAGACACTCCTTTTTCACTTTCTGCTCCATAAACCAGCATAGTGCTGAGTCCCTGATTTGAGCAAGAAGCACCTTGTTAGAGGTGATGATAAACTGAAGGTAAACTTGGGGTAATTTCCTTGCCTCTGACAAAGTGTTTCCTTTTCTTGACATCGTTATACCATTCCTGCCAAGGCTCTTTTATTCCCTGATAACTGGAAAGCAAAATGATTTCTGAAGGGTGAGGATTTTTGCTATGGAAATAATTTAAACCAAGCCAAACGACAGGTTGGGCTTTAAAGATGAAGCATTTTTTCAGCACCCAGTTCTGTCCCAGCCTTTGACTCCCCAGCCTGTGTGTGTGTGTGGATGTGGGATGTGCTAAATTCGGGCTGTTCTCTTGCTGCACCACAGTTTTGGCTGCCAGGGAAAGGGGTAAAACCATGTCTTGAGAGAGTGGAAGTGTTACAGGAAGTTCACACAGTTATTTATAGTCTGTGGCTATGCTTTATTTGGTGAGTTCAGTCTTTTATAATTATGGAGCTGCTAACAATGCTCTGAAGTAACAAGGGAGCTGTCTCCAGTCTGGACATGGAAAGGCAAAAGGAGAGAAGTTGTAAGCATTTGACTCATTGGGAAATAAAACTGCTCAGTGAAGCCTTTCCTGTGGCAAACAAAGGAGTGTAAAGCTGCAAACAGAGCAGGGATGCCTGACTTGAGACTGCTCTCTGTGAAGTTATTCTCATTTTCTAGCAAGAGTCCTGATGGTATCATTGTAGTGTTGGTAATAAAATGAGCCAGAAAATGTTCATTTCCTGCTTTACAGCCATTGCCACAGCATTTTCTCACTTCTGAGTAACTACTCCAAATAAAAAAGGCAGCTGTTGTTTTGGTTGGGGGATTTTGTGGCTTCTTTTTTTACCTGGCTCTATTGGGAAGCTCAGATTTGACCCTTCAAACAGCACACCAGGATTTTGGGATTGTGTAGGTTTGTTGGTTTGGGGTTGGATTTTTTTCATGACTGGATTGAAGAAGCTCTTTTGAATTTTGGTGATTGTCACAGACTTGGAACTCTTATTTAACTTCAGATTCTTCTGACCAAGGGAGAGCTTCAGCCTTAGCTCTGCCTGTGGCTGGATTTGTCACAGTGCTCGTGTTTGTTTGGCTGTTGTAGGATCAGCCTCTCCAGCCTGGAGTTCCAGGGAGGTTCAGGTCTGGAAAGGTAAAGCCCAGCTCTGCCTGGCACTAAAGGGCAGCATGTGCAGGGTGAGGTCTGATCCCAGCTGGGATGGCTTTGGGAAGGATCAGGAGAGAAGGAATGCAAGGAATCAGAGGTTTGAAGGTGGCAGGGGGTGGGTATTGAGGACAGGCAGGATTGGTGTCCCAAAAATTAGGAGCAGGTACAACTTGTGAGCACCAAGGAGCAGAAATGGGAAAGAATTCCCTGCTGGTTCTTCCTGAAGGTGCTGAGCCCCCAAAATCCTGGAGCTGAGCCTCATAGGCTGGTTCCTGAGAGCTCCAAGGAGCCTTGACAAGATCAGCATGGAGAAACATCCAAGTGTCTTCCAGCTGCCCAAAATGTGGGTGGACAGCTCAGTTCATCTGTTTTCTCTGGGCAGGGAGCAGCTATTTTTGGCTCCTTCTGTCATTGAGCTTTAGTGCTGCGAGGGGCAAACTACAGAGCCCCTTTTTTGGCCACTGCTCTGGAAGGTTTGCTCACAAAGCACAAAGAAAATTCCCTTTTACCTGGTGGTTGCTTAATGCTGAGCAGAGCAGCACACCTGGAAGGCCTTTTAAAAGTTAGGCAAGATGAGACAGGGCAGAGAGCATTTGCCTGAACACGTTTCCAACTCCCTGCTAAAGAGAAAGTGTGTGTTTGTTTCTCTCCAGATACTCTGACTCTTCCTGCATCCTTTCACAGCCCCAGCCAGGCTGTTCCCAGTGCTCAGCTGAGCTCTCAGCAATATTCTGGTACCTGGAAAAATGCTTTACATTTATTCCACGTGTTTTCCTTGTTGGGACACTGAAGTGTTTGTGGCATGGGAGGCACAAGGGTTTGTATCTTTATGAACAAACCTTGTGCTCAGTAATTAAACATTTGTGTGTTTAGGGGTGTGATGCCCTCAAGATTTGACATCATTCTTGGCAATTCAATAGAGGCTTCTACAGGGTTATTAAAAATCATGGAGTGCCATCAAATATGAAGATACAGGAGGCAAAACTTCTCTTTCTTTCTAAATACAGGTTTAGAGCATATTCTTTAAAAAAATCATAGATACAAAGATCAAATATCCAACAAACCCCACCCCACTCCTACAAATCTGACGAGCCAACCAATGTATTCCTGGTTTTTGTTGGTCACAAGTTATAAGATTATGATGATAGCTGCTTTGCACTGCTGTTCCCTTGTAATTTTAGCTGTGAGAATCTGTGGCTGATAGTCTAAAATAGCATATATTGAATTATATAAAGCATTAATCTTTAAATCTAGCAGATACACTGCAATAGTTGGGATTATGAGGCTTTCCTGGGAGCACATGTGCTCGTGTGGACCTGCTGCTCTCAGCCAGGCCTCGAGGGGTGTCTCTAATAACTCTGGGTGGGATGGGAGAATTGCCAAGCAAAGTAGTTTTTAGGCTCTGAAGCTTTAAAAATTAAACTTTAAAAGGGAAAAGAACAAGACCAGTGCTAATTGTTGGGTTCTTACAAGCCTGGCTTTCCTGCAGGGCAGTTGCCTGGGGGTGTTCAGGAGAAATCCTGAGGATTTTAATAGGACTCCAGAATGCTCCTGGAAGCCTTTTTTTTAAATGTTTTTTTGGACAGGTTTTCAGAGTGACTGAATGCCATCACTTCCTTTGAAAAGGGTAATTTCATTATTTAGTGTGGGTTCTGTGCATTTTTAGAGAGAGCACATCCACCAGGACCTTACTATGGCTCTAATGAGGGCCAGATGTGCCTGTGCTGCAAAGAGGGGGCTCGGACCAGCAGAGATCATTTGAGGTTAAGGTATTAATTTTATTAATAATGAGATGGGGGATGTTTGGGGGTTGGGGGGAGGTCCTGGGTGATGCTGATTTGCATGGCAACAATGAAGCAACTGCAGGGCCCTTTGTTAATTAGCAGCACTGACCCTGCAGCTCTCTCTAAAGACAATTAGCCTGCAAATAAACAATCCATGCCTGCTAAGTGGTGTTTATTGTCATAATGGAAATGAACTTCAGAGGCTCGAGGTGTTCCTGCTCAGAGAGTGGCCCCTGCACTCAGGATAAATCGGTTTTCAACCTGCTTTTCTCATTTTCCAGAGTTAATCTTTGTTCCCAAGACAAGCCACACTTCCCTGGCTCTTTCTGTGCAGCAACATTGAGTTGCCTGACTGGGATGAGCACACTGCAGTAGGAATTGTCAGATTTATTTAGTTTTTATGGTTTCCATGCACTTGGGGCTGGGCTGTTTGCTGCCACCATGCTGTGCTCCTGTCCAGATGTGTTTTCCCTTCTGCTGCTATGCTTTTTGGGATGCTGATTGTACTGGAAGGCTTGCCCAGGTTGCCTGGATGAGAGTGAAGGCTTGTGGTTAAAGGGAGTGTCTCTGCATTAGGGCACGACCAGCATGACTTTAATACAGAGTGTGGATGCTCTGAGTTATTCCAGGTGTGGTGAGGAATTCCTGGTGTGCTCAGCAGCTGGGAAGGAGTGGAAGTTGGATCTGAAGTGTCCCCAGGTTTGATGTGATATTGCTGCAGTGAGCAGAACTTCTCAACTAACTGACCTGTGTCTATAAACTCCTTATCAGCACCTGGAATTCCTTCTGAAAGGACAGGACTTGGGGTTTCCTCAGGGGATTGGCTTCATATATCCCACCCCAGGCTTGAAGCATCCCCCTGGTGCTTTCTGCAGGGGGCCACACAGTCACCAGATATTTCAGCTGTGGATTAAGCTTATTTTAGCTCTTGTAAAACCCAGGAAGAAACAGTCAGAATACCAGAACAGACACGATGTTTTATTAAACCTCTTTCATCTGGGTGAGTAGGAGTTGCTCCCTTTTCTTCCTGTAATGCCAAGGATTTCAGTTTGGAAACTGTTTAAACTGAAGCAGAGATAAGTGGCTGGGTCAGGATGTGTGTGGATAACAGTGTATCCTCTGAGAGGCAAGCAAACAGATGTCTAAGCAAAAATAATAATAATAAAAAGATTAAAAATGACCTTTCATCTGCATTATCTGCTGTGAGAAGAGGGGAAGCCTCCTGGGGAATTGGAGGGAGAACCTCCACAAGGAGAGTTTTGCTCCAAAGAGAGGCACTTGGGAAGCTGAGACATGTCCTGGTGCAGAAGGAGCTGCTGTGATGAAACACTGACTGTCTCCTTGCTGTGTTTTCAGCAGGTTTTGAATCCTTCATGAGCTGGTTTTTTAAGTGTTCTCTTTAATCCCATCCTGCCTGGGCTCCCAGTGCCCTCCTGTGTGGTTTTGAATGAACACCTTGCCAGGGAAGGCTCTGGAGCATCAGGATTGTCATAGTAACTGTGGCTGGGAGCCAGGAGCGTGGTGATTCACGGCTTCACGTGGGTGTCTGGAAGTGAAATCAGCCCCAAATTCTCAGGTGAATCAATGAAATAGTATTTGTGTTTGTGTTTTTATTTCCCCCTAGGAAAATAAAACCCTGTTTTATTTCTGCCACTGGAAAAGGGAGGGAGGTTGTTCCTCATTCAGCATCTGAGCAGCACATACAGCTCCTTGTTTTCATTGTAGCTTACCTTTAAATTCACAAAACACGAAACCTGCAGGCTGGAATTTGGTGATACAGCAATTTGATGTAATCGTGGGTGAGTTTGGGAGCAGGTCTGGGTACCTTCTGTGTGAATGTGGTCTCTGGGTAGGACACGAGAAGGAGGTAATTGCACATCAGGGTTTCCAAATGCAACCTCAGTTTCTATAAAGGGTGTTTGTGCCCACACTGAATCCCACGTTTTGTTTATATTTATATATATATATATATATAAAGTGAGTAATTGCAGGGCACACACACAGGTGTAGGTGGAACAACAGGACTGTGCTATGGGCACTTTGGGGCAGTGCTGAGAATGAGCAAGAGCCCCATCTCTGGGAAGGGCCAGGAGGATGAATCTCCCCTTTAGCTGGTGGATCCCTTCAGTGTGTTTGTATCATGCATTTCCAGAGCCTCCTCAAAGCCCTCAGCTGGATTGAATTGTAGAGGACTTGAGTTTGCAGTGAGAGGGTAAAGTCACACTGAAGACCTGTCTCTGAAAAATGGGAGCAATTTGTGAATGAAGATGTTTTATGTTGTATTTATAAGGCAGAGAGTCTCTTGCTTATCTGCTTTTATTGAGTTGGGTTTCTTTTATTTTAAGTTGCAGCTGCTGTGGCCAAAGAACTGTGTTTGTTCTGTGTTCTGACCCTTGGGGTTTGTGGGAGTGGGTGGATATGGGATACATTTCCTTAAGCTTTGGGGAAAACCTTTTCACTGCTGCCTGTGGGTTAGGGGGCTTTCCCAATTAATAAGGAATCATTCCTGTCAGTAACTAAAAATGCAGAGAGGTGATTTGTTAGGTTTCATGAACTCAAGTGCCATATAATGCTAATAATTGCTTTCCACTTGAAATCTCCTGTTGTGACAAGCCATACACAGGGTGAGCTTCCCCCCCATTTTCCCTGCCTTTCCCATCAGCTTTATGCTTTGGTTTTGCTTTTCCCCTCCTGCCTTCTTGCCTTGATAATTCCCAGCTAAATGGCCATTTCCCTTCAGCCACCTCCCCCTGCTGACCTTTGGGGTTGCATTGAGGCCTGAAGTTTTCCCCCCACAGAGAACAAATTTGTTCTTTAACACAATTGTTTCATTTAATTCCGAGTCTCCTCCGTTTCCAGCCTGTCCCACCCAGGGAGATTTGGGTGTGGGGGAGAGGAAAAAGGAACCTCTGTGGCCCTTGGGGGCTTTAAAAAGCATCTCTCTGTATTTCTGAGGTGCCCTAAAATGCCCCTTCTCTAATGGGAACTGCTCTGTGTGGGGGTTTTCCACCTCCTCATAAATAATGGGGTGGGTTTTTTTGATTGTGGGGTTTTTTTCCCATATTTTTGCTCTACTGTAGATGCTTTTCAATGGGGGGAAAGCAGGGAGAGGTTTTCCTCTGTGCCCACTGCCTCACCTGGGGAAACTGCTCTCTCAGCCCTGGCACCTGAATTTTAGCTTTCAAGTGAGTGAAATTTTCAATTTCAGGTTGCAAATTTTCAATGTTAAATTTTAATGCTTCCATTTTAATTTTTTATTTTAGATTTAATTTTTCAGATTTCAGTTTAGGTACCATTTGAATTTTAGAGTCATCACTGGATATTCTGTAGCTTTTTGTTAAACTCAAATTCCCAAGGATGTCCATCTAGAAAATGTGGAAGGGGCCTGTTTTTAAAGGGGTCTCACAGAAAATATGACAACAGTTTAGAGATGTATCTGAAGGACAGCACTGATTAGTTTAATTCTGGAGAAAAGAGGCAGAATAATATCATTTGTGTACTTATATGACACATCTGTGGTCAGATGGGAGCAAAACTTAAATATTTTCAGTCCTGCAGTAAATATTGGGATATAAAATAAACAAGAGGCACAAATTATGGCAGTGACTGGTTCTCTCTTGGAAACTTTGGTGCCATTGGATGATTTCTCCTTAAATACAAACAGGCTGTTCAACAGCAGCGTGCTTGGATTTCCCAGCTGGGACAAAGGACAGGATTTTGAGGCAAAGAATGAGCTGGTTTGTCCCTTGATAAGCAAATCTGACAGCACAGCAGCTGTGCTGGAAGGAGCTTGGGGCAGCCAAGTTCTTCTGTCTCTGCGTTTGGAATCCACCTGATTCAGCTGCTCAAACCCGGATATTTCACTTGGATAAAACCAAATCACAGCAAAAAAACACCCCTCTGAAATGTAGGTTGGAGATGGCTGTGACCTAATGGAATATTTAAAATTAGGTTGCCTTTGTGTGGGATTTTTTCCTCACTTCAGCCAGGACCTTGAGTGACCTCTTATGTTGTGTGGAGCCCTGAAGTTTTTCCCAACAATGTTGCAGTGGGGAAAAGACTGGAGCAGGTTAATGGTAGGATCCATCTGCCCCAGCTCCTGCATTCAAACCCTGCATGGCTGCTTGGGCTCCCTCAGCCAAACAAGCACCTCCCCAGGCTGACAAAGTTGACCTGTCTTTAATTCTTGCCCGAGGAGAAGATTAATTTCCCCCCAGCAATGTGTCAGGCTTTTTCCACTGCCTAGAAATGAGTAGTTTGCACCTGGGTTGGTGACACAAATAGTGATAAATGTCTAGGTCAAAAGGGATAAAAAAGCATCCCTGTATCTCTGAGCAAGGTTTGCAGGTAAAATATCATTTTTTAAGCACTGTGCCCAAGACAGTCGAGTTCTAGAAAGGCTACAGGATTTCAAGGCTAATCAGTGCTTAGTTTTCTCCCATGTCTCAGAGGAGATCCTTTCCTTCATATTGAGCTCTGGAAGGCTCTTTTGCCCATCATGGGAAGAACTGGTGAGCTGCAGGGACTGGGATGTGATGGGAATCGTGGTGGAATTGCTCTCCTGTCCCACTTTACATAGGTGAAGCTTGGCACCAGGATGCAGAGGATCCAGAGAGCCCTCTTCCCTCTTCCCTCTTCCCTCTTCCCCCTTCCCTTCCCTTGGGGTTGTTCCCAGCATTTCTGAGCCTGCCTTGGCTGCAGGAGGGCAGAGGCAGGAGATGTCCAGCCTTTCCACAGGAGCAGCTCAGCAGGAAGGCTGTGTCTTGCTGGAGGTTGGCAGGATTGGCCATCTCTCTCCTTGAAATGGATTAAACCCTTTGAAAATTCACTTTCTTGGATCCCAAATCCTCCTGGAGGAGCCAGCACAGGGAAATACAGCACAGAGTTCTCTCAATGTGCTGGGCCTGTTGGGGCAAGAACTTGTTTTTGCCTTGAAACCTAATCCAAGTGTTGGGCAGAGCTGAAGATTAAAGGCAGGTAGTGAGTTACAGGCTTTTTATATATATATATAAATAACAATAATAGTGGATTGTGAGTTATTATTCAATCATTTCTTATGGATTTCTTTATCTGAGGGGCCAGAGCTCAGCCAAGATGACTTTAGAACTCTCTTGCTGGTCCTGGGCAAATGCAATGAAGATTCATCACAGGATTGAGCTTTTTTTGATATTAATTTCCCATGCTGGGGTGGGATGCATTTGTAAAATCAGTGTTTGCTTGTGTGGGGGTTTTACCCTTCAAAATTCAAGTTAAAGCTGAACTTTTGGGAGAAGGGCTGGTCTTCTTCAAATATGAAGTAGCAGAATTCTCCAGGAGACTGAAGTGCTATTTATCTTTACTGCTTTTACTGCTGTAGAATTAGGAAGCTGCACATTTTCCTGTGGCTTTGTAGCTCCATCTAAACACCTTTTATTTAAAGGAGGGAGTACAACAGTGCTTGTGGCACTTCAGTTCCTAGGAATTAAATTCCAGGGGTTCTGGTGCAGTTACTGAGAGTTCAGCTGATGGATTTCACTAAGAAGGAGACTCCAAGTTGAGACAAGTCAAACCAGCTCTGAACAGGGCAAGGTCCTTGTTTGTCTTTGGGTTTAGTGGGTGATCATTTATTTCCTGTGAGTACACCAGGAAGGGGAATGGTTCCCATTTTCCAGCACAGTCTCAGTGATGTGGACGTGGTTTGTGTTTTGGTTGGGATGAACATGGTCAAAAAAGGGTGTTTATGGTGTGCTTAAGAATCAGTGGCACCTGCTTTTCTGTCTGAGTTCTGCTGCATGGTGTGTAAATATAGCATAGAAAAATAGCTGAGAACTCCTTTAACTTGGAGGAAAAAGCATTTCTGTGTGTGTGTGTCAGTCAGGAATTCCTGAGGGTTGGCAAGATCAAATCTTCCCGTGGCTGAGATAAGGGGGTAGTTTTAATTCAGAGCAGGCAGCACTAGCTTGGCCAGCTGTCAGAAAGGCAAAGCTTTGTGGTGGTTCAGGCTCGCTGTCTGAAGGCTTTTTTAACAGCTGCTGTCTTTAAGAGAAGCTTTTTCCCCTCTTGTGGCTGCTCCTAAAAGGCCAAACCCCCCCTTTGTCCTCAGTGCTGGTCCTTTTATGGTCACTGCAATCCCTGTGTTTGGGGTGGTGGGCACAGTGCCCAGGTAAGGAAACACCCAAGGAAAGGAGTGCCCAGGTAAGGAAACACCCAAGGAAAGGAGTGCCCAGGTAGGGAAACACCCAAGGAAAGGAGTGCCCAGGTAAGGAAACACCCAAGGAAAGGAGTGCCCAGGTAAGGAAACACCCAGGAACAGGAGTGCCCAGGTAAGGAAACACCCAAAAAAAGGAGTGCCCAGGTAAGGAAACACCCAGGAACAGGAGAATCCTCCTCCTTCAGGGCTGCTGGTGCTGAGGAATTGCTGCCACCACAGCAGGGAAAGCTGAACAACCCAAAGAGGAGTGGAGGAAGCAGTGATGACAGCGCTTGCTGCTCCTGCTGCTGGGGGAAACAATTAGCACCATTCATTTGGGATAAAGCCCAATCAGTGGCATTTTCCAGAGCAAGGCTCATTCTGCCCTGCCACCCTTCCATGAGCAGCCACCCTCAGGATGTTGGGATGCACAAGCCTTGGCTCCTGGCTCTGCATCCTTGTTTTCTTGCTCTGGGTCTGCATTTCTTTCCTGATGCTTTTGTTGTTAATCTCTCTCTGTTTCTCTGGGGTGACACTTTGCTGTGAGTGGCTGTTTGGGTGACACTGTTCAGCCCTGCCATGACAGAGTGGGCTGATATGGAAGCAGCAGCAGATGGTGAGCTGCTCCAAGGGCTCTGGAGCTGGAGGGAGGATCCACTCTCACGGTCTGGCTGCTTTACAAGGGGGCAGGGAAGGTGGTGACTGGGAATGAGGGCACATCTGGGGTCATCCAGCTGTTCCTGCCCTGCCTTGGGGCACATCTGGGGCCATCCAGCTGTTCCTGCCCTGCCTTGGCTCTCAGTGAATTCTCTTTCAGCTTGTCTGCCTGCACTCACAGTGTATTGAAATTTAACTTCTGTAAAGTGCCAGTAAGAGCTTTTTCATGCACATCCTTTGGCACTTCATTGCCACGTTCCTGGGGTGTTTCCTGTGGTGTTGCTGGTGAGGAACTCAAGAGCCAAGTAGGTGTGGACACCTTGGAACCCAAACCTCTCACAGTGCTCTTCTGGTGGCACCTGGGCTGGCTTTGTTTCTCGTGTGTCCTCAGCTTCCTGAGGATTTTAGCTGGCTGAATTCAAAGCCTTCAGAACACCCTGCAAGGTGGAAGCTGCACGTGCCTTTGTGGCATTTATTCATTCACTGTGCTGGGAGGAACTGGCTCTCCTGTGGAAAAGATTGTTCTGAATTAGAACAACCCTCTCTTGGAAGCCTAAAGCAAAAGGGTGCAATTTCAATTGCAGAGAGGCAAAAAAGTCGTCTGGGCTGTAGAATGACAAGTAGGCAGGGAGAGTTAATGATTCCAGGTACTCCTGACTCTGTTTTTACCTCGTCAGTGCCTGTTTATGCTCTGTCAACTTGAAGTTACATTCTCTCAAGTGTGTCAGGTCAGAATGGTGTCACTGCTTTTGATGTATCCCCTCTCCTTGAATGTCACCTCATCTGCCTCTACTTAATTCCATTTCCAAGGCTCTTCCCATCCCTCATCCCTCTCCTGGGTGCCAGACAGCACTGCCAGAGCCCCAGACCTGCCTTCCAGCTGCAGCCACCTCTGCCCAGCTCCCAGCCAGCCTTCCAGCACTGGGCAGGAGAGCTGGTGGCATCAGCTGGCACTGAATTCTGGGGGTGTTTGCATGGCAGGGACGTGCCAGAGACAAATCCAGCCAGTGCTTTGGTGATAGCAGGTGCTGGTACAGAGAAGGGCACATTTGGTTTGTTGCTTTCCCTCCCTTACAAGAGGTTTTGTGGGTTTATTCACCTCTGCCGTGCCTGTTTCAGAAGTTCCCAGGGAAAGAAAAGTTGCAAACAAAGGAGGGAGGCAAAGCATAGAAATGCAGTTTAAGTAACAAACTGGGGGCTGTAGGACAGAAAGATTTGCCCATTCAGAATTGGACAGTGAGTCACAGCCTTGGAGAGTTCTGCTTCTCTTTGCCATGTTGTCTCTAAAGGGATTTGCTGCTAACTCACCTTCATGGGCACAGGGAATTCTGCAGCACAGAGAAAGTGTCTGGGAGGGGGAGAAAAAGAAGGGCCTCGATAGAAATGGGGAAGAGTTTATTTTGGTGGGTTTTTCTCCCTAAGGGAATGTCCACAGGAGGCTCTGAAACAGAACTTGCTTCTATTTATCTTCCCTCCTGGGATCTGCTGTGCCACTGGGGGTGGGCTGGAAATGGTGGTGTTTTCTTGAGTAAGGAAATAGGAGAGAAAAGAGTGGGACAATGAAAATAAGGACATCTCACCAGGCTTGGAGATCCCATTTGAACCTGAACAGCAGTGTGGTTTGTCAAAGCAAAAAACCCTCCAAACAAATTCTGGAATGTAACAGTCTCTGTTGCTCCTAAGAAAGCAAATGTTAAAACACGCATTTTTATTAAAGGGGAAGTCCACTTTTTCAGACTGTGAAATCACATTTTGTCCTTGTGGCTCAGTTTGAGACAGCATAAAAGCCTCTAAAATATTTACCTTGGAAAGAATATTATATAGCCCTGATATCCAGTGTATTTTTGTCTGATATTTTAAACTTAAAAATGGGTTTCTGACTTTTTTTAACTTTAGAAATTGCCCTGCTTTAATTTTTTTTTATTATTATTTTAAGCAAGCCAGTTCATGTATTAAATTGAAATCTGTACAAATTACAGTTAATTATAGGCAGCTCAGAGTGAAGCCTAAAATAGGTCACATGCTGTTTGCAATAAAATGTGCCCAAAATGATTAAATCTGGTTTGTTGGGCCTGAAATACGTTCAGGGGTGTTTGATCCTCCCCTGGCTGCTGCTCTTCCATCCTCCTGCTATGGCCACTGTGCTGCTGGGCAATAAAGGCTCCTTGGGAGGGGACCAATAATGCTGAGATTGCTGAACCTTCTGTCTTGAACAGGAGATGTTTTTCCACTCTGTTTGTTGGAGATGGACTGAGATGCTTCTTAAATGTTGTCACATTACCCAAGTACCAGGGGGGAAGGCGTGCTGTGCTCTGAAATGAGAACAGTTAGCACCAAACTTAATTTCTTCCTCTTCTTTTGGCATTTTCGGTGCTGACTTTGAGGGGATTGTTCCTCCTCCCTCCTCTTTGGAGGGATGATGGCAGAGCTGCCCAGTGAGTCAGCACAGGCTGGTTTAACCATCTCCCAGCTCAGCTAATGCCAGCTCTAGTGGTTTTGTGTGTGGCTGATCCACAGTCCTTGGCTGCTTGTTGTCCTTCATCTGGATGAATGCTTCATGCCAATTTTTATTATTCTGAATGCTGCTGAATTAATTACATTAAAACAACTTCACCAGTGACCTTGAGCAAAAGTGATTTCCAGCAGCACATCCTCCTGCATTTATGTGCTGACTTAATGAATGCCTTGCACAAAGCCTCTGCTCAGCTCCTGTTCCACATACCTGCATGTGTGTCCTTGGTGGGAACTGCTTATTGTTGTCTTCTCCTGCAGGAATGTTTGTGCATCCACATTTTGGGGGCTGTCATTGCAGTAGGTGCTTGTAAAACCACGAGGTGGAAAAAGGTACCTGCAGATACACTGAGGGGTTTGTTTTTAAAGCAGATGTGCTTTGAAAATGTCAGTGTGGACTTGAGCTTAGTCACTGAGCTTCCTGAGCAGGGTTAGACCTTGGAGGATTGAGGTTGTTGTACTTCAAACTTCATCAGAGAGTCACCAAGCCCAAGGTGGGTTTGCTCTCCTTTGCTGCCCTCACTTTGAGCTCTGCCCTGCCAGAGCTGCAGAGGGTTTGGCCAAGGCTCTCAGCACAGGGAGGGGTGGTTGGGGTGTCTGTGCAGGGCTGGACTGATGGTGCTGTGGGTCCAGCTCAGGGTGTGCTGTGATTCCAGGAGCATGGAGAATGCTTCCCACACTGGCCATGACTCTGGAGTGCTGTTGGACCCAGCTTTTCTGTGTCCTGCTGCCCATCCCTTGGAGCAGCCAGGCAGCCTTGAGGAGCTGAATTGTCCTTGGCACAGAGAGCAGCTCAGGTGGTGAGGGGGATGATGATGCCATCCTTCAAAAAGAGATTGATTACAAAAGATTCCCCACCCCTGAACCCTAAGTCCAGGGCCTTTTTCTTGTCAACTCATGTTGCTGCAGCTGTGGTTTAGCAGGATCTCTGAGGAAATTAAAGTAATTAGAACATTTTAGATTTAAGTCTGTGGCAGTGCTGGGTGTGTGGAGGTTCTCTCAGCCCAACAAGTCTGGGTTTGAGCTTTGCAAGGGCTGCTTGTGCACGACCCCTGAGCTGTGGTCACAATAACCACAGCTCTGCATTTTTGCAAGAGCAGAACAAAAATTTCTAGCCCCTGCTTACTTAATGGTAGGTCAAGAGGCCAGTCCTGCAAATCATTTCTCATTGTAGTTGCTTCGGTATGGAACATTTTTCAGGGGAATGCATCCAGGTTTTTTTTGCTCTTCATCTCTTCTCTTTCCTTCTGCTGTTCTTTGAACTTGGAACGCTGGAGGCACAGAGACATTTTATGGGGAATATAACCTCGGGAAGGAACACTTGATGGAAGCAACTTGTGCAAGAGAAATGCCCTCTGTAAAAGGAGATCATTCATGGCTTTTAGCTCCCTAAACCCCCTCCTAACTCTCCTGCTGGGTTCCTTTCACTGTCAAGCAATGCAGAGGATTAGTCAGCATCGTCTAATTAGGCAGCAGCAAAGCAGAAATTGTGTTGAGCAGCCTCTGCCCTGATTCCATTGCCATTCACAGGGCTTGCCCATTGAAAGCAAGTGCAATGAGGACGTCTCAGTGCTGGGAATGCTGGAGTGGGTGTGAGGTGAGGCACAGCTAAATGGGGTTTGCACCTCAGGAGGAAGCTCAAGGTCATCCCATGCAATTTCTGTGCCAAAACAGCCATCCTGTGTTCTGAGCGAGTCTGCAGTACCTGCAGCACCTCCTGGTTCCTTAATAGCTGGGGGGATTTCAGCTTGCATTCCACTCCAGCCTGCTGCAGAGAGTTGCTGGACAGCATTTCCTGCCCGTTCCTGCAAGCCTGGAATGCTTTGGTGTCCATTAGGATTGTCTTGGGGTGTGACTGTGGCTGAATACCCTTAAAAACGTGCTTAGCAACACACCTGGCTGGGCTGAAAGAGGAGAGCTGGCCTTGGATTCTTCCAGGGAGGAGTCTCAGCAGCCAGGAAAACTTAGTTTTCAAAGACACAGGGGAATGATTTGTGTTCAGGGGGTTTGTCCTGGCCCTTGAGCACACAAAGGTGCCTCCAGAGCAGTGCTGATACCTCAGTTCCCCAGCTGGATCTCCCTTCTTTCCCAGTGCTCCCCATGGGCTTACTGGCAGCTGAGGAGTTTGGGGACAACCCCCCAGCCTTTCCCTTTGCCAGTCGGGGCATTAGGGCAGCAGGAAGGAAGTCACGGATCTTTTTGTGTTGAGCTTGAAAACAAACAAGCAGAACATTTTTCTTATTAGGACAAGGGGGTTTTACCAGCATGCAGGTGACACTCAAGAATTTTAAGGATGATTTCCCATCTGCCAGGAACTGACAGAGCTGGGACCTGAGAGAGGACAGGATGGGCAAGTTTTCTGCTGATCTCTTTACTGCTTTCTGGTGGGAAGTGCTGGTGTTGATCACATCAGCCCCACTGATGGCCTTGATAACCAACCTATAAATTGTCCCTAGGTCATTATGGCTTTTTGTGGCTCCCAGTTTCAAAGTAGGTCTTTGAAGGTGTGAGCCCCCAGTCTCCTTCTGTGAGAGGAAGGACACATATCCAAGGATCACTAATTAGCTGGAATGTCCATTCTGGTGTCTGTGAGTCAGTCTGGCTGTTCTGACCGTGTCACAGAGGTGAGGAAAGAGCCAAAATCCCCTCCTGGAGCTGCTGAGGAGGAGCTTGTACGAGGGAAGAGCCTTTGGGAGGGGAAGAGTGGGGGACTTTGGTGACAGGGCGGCTCCAGCCTTGGCATGGTGGTGTCTCACTGAAGGGGATGAGCTGTAGTGGAGAGAGGGAGCATGTGGGTGGAATTCCAGGGAACTCAGAGGAGGGAACAACCAGGAGTGAATAAAAATCCCTTAAAAATGTAGAATGTGAAGAAGCCACAGCAATCCAATTCCTTTCACCTTCAGGCATTGTGGAAAGGCGGAATCTGGAGAAGTTATTTCTCCCAGCCTCCCACACCCCCTCGGGAACACCATCTGCAAGTGTTTCTCTTTTCCAGCCTGAGGAGTACCAGGGGAGATTAGAGCTGGATTTTCCCAGCCTGGAGACCAGAGCTCTCTGGGGACATGCCTACCTAACCTTCCAGCCAAGCTTCAATGCTTGCTTCCTTATTTGTCTTATTTTAAAGCAATATCTTCAACATAACAATAGAAGCAACATAACAATTCACTTCAGGGGAGTGCAGTAAAACAGAGTGACCTGTCTGACTGCTGAAGACACCTTTGGAGTGATGTTCTGCATGCACATGAGGCCTTGGCTGCTCTCCCTGCTGCTGCTGCTGGCCATGTGGCAGTGTCCTCTGGAATCAGGGTGACATTTGCTGGGCTGGCAGTTCCCCTTTCTGCTCACCTGAGACCCCCAGGACAGTTCTGAGCTTTCCCAGCCTTGTGCCTCGTGTTGTCTTTACAGCCTTGTCACCGTTCGGGGCTGAACTCTGTGAAAAGATCTGATTTTCACCATGTTTTCCCTTTTGTTGTTGCTGGGTCTTTTTGGGAGAAGGTGGAAGAGGGTACCTGGTGTGAGGCAGTGGTGAGGTGAGTCAGGTGTGTATAAATAGAAGTGCTGAGCACATGGACAAGCTGCAGAAAGGCTTCAGAGGCAGCAAAGCTGCCTTGTTCAAGTGATCCCATAATTGGAAATGCCTGTCCTTTCAGGCTGCTGCCAAGGGGACCTGCACATCATTTCCCCCCTCCTTCAAGTGCATGTTCATTTGAAATTGTAATGAGTGCATTTGTTGGAGCCCTGAAGTTTGGGCAGGAGGCACAGGGGGTGGGCAGTGGAGCTGTGGGGGCTGCACAGGGGCTTCTCTGTGCCAGGGATGGAAGTGTGCCCTGTCCTCCTCAGAGCTGGTGCAGGGACTGTCACCTCATTTACCCCCTGCCCCTCCCCTCGTGGTAGATTTGGAAAGCCAGGGCTTTATTCTCTCCAGTTGCTGATGGTTTGCAGAATAGGAGGAGATGACAAAAGTCCTTGGCATCGTTGGCAGCTCTGTCTGCAGAAGAGACACCTGGCCCATTCTCTGGGGTTATCTCAGAACACACAGTCCCTCTGCACTTCAGGAGCCTGGGAATTGCTCAGCAGCTCACTCTAGAAGCCTCACTTTGGTCTCTTCCAGCATACTGGAAGCCTCAAGTTATTGTGGAACCAAGCTTGCCCAAAATGTAGCATGCAGACTGCTTTATATGCAGTGTCCCCAGTGCCACTGAGCCAGGGACAATCCCTTGGGGTGCAATCTCTAATGCCTAAGTTCTTGTGTTCTCATTAAGTTTGTCACTCAGTCATCTTGGGTGCACACTGGCATAGAGAAAAAGCCAGTTCTTAGGGAAAAGATAAGACTGAGGGCAGTGGGAATGCAGGCAGAGTTGGCTCTTCCCTTATCTCCTGGGGTGGGTGCTGGTGGTGGATTTACAGTTTCCTTTCTCCAGGGCTTCACTTGGTGCCTCCACATGCTCTGTCTGGCTTTCTGAGCCATTCCTCCTGCATCCCATGGGATCTGGTGGCTCTGAGAGCCCCTGTCCTGCCTGCCAGGTGCCTGTTTGCTCAGGAGAGCACACCCAGAGCATCCAAGTGAGTCCCACCCAGCTGATGGGGCAGCAGTGTCCCACCCTGGAGTGCCATAGCCGGGGGTGTGTTTTGGTGCTGCTTTAAATCCATTTTCTCTCCGGGTTGCCCCTCTCCCCTGCCCTTTCCCTCCCTCCCCTGTCCCAGGCTGGGTGCATTGCTAAGAGCTCCTGGAGAGCCTGTTTGCCTCACCACTGATCAAGGGAGGAAAGGACAGACTCTTTGCCTTTGCTCCTTCAAAAAGCCAAAGAGAAGCACGACTCGCTATTGCTGGGCTCCCTTTGTTTTTTAACTAGGCCAGCACTAAAACTGGAGGATGAGATCCCAGAGATTTCTTTTGATTAGCTGCAAGTTTGAAGAACGATGTGCAGGGGAGAAGGTGGAGGAACACAGGCTGTGGAGGGTGCTGGAAAATACTGAAATAACCCCTCTGTGGCCACAAAATGCAGGAGCTTGGGGCTCGGAGGCAAATATGAAAATGAAATTAGTCTCTCAGTAATAGGCAATGGGCTTTATTTTTTTCTCCTTTTGTAACTTTATTGGATTTTTCCTTTTTTTCCTTGGCTTATCTAAAATGAAACTTCTGGTTGTATATTGCTTAATTTCACCAGCCTTTCTCTAATGAAGTGTTGGGAGAAGAACAATGTTTTCTCCTTTTTGCAAGCTGTACTTTATGTTTTTGAAGGAAGTTTTCCCCTCCTCCTTCTTTCTTCCTCTGCTTTCCTTTTTCTGTAGGAGTGTCATGGTGCTCAAGGACAATAAAAACATATGGAGTCTTACAGAAATTAATTTAAAAATGTGTATCATTTTTTTGCAAGTTCTTACATGCATTGTGACACAGCCAGGAGAGATTTTTTAAGGAGATGGTTGTTGGCTTAAATATTCAATAGGAAGAAGAAATAATAACAATAATGATGATGAAAAACCCTGCCACTTGCATCTTTTATATTTATTCTACATCAAGTCACAACAAAAAGTGGAACCTGTCCAGCATTAAATATGGGGTTTGCTTTAGTTCTTGAAATAAGTAAGGAATGAAAACCAAAGAGGCTGAGTTTATAATTCTGCAGGAGCAGAGCAGGAATTCAGTCTATTTGATTATGACCAGAAATGTGATAAAAAATAATTCTCCAGGCTGTGACTACACCTTGTAATACTGTCACACATAGCCCACCTTAAAGGGCTAAATTAAGTGCTGCATCACTTGACAGGAAATCCTTCAGGCTTTTATTTGAGAACAAATCTGTGGCTAAATCAGTGATTATTCTGTGCTCTGTGCAGAGCATCCAGTCCCATCCAGGATAATATTTGCATTAGTCTGCTCTAAAAGCTTTGCATGAAAGCAAACTGTGCCAGCAGCATGGGATGTGTAACAGGACTGGGGGCAAACAGTGCTGCTGCATCATATATGTGGGTATATATAGATATAGCATCATATAGAAAGATAGAGCACTTTGTGCCTTTCTTTGTGCATCTTCCCAAGGGGAAACACTGCCTGGCACAGTTGGAGTGGGCCTGGATGTGGTGCTTAAACCAGGAGTATTCGTGGCCATTTTCCTTCCCTTGCCTTCCTCCTGACTGTGATGATAAAATTATGCTGAGTGCTTTTTATTTGACCTCCTTTGTGATAAATATTTCTGTGCTTTTTCTGTTGGGGAATCATTTGGGAATCAGGCACTGAGATTACTGAGGAACAGGATATGCTTGTTTGAGACTTCTGCCTGAAGATCTATTTGGAAACATTGAATGGATCTTTTAACTGAGCTCACCTTTTCAGAGTTCAATTCTAGGCATGAAATCTGAGTTCTGGTACTGTATGAAACTTCAGTCTCTTGGCTTGTTGCTCATTTAGGATTGCCATGGTAATATGAGGTTGTGGATTGTCCATCCCTGCAGATGTTAGGGATGGTTTGGGTTGGAAGGGACATTAAAGCCCATCCAGTGCCACCCCTGCCATGGGCAGGGACACCTTCCACTAGCCCAGGGTGCTCCAACCTGCCCTTGGACACTCCCAGGGATGGGGCAGCCACAGCTTCTCTTGAAAAATAGAAATACAAAAGGCAGCAATTCTGTCTCTTCCTTCTTCTTTATTCCCCTTATTTCAAGCACAAAGCCATTCTTACCAAAAATCTTTGCTTCTCAATGTTTGACCTTTTTTTGTGTCTTTAAATCACTTTGTCGTGGGGTGGGAGTGAGGGACAACAAGAAGAAAACTTGTCAATCTTTAAATCCTTATTAAACCCACTCTTAGTAAGACTTAATATCTTTAGAAACACTTTCCCTGGGCAACTATCACTTTCAAGGCTCCTTTCTCTAGTCAAAAAGGCATCTCAGGTCTATTTGATTTTCATGATCTTCATTTAAATGCAGCCCCTTGAACTGTAGGAGTGATAATTGGACACACAATTTACTAGTTCTGGAATGCTGGGTGTTTGGCACTGGCAGAATTGGAATTAAATCAGCTATGAGTGCTGTTTGAGCTGGAGATTATGTGTCTCTATTTTAGTGGTTTAAAATTGTGGGGATGGTCTTGGTTTTAATTGGTAAATGTTGGGCCTTCTTGCAGGTAGGCCCTATATATAACCTTTGTTATATTTATTATTTATATATTTAAAGTTAAATATAAAATATTTATATATTTAAAGCAAATCCATAATGCTTCCCCCTTGGAGTGGGCACAGAGTCATGGAATTGAGGTTGGAAAAGCCCTCTGAGATCATTGAGCCCACCCTGTGCCCGATGCCCACCTTGTCCCCCAGCCCAGAGCTCTGAGTGCCACGGCCAGTCCTGCCTTGGGC
>JAWWEE010000062.1:396170-410565 GCA_035221455.1 Xenops minutus
TCCTGCCTTGGGCACCTCCAGGGCTGGGCACTCCAACCCTCCCTGGGCAGCCCCTGCCAAGGCCTGACCACCCTTGCTATGGAGAAATCCTTCTGCTGGGTGTGGGATGTTCTAGTGATGCTCTGGAGCAGGAGCTGCGTTGGTGCAGTGGGAGCTTTTGGGCAGTATTTGTAAATATTTGCTCTTGGTTGCCCAGCTTTGGTTCTTCAGCCTGTCCTAGCACAGCTCCTGTGTTCCCACAAACAACCCCCATGCTGAGGTTCTCTTGGCCAGCCTTTCCATTCCACACAACCACCACCAACCCTGCAGATCAGTTCATTCTCGAGGGGGAGATGCAGCCTCTCTCACCTGAGACTTTTATTTATAGCCAGAGAGCACTGTCTAAAGCCATTGTGGCGAGTGTGCACTCTTCTCATAAAAATACTCCCCTGTAAATATTGATTATGACAACTTCTCTGCAGCAAATGACAGGCTGTGTGTGCCAGGCCATGAGTCACCTGCTGCACCACAGTTGTCACCCAGTCTGGCACTCGGGTTCCTTTTTATAGCTTGGACTTAAACATAGTGATTTACCTCTTTCCCCTCCGTTGCTCTTGTAGAAATTGAATCCCAAGACACCTTAAAAGCCACGAGTGGGTTGCTGAGACTTTCAAAGGGACAGGCTGTTCCTCCTGGGGGAAATCAGAGGTGTTGGTTCCGAGGGTTCAGCTGTGGGGCTGGAAAAACAGGCACCTAACCCTAAGTCAAACTTATTTGTTACTGGTTTGGCTCCTGTGAGTGCTCAGAGATGAGCTTAAAGGGCTGATTTTGGTGATTCTTCTCCTTGCTGCTTATTGAGAGAGAAAGAGGCATGTGTGTTGGTGAGGGATGGGGGGCAGAGGTGGACTCAGGGGGGCTGCCTGTAATCCCCCAGCAGTTCAGTGTGTGCTCACACAGGTCACTTAATGCCCCATCCCTTCCCTTCTCCTCCAGCTTCTCTGCAGACTCTTGTGCCCTGTGGAGTTTAATCAGTGCTGGCACTCCCAGGCATCACTGGAACTAACTCCCATCCAAAGGAAAAGTGGGGTTATTTGCTTTTATTTTCAAGTGGTGTTTAAAAAGAGGAAGACCTCAAGTACAACAATATTCTCCTGGATTCTCTTCTGTTTTACTAACACCGTCTGTCCTGAAGTTTTGTAGCTGTTGAGCCCTTGGTGTGTTTAAAGTAACTGGCAATGGATGTGTAAGAAATTCAGTCCCTGTCATCTCAAAAGAGGGGGTGTAAGCCTTGAGCCAGGGTTCATAGGCAGTGCTTTTCAGGAAAATCTTGTTTTTAGCAGGCTGTGTTGGGTTCCTTGTCTTTAATCTGTGAAGGATTTGACTTATGCCAAGAGCAGTTCTTTGCAAAATAAGGAAAGCCAGTTTTTGAGCAGAGGAGAGGTCAGCCCAGCCAGCAGGGTGTCTTCAGGGGGAATGCTGCTTTCCCATATTTAGGATGCTACAGGGAATACAAACAAGGATTGTCCTCTTTTGCTCTTCGAGCTGAGTTTGTCTGTAGTCTCTTCCCTCCCTCTTTCCACTCTGTTAACAAGCCTTGAATTTCAAACAATCAGTGAGATGTGACATTAAAAAGCTGTGCAGGACCAGGCAGCAGTGGAGCATCCTTAGGGATTCTTCATCTTGTGCCTGGACAGGGGTCTTGAAAAAAAACTTGTGGCCTTCAGGTTGTTGGGCTGAGCTCTGGTGGTTTAAGGGTTACCATTAAATCCTAAAGGGAGTTGACAAGAAAGAGGGAGAGAGACTGTCTGCAAGGGCCTGGAGGGCCAGGACAAGGAGAATGGCTTCCCACTGCCAGAGGGCAGGGACAGATGGGATATTGGGAAGGAATTCCTAGCTAGGCCTGGCACACGTTGGGCAGAGAAGCTGCCCCTGGGTCCCTGGGAGTGTCCAAGGGCAGGTTGGAGCACCCTGGGCTAGTGGAAGGTGTCCCTACCCATGGCAGGGGTGGGAGTGGATGAGCTTTAATGTCCTTTCCACCCCAAACCATCCTGGCATTTTAAATCTGCAGTAAGAAACACCTGAAAGGAAAAGGAGTGGGAATAACTGTAAGCTGACCACCTTTTTGCTGAATGAAATAAGCCAGTGTATGTTAAAAGGAGTATTGAGCATTGCATGTGTGTAAAAAATGGGGGTTTATCCATAACTAGATAATCAACTACTGCACTGTGTGAGTACAGACTGCAAAAGTGAAACCCAGCCCTGCTGCAGAGCTCTGAGCACGGAGACAAAAAGCACCTGAAATCCTCATTTCACTCCAATTACTGAGAACATGCTTTAAATCTCTTTCCCAGCTTGTGTTTCATTTTAGGTACCTGTGGGTTTGTGGATGTCTGTAAATGTTTCCTCACGGAGACAGGGGGGAGACTGGGCTTTTAACTGGATTTCCACCTCATTCCATGTGCTCATTCCATCCTCAAAACTTAATGAGGAGGCAGCTGTGGAGCCTGGTGGGGACAATTCCCAGCTCTCCTGCTGTGTGTGCAGGGTTTGGAGCCCTGGTGGCCAGGGATGATCAGGCCTGGAAGTGCAAACCAGCCCTGGCTTTGCTCTCACGACCCCCAGGATAAATTACACCCAACAGGCCACCAAAACACACCTTTCCTTGTATTTCTCAGGGTAATCTTTGGCTCTTACAGCTCAGTTTTTTAGTCCATGTACAACAGGTTCTCTTATTCACCTTCTCTATGAACTAATCCCAGAATCCCAAAATGGTCTGGGTTGGAAGGCATGTCAAGGACTATCTCATTTCACATGGCAGGGACACCTTCCACGAGCCCAGGTTGCTCCAAGAGCCATCAAACCTGGCCTTGGACACTTCCAGGGATGGAAAATTAGGATTTCTGGATGTTGTGCCCTGGGACCAAGGCAGGAATATCCTTTTCTGTGTGTCTTTTTCCCCTGACCATAACACTTTGGTGTTTCCTGGCCATAACACACAGCCAGGCTTCTCATAGGATGTTCCCCATGCAAAACTAATGAAAAATGTGCTAAACAATTCCCCAAGCCGTTTCTCCATCTTCTTTTCTTTTCCTGGGGTGCTGCATAGGTTTATTACAGCTTAAAACGTTCAGATTATCCCCATAAGGAAAGCAATTAACCAAAATCTGAGCATCAATGGATTGTAATGAGAGAAAATTAGATTTGTCTTTCATCTTCTTTTCTTTCTGTTTGAGGAAAAAGTGCCATCTCCTTCATGTTCAAAACAGCCATTTTATTCTCATTTAACTGTGTGCTGTGTTAAAAAGAGAAAAAAAATCCCACTTGGAGAAAATACAGACTGGATTTTTAAACAGAAAGCATTTATGTCCAGTTTTTAACAGAGTCAGTGATTTTTTTCCCTGAAAAGATTTGGATAAAGAAGCATTCTGTGTTTTGTGTGTGTTTTTCTATGAGCCCTTACTTTGGAACATCAGAAGATGAACTTAAAGCTTGGAGCTACAGTGATTTTCCTTGAGGGTAGAAGGAGGAGCAGCATTTCTTGCCTTGCTACATTGGTGTTATATAATAGAAAATATACATTTCCATGCATTAGCCCCTTCTCCAGTGTTTAAACACCAAACAAAGCCCAGCAACAGCAAGACATTTCTGTCCTGGGGATCTCAGTGGTGTTGTCCTTCTGGAAGCAGAGTGAATGTCATGATGAAAGACACTGCATGACAGTGGCCCTAAATATGGCTCCAGGCCTCCCAAAGCACAATATTCCTGTGTTTATAGTGCTGGAATGCAGGAGAAGTTGCAGATACAGAAGTGGGACCGACCACATAAACTCCCTGCAGGCAGAGATAAGACCAGCCCTGTACAAAGGGGAGTTTTGGCTTATTTTGGCAGGTTCTGAGCTGGGTTTGTCTCGTGTGGTGTTGAGCAGGCTCTGCTGTGGCCTCAGCCCCTGCTGGTCCCACACCTCCTTTGTTTGGGGCTGTATTTACAAGGATTTGAGTGGTGCCCATGCTGGGAGCAGAGCAGAGCCCTTCCCAGAGGGCTCTGAACAGCCCTGTCTGTGCTGCTGGGTCTTCCCTTCCCTTTTCCAAGCTCCCTGCCTTCCCTGGGCAGCCAAGGCTGTGGTAGACACGAGCTGGGTATCAGGAGAATGCCTGCCTGTTCCAGGTCATTCCTGAGCTTCCAGCTCCTTCCTGGCTCTGATTTATTTACCTGCCAAAAGCCCCATTATCTTTAAGCAGCTGGGAGAAGCCTTGACTAAAGGTGAGTGCCTGTGTGATGCTGGTTAACCCAGAGCTTTAAATCCAGGTTTAATCCAAAGACAGTGGAGTTATTTGCTCTCCCAGCGCTCCCCTGAGCTGCAGAACTGCCTGGGTTTGGTGTGACACTGAGCTGGATTTTGTTAGCAATTCATTTGTCCAGCAAAGCTATTGGCATAAAATGGTGATTTAGGGACAGCAAAAGGACTTTGCTAAAAGCTAAAACCAAACAATATTCTTGGGTTTGTACCAAAAGGGTTCCTCAGCTTTTTTCCAGCCCATCTCTGTAAGTTTAACTTGCTTGAAAAGTGAAAACTGATTTTTTAACTGTATCAGTTTCTTACAAAGCAATGTTTGGGAAAGAGGATATTGGATGTTTTATGATAATGAAAGAATGGAAAGAAGAATGTGGATAAGGGTTGTGGAAGGGCTGGAATAACAGCAGGACAGGGAAAGATGGGAAAGCAGGGGGTAACAAGGTGGAGAGCAGGAAACATGAAAGGGTGAGAACTTGAAAAAGAAAGTGGTTGAGTAGGAACCTGGTGAAGAAAAGCAGGGAGGGAGATGTGAACAGCAGGGAAAGTGAAAGTCAGGTGAGGTTAATGGTGCCTGATGGTTGAAGATGCCCTGACTTCCCTATCAATCCCAAATCTCTCATGCCTAAGGAAGTAGCACATGGGAAGAGCTTGGCATGGCAATCCAAGCTCCCAGGGGTGGTACAGACAGCTTTGGGGATTTCTGAGTTCCCATTCATCTTCTGTCTTGTCCAGTTCCCTGCTTTTCCCTAGGAGGGATCAGCAATATCCTTGGATGGTGAGAGTGGAAAGCAGAGGTGGCACTGCCTTGACAGGATCAGAACTGGGAGATTGCACAGATGGAGGTACCAAACTGTAGTGTCCAACAGGCAGAACTCCAGGCCTGTGTCAGGGAGGGTCTGTGAGGAGGAACGGAGAAGGATGGCTGTGATAACAACAGGCAGTGATAGAGAAGACAGAAATTCTTCTCTCTCTCCTTGCAACTGTCTTGGGGGATATTTTAATTAAAAGCTTTCATCCAGGAGGGGACTGAGGTGAGAGAGAAGGCAGAGTTATTACCAGAGTTATTACAGTATATTCCTGGGAGTCAAATCATGGTTCCTAATATAAAAGCAGCAGCATATTGCCAGCTTTACACCTGGGGGGCACAGCAAAGTGCAGGCTTTTGTAGGACTGTGTGTTGAGATACCAAGATACAGCATAGGTGTTTAATGCAATTCCCACCTCTCCAAGGTGGGAAGCTGCTGGCAAGGGGTGCTCTTGGAACACTGCAGAGCATGGCTGGGCTGTGCCATCCCAGCATGTCACAGAGTCACACAACATGCTGGGCTGGAAGGGACCCACAAGGACCAGGGGATCCCTCCCTCAGCCCTGCACAGGACCATGCCCAGAGTCACACAACATGCTGGGATGGAAGGGACCCACAAGAACCAGGACCATGCCCAGAGTCACACAACATGCTGGGCTGGAAGGGACCCACAAGGACCAGGACCATGCCCAGAGTCATCCCCTGGGCCTGAGATGCTCATGCAGCCTTTAGGGAAACTTGTGGGCTGGACTGCCCCCAGAGCAAGTCAACCCTCATTTTTCAGTTCATGTGGCAGAAGAGGATCAACTTGTGTTTCAAGAGCAGCTGGGCTGAAAAGGGGCTTGAGGAAATGTGGAACAATGCTCAGAAAGGAGAGGGAAGGACAGATTGGAATTCCCCCCCTGTGCAGTGTCCTCTGGTTATAGACACACAGATGCTCGAATCACTCGCAGGGTGCTCCTTCTGTCTCCCTGGGGCTGCAAACCTCTTGCCCTGGAGAAGCAGCTGCTCCCTTGGGTGCTGTGCTTTGGGGGCCACAGGCTGGTACCTCTGAGGCCCCTGACCTGGTGCAGTGCCCGTGCTGGGGCCATTTGAGCTGCTCCCACATTACTCAGCCTCCACTGTGGCTCTCCCTGCCAGCTGGGCCAGTTGCATCACCAGGCTGTAATGAACAGAGCATTGCCCAGGGGTTTTTGGGGTGCCAGGCTTCTTCAGAGCAGTGTCAGCTGCCCAGCCACCTCCTCCTGTCCCTGCCCCTGCTGCTGAACCTGCTCCTGTGTTCTCCAAGGCTGGAGAAACCCAGAACCTGTGTGTGAGAATTACTGTGCTTGTTCCCCTGTCTCAGGTCTCTGTTCTCCAGCCTTCAGGCCTTCAGGACTTCTTGGAGTTTATCTTGCACTTTCTACCGGCTCAGAGAAACAGGTTTTCTACTCCTGATCCAAGAGGAAACAAGTCCAGGGAATGAGCTTCTCCAGAACAGCTGCGAGGCTGATGTTCTGGTTTCTCCACAGCGAACTTGTGAGGATGTAAATGTTTAACAAAGGTTGCTGTTACCTTTGTCCTGCTCAGTCCTCTTTTGCCATGGGTGAGACACATCTGAGAGGAGGTACCTGCTCCTCAGCCCGAGGGCAGGTGGCTGAGGTGTTGCCAGTGCTGAGCAGAGCAGGTGGATCACACACAGACACACCTTGGCACGGCAGTGCTGGGCAAGCAGCAGCTGGTCCTGAGCAGCAGCTTGGTCAGGCTGTTCCAGGGAGCAGGAAAGGCAGTGTGGGAATGCTGGGATTACTCACCCAGTTTGTGTCTGCTTCAGGAGCCTGGGTCCCCTTCACCTTGGGAATAAGGTTTCACTAACAGTAAGTAGCAGGGAGCACTTACTTCTTCTGGCAGGGATTCCACCAGTGGAGACCATGATTTGTGACTTAAAAACAAGCCATGAGTCCCCTGCAGGGTTTGGAGCCAGCAGGGGCTCCTTAATTCTTGTCTAGTCAAGCTCAAGTCTGAGCATCCTTTTGTCCACTTTATCATGCAAACTGTGATAAGAAAGGATTGGAGTCTCCAGTGTGGGTTTGGCTGTGGCTATGTCAGTCCCTCCAGCACTGGGGTTGTGCAGAAGGGCCCCAGGATGTGCCAGGCTGTGGGTGCTGCTGGTCTTTGCCCAGGTACAGCACCTGCTGGCTAACCTGCTCTCAGGTTTGGGAGGTGCTGTGCTTGGCATCTCCAGCAATAGCTGTGCTGCCTGTGTTGCAGAAAAAATTGTGTTTGACCCCTTTAAACAGCTCTTTGATCAAAGGTGTTCCACATGAGGATGTCCCACATTATGTACCTGGTGAGAGACAGGGTTGGTGTCCACATCTCCATCACCCTCCTGATGGGAGCTGTTTGCAGGACTGGGTTTTCACTGAGAGCCTAAACTGTTTCTCCTCTCCTTCCCCTGATACACACCCTGCACTTGAATAAATCAGAATGACATCTGCCTGGTGTCAGGAAGCCAAGGAGGGAGTTCAGGAGTGCTGGAGATGCAGACACATAGCTGGGTAAATGGCTTTGGGGATGATGAGCTGCGAGGTGTGCACGATGCACTCGGGTTTTAAATAGAGCCCAGGGAGCAGCTCCTGCATGGGAGAAGGGGCAGGGATGCCAATTCCCTGTGGCCAGGGATTGGGAGGTGTCAGCACTTCTCCTGCCTTCATGTGGCTTCAGCAGCCCTTCAGGAGCTCCCCCAGCTCAGGAGGAGCTGGGATGTGGCCAGGGGCTGGAGCCTGTTCCGTGTGCTCTGTCAGTCAGGAATTGCTGCCTGGGTTTTGTGATTCACTTCCGTGAGCCCTTCTGATATAAACACCCCTTTTTTCCTGGGAGATGGGGTTGAACAAGTGAAGGACTGTGCTCTGGGGCTGGGGGAAGGCAAATGTCCTGTTCGTGTGCCTCAGGAGAGAGAGTTTGTGACCTGGATCATTAATTAGCAATGGCATAGTTCTCGTCTTGAGCTAGCAGCAAGATTTGCTCTTAAATATTTCAGTTTCTTGCTTCCAGAGGTCCAGTTGGTCTTTGTTTCCTGAACTTGCTTTGAGCAGCACCTCAGCTAAAGTTGTGGGTATAAAATACCCTCCAATGGTGTTGCTTCAAATAATTTATTCAAAATGTTATATATCTTAACATTGAACTGTTTTCCCAGTAAATTAATTTTCTTTTGGAAACAAAAGCAGCCCTACATTGTCTTGTCGTCCATACATTATTAATGGCAATCTATTTTTAATTTAATGAAGAATTATGCAAAGAGCAAAGGAGGAAGGTTGCCTTGCAGTCTCTCTGCCTCGATAACCTCAAGCAATCGAAGAGGTTATATTTAAAATCCTCTCTTGCTTGGCACTTTCATCTTCTTAAATGGAAAGGTGTTTAAGCTCAGACAAACTATCAAAGGAGGAAGGAATGTGTTGGCAGAGGTGAGAAGTGGTGAAGGGTTGGATAATCCTGTTCTTTGAGTGGCTGGCAGAAGTTGCTGTGAGGAGAGAATTGGCTGAAACAGGAGCTGTTACTGCAGCTCCCCAAAGTTTATTTAGGTAGCAAAACGCTGAATCATTGTGTGAATCTGATCAGATTGGGAGCTCTGTCAGCCTGGAAGTTTAGAGACATGGTCATGGGTGCAACTGTGTCATAAAATAGCTTTATGAACCCTCAGGCTCCTGTGCAGCAAAGCTGTGTTGGGTTACATCAAACCCCAGCAGTTCTGGGCCTCGAAGAGATGTCTTAATTGTGACACTGAGACGTGCACGGTGGTGTTTCTTCATAACTGGTGAATTCCTGTTGGGTGAGAAACAAAATGATGTTTATTGTTTGCTGTAGGGTCCAGAGCCCTGCTGTAGGATCCAGAGTCCTGCTATAGGGTTCAGAGTCCTGCTATAGGGTCCAGAGTCCTGCTATAGGACCCAGAGCCCTGCTATAGGACCCAGAGCCCTGCTATAGGACCCAGAGCCCTGCTATAGGACCCAGAGCCCTGCTATAGGGTCCAGAGTCCTGCTATAGGGTCTGGAGCCCTGCTATAGGATTCAGAGCCCTGCTATAGGGTCCAGAGTCCTGCTGTAGGGTCTGGAGCCCTGCTATAGGACCCAGAGCCCTGCTATAGGGTCCAGAGCCCTGCTATAGGACCCAGAGCCCTGCTGTAGGATCCAGAGTCTTGCTATAGGATTCAGAGTCCTGCTATAGGGTCTGGAGCCCTGGTATAGGATCCAGAGCCCTGCTATAGGGTCCAGAGCCCTGCTATAGGATCCAGAGCCCTGATACAGGATCCAGAGCCCTGCTATAGGATTTAGAGCCCTGTTACAGGGTCCAAAGCCCTGCTCTAGGACCCAGAGCCCTGCTCTAGGACCCAGAGCCCTGCTCTAGGACCCAGAGCCCTGCTATAGGATTCAGAGCCCTGCTGTAGGATTCAGAGCCCTGCTGTAGGATTCAGAGCCCTGGCCCTGGCAAAAGGCTGTACTGCCCTGAAATATGTACCAGTAAAGAGCAAGAGGGAGTCTCTGCCTTGGTGGGTGCAAGAGAACAGGTAACCTTGGCTGAGCTGGGATTTCAGCACGGATAAACCTGGGAAGTAGCAGCAGGTTCTAAGCCCAGTCTGGCTGTGTTGGGAGTGGATGTGCTCTGTGCACTGCCATGCATCTTCTCTGGGCTGCTAATTGGTTCCAGTTAGTTGGAAGAGTCTCTTCTGGAGCTGCAGTGAATACATTCGTTTAAATTTTCCCCCACAGCTACTTCTCCTGTGCTGTGGAGACCTTAAGCTGTAGCAGCTGCAGTGTGGACAGTGTGTGTGGAGTTTTTATGGTGTATCACTCTAGAAAATGACAGCTTTGGGTTTGCTTTGTTTGGTTTGTCCAGCTTGAATTGAACACTGCTCACTAGGAACTGTGGAATTGGGTTTAGCTTCACTGCTTTAAGCAGAGGTTTATCTCCTACCTGTGGTTTCCTTTGGGTGCAGCAGAATATTTTATTGGTGCTGAAGGGTTTCCTAACCTTGTGTTCTCAGTGTCAGTGCTTTGGGGTCCTGGACCACTGTGGGGGTCTGTCCTGGCTCTGTCCCCATCACCTCCTGCAAACCCCTTCACTTCTGCTGGGGTTGCTCCTGTCATGAAGTTTGAATTCACTTCCTCAAGTCAGAGAGATCAGACCCACAGAGTGAAGTTTATCATCCTTGGATGAATCCAACCAGCATCCTTTGCTCTCTGTCACAGGGAGGTCCAGGGGCAGGAAGGGTCTTCAAACACCTCCTGAAGCCCAGCAGCCACTGATGCAAAGTCAGAACAGTTTTGCTTTTTACCTAAATGGGCACGTTGTTTCCTATTAAGTTCTTCTATCTTTAGCTTGTCCCATTCCTGCATGTCTGTTTTGGTGAAACAAAGAAAAATTAGCATTGGGACAAAGGGATTTGGAAACAATCATTAGGCTTTCCAGGCACAGAACGGGTATAACCTGTTTGACTTTGCTCAGCTTTGCCAAGCCTGAATCTTCCCTGTCTGCTGGAAGTGCTAACTCATGGTTGGCCTGGCTGTGTCCTTAGGGCTGATAAATGAGATTATTGCCACTTGGTTCTACAGCATTCAGCAAACAGCACTGATCCAAGAATTAAAAACTAACAGAGAACAGTCACACTGGCTGCTCTGTGTAATTTAGGGTTGTGCAGCCACTTGTGTTGAATTTTAAACAAAAAAGTGTTGTTTTGGAAGTCTTTTGTTTGTCTAAACTTGGTGTCTCGCTGAGCCCAAAGATCACAGAGCATTTCACCCTGCCAAAATCTCCACTTACCCTGATAACCCGGCACATCCTCAGCATCCTGCTGAGCTGAAAGCATCTGTGCAAAACCTTTAGATTCCACCTCGAGTTTCCAGGAGCTGGGGAAGGACAGAATCCAGCATTGTTCCAAATTCCAGCTTGAGCCAAGAGCAGCAGTGGTAACAATACAATCTTGGGCCATTTCACAGGAGTGGGGACAGCTCAGCATTCTGTACCCATGGAGAAAGATTGAAACACTTGGTGAAGGTCACACAACGAGCTGGTGGCCAAGGACTGAGAGCCAGCCATCCATCCATCATCCAGCCTTTCTCTTTGCTGCTCCTCGCTGCCTCATCCCATCATCTCCACTGCTGCCCTGGTGGGCTGAGGAGGAAGGGTTTTAATGGGGTCTGGAAGTTGGGTTGTAATATTTACCTCTGCTCGGAATTGTAATAGCAGTTTTCACGCAGCTCCTTTGCAAACTGGCTGCATAAACACAGAAATAAATTAAGGCTTACAAGTCTCCTCTGGGAACGCAGTAAATATTGCCCTGTTTTCCAAAAGGAGGAAGCAGAACAGCAAACACATTAATGTGATATATCCAAGGTTATCCAGCTGGCAGAACTGGGAATGCACTCCTGCTTGGCTGGTTCTTACTGGTCACTTGCAGCAGGGTTGCTCGGGTTTTTATTTAGGGGTGAGACCATGCAGAGCAGGTGAGATCCGAGGGATGGAAGCGCTCAGGACAAAGAAATCCCTCTCCCTCCATCCAGCTCGGCAAGGGTTACAGCTGAAATGCCTGCGAGAGCCTGAGGAAAACATGAATGTGCTGCTGAGGGAGGGCAGGATGGGAGCCCAGAGCTGCGAGCTGGGCTGTGCTTCTCATTTCTAGATACACCTATTTTCTCGTGGCGGGGGGGACAGCCAGAGCATCTCGTGGCAGCTCCCGCTCATGTGCCGTGCCACTGAGCGTGGGGGGCTGGCCAGGGGGGACACCCTGAGCCCCTTCCCCCGGGCAGCTCCAGCCAGCTGCTCCTGCCCGTGCAGGCAGCGCTGGGAAGGAGCAGGAGCAGGAGCAGGAGCAGAGGCACATGCAGGCAGCGCTGGGAAGGAGCAGCACACGCAACATGGAGGGAGGCAGCGGAGCCGCCTGCAGCAGCAGGGTGTGTGTGCTGGCTGCGGGCACGCTGGGCACTGGCACCGGCCTCGATGGGGGGCACAGGTGAGTGATGCTGGGGGGCACGGGTGAGTGATGCTGGGGGGCAGGGGTGAGTGATGCTGGAGGGCACAGGTGAGTGATGCTGGGGGGCACAGGTGGGTGATGCTGGGCTGCACAGGAGTGCTGGGGTGCACAGGAGTGCTGGGGTGCACAGGAGTGCTGGGGCACAGCCCCTCCACAGGCAGCCCCCCATCCTCCCCACGCTGGCTCTCTCCCCAGTGCAGTGTCTCCCGTGGGATCAGAGCCACCTTGGAGCCTGGCTTTGGGGATCTGAGCTCCCTGCGGCCCCGAGTGGGCTGGGGGTGTTGGAAGGGGCGCAGCGTTTGAATGGGGAGAGGGGAATCGGCTCCTTCAGTCACATCCCACCTCACAGAGCACACCAAGTCTGATTTTGCATCCTGTTCTTTGAGGCATTTGGGGCTAAAATGTGTCAGATGTGGGGTTTAGCATGGCAGAAATTGTGTTTTTGATGAAAAATGAGGCGCGTGGTGTGCGTGGCAGAGGAGCTGCAGCACTCACAGGGGCTCCGTGCCCGGCTCTTGGCTGGGTTGTTTGCCTTTCAGTGGATAAGTGAGTGCTGGGGAGGGGATGTGGGCTCAGGAATGGTAGCTCTGGAGAGCCAGGTCCGTGGGGAGCGAGGCAGTGCTGGTTATCCTCGTGGCGAGTGGGAGCCTGGGCTGGGCTGGCAGCAAAGGAGCCGGCTGCTGTTGCAGTTCCATTGGGATCTTTCACTTCAGGGCTGAGAGGGAATAAATATTTATTGGGGAGGGAAAAAGGGGGGAGCTGGGGAACCAAACGTGCTGTTACCACCTACCTGGGTTACAGATCAAGGCACTTTTACCAAAGTGGAAGTTATTTATGACCCAGGCTGCCGGAAGCTGCAGGCACAGGGTCTCATTTCACTGTATAATTATCAACAGAGTCTTGATAATTTATGTTATCTCCTCCTCCTTCACTTACACTGCCAGAAACCTAAGGAGAGTAGCTCCTACCAGCACTGCAAAATTCCTCTGGATTTGGCTGTGCTTTCTTTCTTCCTTGAAGTATTTATCCTTAGGGAAGCTGCTGCTGGATGTCTGCTCATTGTTTGTGCTGGGGAGTGACTGGAGCACTGTGAGAGAGGGATTTGGGACATTTTGGTTCTCCTTACTTGGAAGCATTTAAAAATGAACTGTGTCCAGTGTGCTGATGCTGAAGGCTTTACGCTGTGGTGGAAAAAGCACAATACGCAGCATATTGGCAATATTTTGTCACCCAAGTAGAAAGCCACACAAGTGCCAGAGGGGATTTTGTTTGGTGTGAATTCCCTTGGGAATGAGAGCTGTGACATTTGTGGGAAGCTGGCAATGTCAGTGTGTGCAGTACCAGCTCTCTGGCTGAAGGCAGATGAAGTTTAGTTTGATAAAATCTCTGTAGTTTTCTCCCAAATGGGTCCTGTCATCCACAGACACCTGCAAATTAAACAGGTTTTGGTTCTGGTAGTGACATCCCCCTGGCTGTTGCTTGGGCAGAGTCCGGAGCATGACAGAGCTTGGGATGAGCTTATTGTGGTTGGCTTTCTGTGGGCAGATCCTTTGCCTATATTCCCTGTGTCCTGCCCTGGAGCACAGAGACCAAAACTGCTATTGTTTCTAGAAGCAACACTTGCATTGAACAGGATTGCAGAAGCATTTTTAACTACTTGCTCTCGGTGCTGTGCCCTGATTGATGCTGGGGGAGCGGGGAGTTTGCTGGTTATTGATGTCAAAATTAATGTGCTGTGCTGATGCATCTTTTCTCCAGGGAAAAAAGCCCTTTTCCAAGTGCAGGGCTGCAGATTCCTTGCCCTCCCCGTGGCAGCTTCTTGGCTGGAGGTGAAGGGGGGTGGGAAAAACAGCAGTGCTGAGCTTGTGCAAGGACAGTCATTGCAAGGGACAGGCTGTGGTGTTCCTTGGGATAGATCCCACCTTCCAGGGTGCTCTGGGATAGATCCCATCATCCAAGGCTGCTCTGACATGGATCCCACCTTCCAGGGCACTCTGGGGTGGATCACATCATCCAACGGTGCTTTGGAATGGATCCCATCTTCTGAGGGCACTCTGGGATGGATTCCACCATCCAAGGGTTCTGTGGGATGGATCCCACCACCCAAGGGTGCTTTGGAATGGATCCCATCTTCTGAGGGCACTCTGGGATGGATCCCACCATCCAAGGGTTCTGTGGGATGGATCCCACCACCCAAGGGTCCTTTGGAATGGATCCCATCTTCTGAGGGTGCTCTGGGATGGATCCCTCCATCCAAGGGTGCTCTGGGATGGATCCCACCATCCAAGGGTTCTGTGGCATGGATCCCACC
>JAWWEE010000062.1:417445-430841 GCA_035221455.1 Xenops minutus
CACTCCATTCACAGGGGGCACAATAAAACCATGAGATGGGGGTGCTGCAGCACTGGCTCAGCAGGGCACTCCATTCACAGGGGGCACAATAAAACCATGAGATGGGGGTGCTGCAGCACTGGCTCAGCAGGGCACTCCATTCACAGGGGGCACAATAAAACCATGAGATGGGGGTGCTGCAGCACTGGCTCAGCAGGGCACTCCATTCAGAGGGGGCACAATAAAACCACCAAGGGATTTCTCCCCCTTTGGAATTCCAGGCTCTTCCAGGTCCTCCCAGCCATTCACCTCTTCTGTGGGCACAGCTGGCTGTGCTGGTTTGTACTGGAGGTGCTGGGTTTGCCAGTCCTTGCTTTCCTGTGGGAATCCCTTCCCAGACTGGGCTGTGTGTGCCCTCCAAGACTCATTTTAAAGAAATGCCAGCCTATTGCAGTGGCTTTTCATCACTGGGATGATGGACCCTCCCCAAGCATTTAAAAACCAAGTTACTGAAAAACCCCAAGACTGACTTTAAAAATTATGCCTTTTAAGGTGCACTTTGATTATTAATTTTTTTATTTGCCCTGCAGTTTGAGTTTTTAAGTGCAAGATGGCTCATGTTGTTGCCCTTTCCTCTTCAAGATGATTTAATGATTCTAGAGAAAGCTGAGATTATTTCTTCACTGTTTGACTCCATGACTAGAGCTTTGAAAATACAGAATGCTCAGAGACTTGCAGTGAAATGCTAAGAAATTCCAACATTGTTTTCTCATAATATAATTCAAGGTCATGGCCAGTCCCAGTGACATTTGTGCAGCTCTTGGAAGTCCTGCTGGCAATAAAAATACTTCCCCATTCCTCCTCAGGTGTTTTTGCTGTGTGGGTGTCTAAATGTGCACAGGTTTTTTGTTCTCTCTGAAGGGGATCTGAAGTTCAGCTTCACCCACAATTGGGAGGTTCTGAGACAGCATCCCCTGCTCTGTGCAGGCTGTATAAACATACTCAGGTAACCTCATCTTCCCTTCTCCCTGGGCTGGGCTGGGGTTTCAGGAGCTGGAAGGTGATTCTCTGTGCCTTGGAGAGCTGCTCTTTGTCTCTGCAGGGAAATGGCAGCAACGTGGATCTGTATTTTTGGATTATTTTTGTGTGTCCCCTTGGATCACCCTGAAATATCCCTTTGGCTTCGGGGTATGTGAGGCATTTCATGAGCTCCAGCAACACAAGGTGCTGCTGTGAGTGATGCAGCAGACTCTGTAAAGCAGATTTTTGGATCTGATTACAGCTCCCAACACCCTGACATGGGATATGGCATTGGAAACAGATCCCCACTGAGCTGGAAAAACACTGCTGGTGCCCACACAGGCTGTTTAATTAGTACCTGGCCCCTTTTTGCATCAAGATGTGCCTCTGCACAGGGAAGAGTTTTGACAAGTCCCCAATGGCTCATGAAAGAACAGAAGGTAACTTTTTTGGCCTGTTCTCTCCTGTGCATACACTGAATTTTTTCAGAGCCTGCCAAGGACAAAGCAAAGTCTGGGTGCACAGAAATGGGAAGGCTTGTAGGAAATAACCTCAAACTGCTGTTTCCTGGGGAAAAAAAGAGTTGTGGAGTCCTGGATATGGTTTTGGATGGGGTTTTGAGGACAATACATCTCTGCTGACTTACCCTGGTGTTACCTGCTAGAAAATAAACCCCAACCCTGAGTGTTTGGCCTGAAGAGAAAGCAACATATTGTGCTCAGGGCTGTGCTGGCTGTGCCTGGGACCTGCAGGTGCCACTGCAGATATGCAGAGTTCCAGCAGTGACTCCAAAAGGCAGAGTCACTGAGGAATCCTGCCTAAGTAATCCTGGCTCAGAGCTGGGCTGGCATCAGAGCCCAGCTCAGGGCACAGATGTGGGCAGTGACACAGCAGGGCTTGGGGCAGTGCTGTGCTGCTCCCAGGGCTCCAGGGCCAGCTGTGCCTGAGCAAACTGGGATTCACTGGGTCCCTGCAGGGAGAAAGGCTGTCCCTGTGTCACTGTGTCACCTGCTGACCCCACCGTGTCCCAGCCCCTTTGCCTGGGCAGCTCCAGCCACAGCCTTGAGATTCCTGGCACAATTGCTCCCAGAGCTCTTGGCTTGGGGTTTTTGGAGGTGTTTTGGTGTCATTCATCAGGCTCTGGAAGAGCCCCAACATGTGCAGCAAACTGGTTTGGGCAATGAGTTTTCATCCTCCTCAGAGCTGGTTGCAGAGGGGGAATATCGAGGCAGAGACTTGTGCTGGGCCCCCTCTTGGTAATTGTGTTATCCTTGCATGTGTATTTGATAAAAATGGTGATGCAACTGTCCTTGGAGAAAGAAGGGATTCAAAGGAAGCCAGCAGCCCTGAGTCTGATACACGGTGCACTGGAATATGTCCAGATGTGTGCTCTGACTGGCTGAACAGTCCTGCTGTTGCTGCTTCCAGAAAGAAAGGGTTCCTGAGGGTACTGATACCATGCCTTGTCTCTCCAGTGTCCTTTCCCAAACCTGGCCCAAGCATTCCCCCTTTCCCAGCTGTCCTAAAGCCCTCCCTAAGGTAGGAAACCAGAAGAACTGCTCCCACTGCTGTTGGACACTTTGGGAATCAATGCCCAAACAGAACAGGAAGGAAGAACAGGCACATCAAGGGATTCCTTTGGCCACTGTAATGAACCTCAGAATTTACCAGAAATGAGGTTTCTCCTACCTGTGCAGGGAGCTAAAAGGAGTTAATTTGCTCTCTGAGAGAATGGCAGCTTGTCAGGGGCAAACAGGGCATCAATCTGGGCAAGGGGCTGGTTCAGTGTTTTCTGTCACCAGTCCTGGCTGTGTTCCTTGGTGTGTGAAGGTTTCTGGAGCTGTTCACAGCAGCCAGAATGTGGGAAGTGTTGGCCAAGCAAGGAGGCTTCAAGTGCAGGCACATCCTGTGTGGTAGGAAATCATCTGTGCTAGCAGTGCATTAGATCTGTTTGCACTGGGAAAATCAAATTATGTTATTTTTAGAGGACATATTTAATTATGGCTGCGCTTACAATAAAACAAGTGTGTCGAAAGCTTTAATTCTCTAATGGTTATACAGAAAGATATCAGTCTTTATCCAAGAAGAGGAAGGTTTGTGTTTTTTCCCTGACTGTGCTCCCTCCTGTGGGTTTTCCAAAACATATTGGGAGGCATCAGGTCTGAATGGTATTTCCTGTTCAGTGACTAGAGGAGAAATAAAGCAGAGCAGACTTGAAGAGGCCACTGATGTAGTTTGGACATCACTTTGGTTTTGCTTGAAAGGTTTTATAGATGAATATGAGAGCCTGGAGGGACAGGACACAGGGAATGACTTCCCACTGCCAGAGGGCAGGGGTAGGTGGGATATTGGGAAGGGCACAGGTTGGGCAGAGAAGCTGTGGCTGCCCCTGGATCCCTGTAAGTGTCCAAGGCCAGGCTGGAGCACCCTGGGCTGGTGGAAGGTGTCCCTGCCCATGGCAGGGGGTGGGATGGGATGACCTTTAATGTCCCTCCCAACCCAAACCATTCCCCAATTCCATGTTTCATGAATTTCCTCTATGTTTATGAAATGTTCTCCCAAACAAGCAAAGACAATTTAAAGCCCATTTGGCACAAACCACATCAACCCCGACTTTGTGCACTAGATTTGCAGCAAACCTTTGGGTTTGTCCATGTGTCAGTGGAAGCAAAGCCCCTGGAGCAGGGAAGGAGCCGAGGCTGGGGCTGTCACATGGAATAGCATCTCACTGCATGACCTGCCCGGGAGACACAGATCACAAAGTCATCTCCCTGTGGGAAGCCACCAGCCCCTCCTGGGGACAGCAGGCAGAGGAGCCTGGCCTAGGAATGACCCTCTGGGGTCCTGCATCATGCAGAGCTCCAACCTGCCTGTAGAAATCCCAGTCCTCTTTGCTGGGGAGGTGTAGGGGTGGCTGCACCCTCATTGGGCTTGCACTGGGCTTTTCCCTGCCCTGCTGACAAGATGAAGTGTCTTTTCCAAGCTTTTTTGGCAGTGCAGAGGTGATGTGGGATTGAGGAGGTGATGTGAGGATTGAGGAGCTGATGTGCTCCAGGACAGTTCATTACCTGCTTGGTGGCTCTGTAAGTCCCATGCTCACCAGGAGCCTTTGGAAGTACCATTCTGTTCCCTGGAATTACAATTGCATTCCTTTCTTCACTGTATTTTCACCCATTTCATTTTTCGCCCCTTCTCTCACAGCCCTCTCCTTTGGCTGAGTTATTCATTATGCACTAAAGTCTCTCTTGCAGGTGTCAGTTCTAAAATCATCCTGATTACTGAGAAGAAGGCTTGAAGAGCACTGTTCACTGCCATTTTCCTGGGCACTGCAATGAATGTGTGCTGCTTTCAACAAGATCTCATTGCTCTGGGAAGGGTAAATAGCCCAGTCACTTCATTATCCTGCTGCTCTGCACAAGTGCCAACGGAATAGAAATGCTTTCATTTCCCAGACTGCCCTTTGGGTGCTTGAGACAAATGCTTTCCAAGGCTGCCCCACACTTCCTTTTTGTTGGTTTTTTACTCCTGTCAAACTGACAAAGCTCTAAATCCCCTCATCACCTGCTCTAGGTGAGCACATCCCACCTGCAGCCCTTCTTAATGCCTTAAAAATAATGGGACAGTGTGCTCTCACTGCTGAGTTCTTTGCCAAATCATTAAGGCTTTATTTGTCTATTCATTTCTCCTCCCAAGAGGGTATTTTATTCCTGACAGCGTGAGTCAGGACAATGAAAGGTTGCAGTGCAATATTCCAATCTCTCCTGTGATGCAATATGAACTGGGATGAAATGTTACCTTAGTCATGCTGAAAATCAACAATTAATGCTGTGTTTGCTCTTCTCCCCCCAAAGCACATCATTTAGGGAGCTCCTGCTAGAGGGAAGTGTGTTTTGTGTGCAAACAGGTTGTCAGGACGGGTTAAAAAAGCATCCCTGGTCATGTTTTATGGAGAGAAAGCTTTTCTGGAGGAGAGGCAGCAGCTGGCACTGCTGGGTTGGATCCCAGGCGTCACTGACTCAGCCACTGCTGAGTCTTCTCCTGCATTATTTACACCACTTTTAAAGCAAGACTGACAGAAATGGCTGTTTTACAGCAACACTCTGCCTTAATTGTGAAGAGCTGCGTGGCCCAGGTATAAAAATCAGCTGGGGGCAGAATTCTCTTCTGCTCCTGTCTGCCCTTTGAAGCAGGAGTGAAGGGTGGGGTTCCTTTGGAGCAGCATTGCCCTTGTTTATCCCCAGCCCTGAGTGCCCAAGGCCCGGGGGGGGGGGGCTGGATGTTGACACAGATGTGAGGAGGAAGTTCCAGATGTTGTGATTCCCCTCACTGGGGCTTCCTGTTTGTGACTGCAGCTGTGCCAGCCCTCGCTCCCTCGTGGGCAGCAGTGCAGACATGGCAATCCCCTGTGCCAGCAGTGAAGCCCAGCTTGCCTGGCCCTGCAGGGTTCCTTTCTCCTGGTGGGAATGCACAGGGTGTGTGTTGGCCACGAGGGGTGGTGTGATGGCAAAGGGAAGGGTTTAGAGCATCAGTCCAGGTGCTGGGACCTGCCCTGAGCAGGGTTTCTGCCCTGTTCTGGCTGCCCAGCTCCCTGCACAGAGCAGCTCTTGGCATCCTCTGCTCTGTTACTGCCCTGGTGCAGGAGCACAGTGGTGGCAGAGGGACTGGGCAGAATTCACAGGGGTGGAACCAGGCCAGGAGTGCTTTCAAAGGCACAGGAGGCAGCAATGAGTTTTCAGGTGACTGGGTTTGCCAGTGGGGAATGATGGAAGGCAATTACAGTTACCTGATACATCTCTTTTCTGCCCCACATCTGCTTAAATGTCACTGAACTTCACCTGGCCCAGGCCAGACAGCTTTGCTGAGAGTCCTGGGCTGTCTCTGGGCTCCAAAGGGACAGAGATGCTTCAGTGGTCACTGGGGAGGTGGGGGATTAAATGTTCTTGAAAAGTCCTTTGCATAAAGGTTTGCAAAGCAGAGAGTGATGAGAATATTCAAAGTGAGATCCACAGGGCTTGACTTGTCCATCCTTCTGCTGGGGCTCTTGTGTCTGTTGAACAGATCACAGACAATTTTACCCCTCCAGGAGGAGCTGGAGAGCCTCCACACACATTCAGGGCCCTCCTGTGAGGCTCTGCAGGGCAGCTGGAATTTTGGGAGAACAGGAGTATGCCCTGTGCCCATCCTGTGCCAACCACAGTCCCTGGGCTGCCTCTCCTGCTTTGCTACACTCCTGGATTCCCCAGGCTGGGATTCCTTCTGCTGGGTGACTTCTCTGCCAGCTTTAGCTTCCCCTCCTGGTGCTCCCAGGAGCAGCACCGTGTCCTTGTCCCTGGCAGAGGTGCAGGGGTTAAACCCAGCTCAGGTAAACCCAGCTCAGGTGAGCTGGCAGGTGACAGGAATGGCTGAGCAGCAGAACTTTGGGCACTTATTTTATGGGACTGGGCGAAATTCCAGCCTGGGAATTCTGCTTGTTCCTCTTTATTTACTTCACTTATTTTTTATGGTACCTGTCCTTTCTCATGCAGAACACTTTTCTATCTGCTGCTGTGTTTTTTCTTCCCTTTTTTTTCCTCCTGCTGAGTCACTGCCCAGCTCCCCAGTGATTTGTGTGCCTCCTTCCTGGAGCACTGGCTGGGGTTGTCACGTCCCCTCCTGCTTTCCTGCTGCCCTTCATTCCCTGCCCTCCATCCAGGCTCCTGCAGAGCTGCTCCCTGGCTGTCCCTGTGGCCAGGGTGAGTGAGCCATGTGCTGGTGGCACACCTTGTCCTGTGCTCAGGGAGCTGTGATTCCTGTGCTGTTAACACTGAATTATTCCTTTTCCTTGTGCAGAGGCAGCTGGTGAGTGCAGGCACATTTTGCTGGAAGTGAGGGCACAGGAAGCCTTGGTTGCTTTTGATTTTCCAGGCACTGCACTGCTGGCATCTGTTCAGGCACTTCAACACCTTGCAGAGTTCTCACCCTCTCTAATGCATCAGAGGGGTCCTCCCTTTGTTCCTTGAGTATCTTTTCAATCCTGACTTGTCTACAATTATACAGTTCACTCCTTTCCTTTCTTTGCCCCTCCTTCCTTCTGCCTTTAAAACTGGGTTGGTGTTTCAGGGACTTACTTGTCTGTCCTGATGTAAAGTTAGAGGTTACCCAAATGCACAGAATTATGAAGCAGTGCAATTAATACATTTTATTTTAAAAGGGTGTTTCCCCCCCCCCCCCAATTTAAAATGTCCTTGTTCTCTGTCACAGATTATTTTTGCAATTCTTTTATCTCATTGCTCATAGCTTGCTTTTAAAATTAAAACACAAACTGACCATTTTTTTTTCTCCCAAAGCACTTGTGTTTCAGATGCCCAAATTAATTAGAAGTAACAACCACCCAAACTGTCCTTTTTTTCCTGAGCTCTGGCATTCCCAAGGGATTAGGGTGATGGGCAGGATGGGCACCTTGCCATGGCCAGCTCCTCAGCACAGCAAAGAGAAATGTCCCCATCCCCTTTCCTCAGAAGGAAGAGGCACAGCCTGATGTTAGGAGGGGATCCTGGTCTGGTTTAACAACCTGGCCTAGTGAGTGACATCCCTGCCCATGGAATTAGATGATCTGCAAGGTCCTTCCAGCCCAAACCAGCCTGGGATCCTGGCATTTTATGCCCTGCAGATGAGGTTCACAGGGCAGGAGGTGGCCAAAGCCAGGAGAAGGTCTCTGAGGAGCATGTTTAGATGTCCCCCATCATCACTTGTGCCTGGGATTCTGGGATTTTATGACCTGCAGATGAGGTTCACAGGGCAGGAGGTGGCCAAAGTCAGGAGAAGGTCTCTGAGGAGCATGTTTAGGTGTCCCCCATCATCACCTGTGGCTGTGGCTGCACAAGGTGTTCCCACCCCAGCACTGGGCTGGGCCAGCACAAAGCCAGTCCTGCTGGAAATGGATTTCTGTGTCTGTGCAGATGGACAGCCCCCAGTGCTGGCCATCAGTGTCCCAGTTACCTGCTGGAAGCTGGGCTGGGCCTTCCCTGCTCCATCAGGATACAAGTTTGGGTGGGCTGGCTGAGAGCAGAGTGTGATCCTCTAGTCCAGACAGGAGGGTGTTCTGCCTGAGCCTGGATTTCTTTTCCTCCAGCCCCTGATAAGGTGTTTGGTGTTCCCATGCCTTGTGTGAGTGTGAGGGGCTGGGAAAGTGAAGTTATTGCCTACTTTAGGGTCAGTCTTCCTAGAAATACTGGACAAGCTGGTCTGTCACTTACTTTGGGGGTTGGAAAAGGGATGGACATGCTCTCTTTGCTCAGCTCTTGCCTGCATTGATGGAGACAGTCCTTGCCTTGATGCTTTATGGTCTCCTGGCATAGCCAAGCTCAGCTTTGGCATAATTTGGGTCACTGTTTGCTATCAGGAGTGCATCTAACACAGCTTAGGCCTGGTATCAGCACTGGGCTCCTCTGAGCAGCCTTTAAAGGGGTTTTTATGATGTACCATCTCTCTGTCTCTCCTCCAAAAGAGCAAAATAAATCCAAATTAGACTGAAGCCTTGGCTAATTGTTCTTTCTCTATTCAGCAGCAAGAAAGCCAGCAGCAGGGTTTCCATTCACAGCACAGTGTGTGCCAGCTCCACTGCCTTTGTACCCAAGCCCACGGGGGTGGGCAAGGTAAAGATGGGCAGGAGTGGCTGCAGCTGTGCCCTGGAGGATGCAGGGCAGGGAGAGTGAGGAGCTCTTCCCTGGGTGTTGGGAGGTTTAATTATTCATTGAAAAAGGTGATTAACAATAGCAAATTATTTCAAAAGCTGAAGTAAACACAGAGGAGCCCCAAGCCCAGCCAGCAGCGACTTGAACCTGCAGCTGCCATGGGTGTGATGTGGTCCATGGGGTCTCCTGGGGGCAGAGGGCTGGATTTGCCCCAGTCCCATCCCCAGGGGCATGTGCTGAGTGTTCTTCAGCCCTGGGTTGGGGCTGGGTCTCAAGTGCCAGCAGAGTTTGGGCTGCAGGTTAAACTGAGGGCTGTGCACCTTGGGCTGACCTGGGGGAATCTGCACCATGGAAGGGGAGACCTTGGAGCATTGAGGTCAAGTTTTATCAAAATCTCAGCGACCCCAAGGTGGGTTTGTTCTCCTTTGCTGCCCTCACATTGAGCTCTGCCCTGCCAGAGCTGCAGAGTGTTTGGCCAAGGCTCTCAGCACAGGGAGGGGTGGTTGGGGTGTCTGTGCAGGGCTAGGGGTTGGACTGATGGTGCTGTGGGTCCCTTCCAGCTCAGGTTATTCCATGATTTTATGGTCTGCCCGTGGCCTCAGCCAACTCAGACACATCTCCATGGAGCCAGCAGGCAGCACATCCACAGGCAATGCTCCGAGCAGCCCTTCTGCTCCTCCCTGCCCCTGCTGCCAGCACCTCACCTACCTGTCCGGGGTGGAGAGATACTTCTGCTTCTGGAACTTCTTCTCCAGCCCCATGAGCTGGATCTCGGTGAAGATGGTCCTACTCCGGCGCGGCTTCTTCACCCTGGGCGTGGGCTGCTCTGCCTCCGACTCGCTGCTGCCATGCACCTCGCTGCCAGGGGTCTCCGAGCCCGGCGAGGGCTGGGCTGGCAGTGCCCGGGCGCTGGTGCCAGCTGGGAGCAGCTGGGGCACCACGGAGGGCTGCCTGGTGATGACGGAGATGAGGGGGTACGCACGCAGGGAGGGCGAGCCTGGCAGGGAGGGAAGAAGAGGGGGAGGAAGGTGAGTTCAGCATGTGTTGGATGGGTGGGAGCACCTGGGGATGGCAGGGAGGTGGGCACTGCTCTGCTGGCCCTGCCACCCGCTTGTTAAATCCAGGAGATGAGGCTTGTGTGGGAAACTGCAGCTGGCCTGAAGATCCCTTGGTGGAGCAAGAGGGGTTCGACCTTGGCCAGATTGTTGTATACCCGTGACTGAGAGAACCCATGAGAAGTACAAGACAAGAAACCTGGATGAGTTTGTACAGAGACAGTAGTTTGTACAGAGACAGTAGGTTGTACAGAGACAGTAGGTTGTACAGAGACAGTAGTTGGTACAGAGACAGTAGGTTGTACAGAGACAGTAGTTTGTATAGAGACAGTAGTTGGTACAGAGACAGTAGGTTGTACAGAGACAGTAGTTTGTACAGAGACAGCAGGTTGTACAGAGACAGTAGGTTGTACAGAGACAGCAGGTTGTACAGAGACAGTAGGTTGTACAGAGACAGTAGGTTGTACAGAGACAGTAGTTTGTACAGAGACAGTAGTTGGTACAGAGACAGTAGGTTGTACAGAGACAGTAGGTTGTACAGAGACAGCAGGTTGTACAGAGACAGTAGTTTGTACAGAGACAGCAGGTTGTACAGAGACAGTAGTTTGTACAGAGACAGTAGGTTGTACAGAGACAGTAGGTTGTACAGAGACAGCAGGTTGTACAGAGACAGTAGTTGGTACAGAGACAGTAGGTTGTACAGAGACAGTAGTTTGTACAGAGACAGTAGGTTGTACAGAGACAGTAGGTTGTAACTGTGGCCAATAGGTGATTGTTTGTGTGTAAGGAGCACCAATAATGCTAGTGCACGTACACTTAGGAAATATATAAAAGTAGCTGTGTGAAAAAAATAAGAGAAGAGAGTTTTCATTTTTATCTATTCGGGATCTTCGCCTGCTTTTTATCGAGTCCGTCCCAACACCAATGACAGGCTTGGAAGGGTCAGTGGGTCCAGCTCACAGCCCTGCACAGGAGCAGCCCCAAATGACCACAAGCAGGTCCCTTCCCCTCTCTGGACCTGCTCCTTTCCATGGGGATGAGTTCCTGTGTCACCTGCTCTAGGTCGCCCTGCCTGGGCAGGGGGGTTGGACTGGGTGGTCTCCAGAGGTCCCTTGTCCCAAACTGCACAGCTTTCCTTGGGCTGGGGGTCTTGCTGTGCATTTCCCTGGCCCAGGGGAAGGAAGGACTGCCTTTCCACTGGCTGATGTTTCTCTTTTCAGGAGACACACCACTGAAATCGTGCCTAATTACCACAAGAGATGAAACTCCAAGCAAATGTTGGAATCTGTCCCCATTCTGTCCCCACGGACACTTGGACAGGGCTCACCTGAGACAGTCACCTCCTCTCCCCTTCCAGCCACGAGACAGCAGAGCTGGAGTCACAACCCACCCCCTGCATCACAAGAGTCACACCTTCATCCTCCACTGTCCACACTGACCCCATAGACCATACAAATATATCCCAAGAGTTCCTCACTCACGCTCAACTCCACATCCCACACCAAGCAGCTGATCCCAGCCCTACAAACAAACCAGTTCTGCTCCAATGCTTTCAGGTCAGGGCCATTCTGGGATGACAAATCCAAACATTCCCAAGCACTAGGGGAAGTTCTGATTCACACCAGGCCTTGTGATTTACAGCTGTAGCAGATTCCTGCTCAGCCTTAGCCCCAGGAAATCAAATGTTCCTTTAAAATCCGGGCAGGGAAATAGGGCCACGTATGGGAAACGTACACTCAGTGTCACATCCACAGCCTTGCAACCACCCTGCAGAGTCTTGGGCAAGTCACTTTCTTGCCCTCATTTGCCAGATGGAAATGATCCTCCTCACCTCCTTCACTGGTGGTAAAACATGGATTAAAGCTGAAGGTACATAAAGTATTCGGAGATCTTTAGATAAATGGTGCTGTGGAAAGGAACGAATTACCCCAGCAGGGCTGGTTGTGAAACCCTCCCCATGAATCACCACCGAGGAGAATAATGATCTGCAGACCTCAGGGAGTCTCTTGTGGTGAGTAACTCCTCGCTGTGGAGGAGAGGAGTTGCCAGCCTGGCCTGCTGGTGACCTGTATTCCTTCCCCTCCTGCCCAAGGAAGGGTTGTGATCCCAGACACCAGGTCCCAGGAAAGCTGTGGTGCTCAGGGAACACCAAAGAACCTCCACAGCCACTGCAAGTTGTGCAAAATCCAGCCACTCACAAAGAAAGTTTGGGAAAGGATTGCCCAAACACTGTGAATCCCACCAGACTGGGGTGTAGGCACCACTGGGACTACAGACTGGGGCTTGGGAACACTGGGACTTGGGTCTTGCTTTCTCCTGACACCTCTCCAATGCTGTAAATAAAAATATTTCCATTAAATCCAAAGTCTTCCACTTAAACCCCCAAGGAAGTACTCGAGAGGCAAGATCAGAACTGCCCAGCCAACCTTTAGCTTGTGTAGAGCTTCATCTACCTTTTCTTTCTGTGGATTTGTGCTGATCTACAGACTCCGAGTCTCCTGGGGGGGCTTTTGGCACTGGTTAATTGATCCTTTGACCCTTGTACTCCCCTATATTTCCAGCAGGGCTCTCCAGGATTAGAGGGGTAATAAATCACCCGAGCTCAGAATACCCTGCAAGGCTCCAAGTGACTGAAACCTCTGGATTTTTACAAGGAGCTCTCTCCAGGGGAGGTCAGCAAAAGCCATTTGATATCAGAGCAATCAGGGATATCTGCTTTCCTGCATGGCACTGCAGCTTGGAGGGAGGACAGTGGCAGTGGCCCCAGGGTTTAGGCTCTGCCTCCCAAAGAGAAAAGCCTCTTCAGGCTATTTTCCTAATGATCAATAGGGTCAGCATGAAACAACAGAACTGCTTTGCTCCTTCCCACATCAGCAGCCTTGTTTTGCAGGGCACAGCCGTGGTCAGTTCCTTAGAGGAGCAGATGACACCAGCCTTGTCCCAGCCCATGTTTTCAAGTGCTGAGCACCTGAACGAGGGGATCCATTTCCCCAAAGGTCCAGCAGCTGTGCCCTGGCCAAACGCTCAGCAAGGCTCAGCACAGGCTTATTTTTGGTGCCCACGTCAGGACACGAATTTATTTACGGCCCCTTCTGCAACCTCTGTGCACGTCGTGGTCTCACAACTGCTGGGCTGCTTCGAGCTGCAGGTGGGGGACTGGATCTGTGTGTCATCTGTGCTCGTGAGAGAAGCCTTTGCTCAGGGTTTGACACCAACAGTTGTGACAGTGCTCTTGGAAACCAGCGTAAATAATGAAATCACCCGCTGGGGTTCAGCCAGGCTCAGCTTTCTGCCCTCAGCCCAAGGAGGGCATGGCATGCTTGGGACAGGGACAAGGGGGACATCCAGAGAAAGGTGAGGGTTTGAGGCTGCAGATGTTTCCTTGGGGGGAAAGATGCAGGTCAGAAAGGGGGCACTGCTTTATAGCAGACAGAACAACCCAGAACCAGCTGAGCTCTGCTTTGTCCCAGCCAGCTTTTGGATCCCAAAGGAAAAAGCCCAGGTTCAGTGCCTTGTCCTGGCTCCACTTATCCCAAGGTTCAGTGCCTTGTCCTGGATCCACTTACCCCAAGGTTCAGTGCCCTGCTCTGGCTCCACTTATCCCAAGGTTCAGTGCCCTGCTCTGGATCCACTTATCCCAAGGTTCAGTGCCCTATTCTGGATCCACTT
>JAWWEE010000062.1:430941-447573 GCA_035221455.1 Xenops minutus
TCTGCCCTGCCAGAGCTGCAGAGGGTTTGGCCAAGGCTCTCAGCACAGGGAGGGGTGGTTGGGGTGTCTGTGCAGGGTTGGACTGATGGTCCTGTGGGTCCAGCTCAGGGTGTGCTGTGATTCTCTGAGATGTGTTTTCATTGATCAAGGCCATCAGTGCTGGTGTGTGGGTGGTGCTGGTTCTGAGTGGGAACATCCTCTGAGCCACTGTGGGATGTGAGCCCTGTGCCACCTTTCTCTCCAGCTCTCAGGTGCTGCTCCCACTGTCACCCCTGCACCTCCCTGCAGCCCTCCACGTCCTTCTCCTCAATCCCTGCCCCAGGAATGGCAGTCCCAGTGCTGGGACAGCCCAGGACATCCCATCCACATGTGACACATGTCCTGCTGTCAGGCAGTAATGACAGGGTGGTTTTACACATCCACTGTCCCCATGACCCCACGTGCTGAAATGTGTCCCCAGGGTGACTTACTGACCTTGGAGCCTCCATTTAATTCCATTTAGCTGCTCAGGAGCTCTCCAGGAGGAATAATAATGGTGAAATGTGTAAGTAGTGATTCCTACATGTAGGAAGGCCTGAGCAGTCTCCTGTTTGCTTTTGACACTGGAAGGGAGTGATAGCAGAGGGTAAAGCTGTTGTAAATATGTTGTATTTACATACATGTTGTAAATATGGTGCAAGTGCCACCAGTCATACAGAGCTGCTTATTTAACTCAGAGGAACTGGAGCTACTCTATTTGCTTATGCTTATCTATTATTATTTGTCCAGCTAATCATGTTCTGGTGTCCCAGAGTTCATTCCCATTCTTTCCCTTGGGAGAATTCCCTGGCAGGTGTGCTTTGGATGGGTTTGCTGCCCTGGTTTCACCCCCAGAGTGCCCCATAACCACACACAGAGGCAGTTTGGGTGTGGATTAAGCATTGCATGGATGGAAGGTGAAGCTCTAGGTGGGCCATGGGCCCCATGGAAGTGTTTGAGCTGCAGAAAAGGCTTCCCTGGCTCACTGGACAGTTCTAAATATTGTCTCATGCTATGAACAGTTGTCACTCAACAGCATGCAAAGCTAATTGTAAGTGATTAGCTGATTGTACTTGATCATTCCATGTGCTGAAAGCATCAGTTTTGCAGGGGGTGCTTCTGTGAGGAAACACTGAATTTGCAGTGGGTTTGCATTGGCACTGAACTGCAAACAAACACAGGATCAGCCCAGCTGGGTGTCCTTGGATCTGGGTTGGGTCATTCTGTGCCCTTTTGGGTCTGCTTTGATCTGGTCAGTGATCTGGTGAGGTTCAGGTGGGCTTCAGTCCTGCTGAGGTGAGGTTTGGAAGCTCCAGCAAGGGTTTGCTGGGCAGTGGGGGCTGGGAGAGGAAGGGCTGAGCAGAAAAAGCTTCATTTGAACAGGCAAACCAAAAGAGGAGATGGCAGAGGAAGTGCTGGGAGCAGGTTTTGCCTGAGAGCTCGGTGAGGTGGTCCCTGTGGGTGTCATTTGGGTGAGGGAGGGGAGTGAGCCTGAGCCCTCTTGGGTCATTCCAGCCATTGCCAGGGGAAGGAGAGGTCCAAAGCCAGGCCATGGCACTGCCACTGCCCCAGTGCTGATGTGCCCAAGCTCAGACACCTCAGCAGGGCAGGAGCAGCATCTCCTCCCTTCTCTGGTCTGTGCTGAAACCTCAGAGCTGCTTGGAGCACTTTATTACTGCTAAATAAGAGCTCTTTTCCCTGCAGGCAGTTTTTTGGTTTTAATACTTTTATACTTGTTCCTGAATCAAACAAAAGAAATCCCAGTGATTCTGATTGTGCAGTGGTTTCCTAATTCTTTTTCTCATAGTGGGCAAAGTGATGGGAGAAGCCTATTCCAGAGGGATTTCTTTTTATTGACTGTCACTGTGTTCTGAAAGAAAATGCCAAGCACCTCCTAAAACAATGTCTTTTATGTGTTGCCAGATAATAGGGCAGGTTTGTTCAGTAATATGTATGCAAAAGCATGAGGATTCTGTGATTATTTTTATAAAGCTTTTTAATAACTAAGAACATGTCTCAGAGCTTGTAAAAGCTGAATATTCCAAGAACTTATTCTTTTCATAAAGTGCTTAAAAAGAAATGCAAAAGCTGAATGCAAATTCTTCCAGCCCAGTCCAACAAAGCTCTTTGGTTTTCCATGTTCCAGTCCCTTCCTGAGCATGGAGTGCATTTCTGTGTCTCCCTGAGGGATTTGGGGGGGATGTTACTGAGCTGAGACAGGTGAGACAAGGGGCAGTAAATGGGGCTGCCAGAACTGGGGTGGAAGAGCAGATCTGGTGATCCCCAGTTGCCTTCAGATTTACAGAAGGTTTAGCAAAGGTGTTTTGGGGTTGATCTTGGAGAAGAAGAGGAGGAGAAATAAAACTACTTCTGAGCAGGCAGGATAAAATCTTTTCCTCAGTATTAAAATAGGGATGAGCCAACTTTTCTGATTCAGAGTAAGGTACCAAATTTATGAGTTCCTGCTGAGGGCACAGGTGAAACTGCTGAGCTTTGTGACATTTTGGTTCATTTCAGTGTATTTGGATTTCCACCAGAGCCTCTCTGACTCAGTCCCTGTTCTGGCATCACACTTTACAGAGTTGCAGAAGATGCTGAGTGGGAAGGGACCCCCAAGGGGTTTGTGGTGCAGGGTTGGCTTCTCCTTTCCTGTCCTCCCTCCCTGCCCCTGATGGGTGGGAGAAGCAGCTCTTCAGTGTTAGTTGGTACCTTCAAGGGCCTTGGAACTGCTCAGGGGTGTCCAAGTGCTGCTGTGGGAGACCTCTGGCAGTGCCCTCCAGCACTGGAGTCACTGAGTCCCTTAATGGTTTGGGGTGGGATAAAGATGATGTTGTTTCACACCCTTTCCATGGGCAGGGACACCTCCCACCAGCCCAGGCTGCTCCAAGCCCTGTCCAGCCTGGCCTGGGACACTGCCAGGGATGGGGCACCACAGCTTCTCTGGGCACCCTGTGCCAGTGAGAACCTCCCAGCAAAGAGTTCCCTCCTGATATCTGGTCTAAATGATCTTTTTTTTTCAGTCTAAAGCTCTGTTCCTGCAGGCTGGGGGGGCTTTGGTGCAGCTGAGGGTCAGGAGGGGCTGTGTGATGCTGCCCAGTGGGTGCTAGGTCACTGACAGCTCAACTGGGGAGTAAAAATACAATTTCCAAGGACTCTCCTGCTCAGATTTGCCTTCTTCCCCCATAAGTTTTAAATTGCAGATAATCTGATCTTGTTCCTGCAACTTTTGACAGCTCAGAAAACGTGGTTTAAATGTTGCTGCAAAGCAGTAAACAGGGGGTGTGTTTGGAAGTTTAAAAACTCAATAAAACCCTTGAGCATAGAGAACTGTCTGGCTGTATTTGGGCTTGGGTTAAAGCCTGTCCAGAGAGCTGGAGCAGGGCAGGAAACCAAGATTAATTAATCTCTGTGGTGCTATCTCTGCCTCCCTCTGCACAGGAGCATTCTCACTGGAAGGGTTGTCATGTCCACTCTGGCATTTAAAGGGCTAATCAAATGATGGTGCTGATTGCAAAAAGAGCTTTCATTAAAACTTCCTGTATTTCATTTTAAGAAAGCTTTTCTAATGTCATGTGTTCTTTATTTAAGCAGAATGGTTAATGCAAAACAAAAAAAGAGATTTTTTTCCTTCTTCTCAGAGAGAGAGGCAGCTGAGAGTCTCATTTAACAGGTGGTGATACAAACCAAGTGGGAAGGGATTTCTTTCCCTTTAAAAGAATATTTGGTGGGAACAGAAACCCCAGGAGTAAAGAGAGGAGTGAAGAGGGTTTTGGTGACCACAAAGATTGGCAGTGATGGGTGTTGGGGGTGCCACAGCCCCTTGGGCTCCATCACAGTGCTCTGCTGTGCACCAGACTGGATTTGGGCTTTGAACACCAGAAACCCCACACATTTTGATATTCTAAGGTGTTCTAAAACTCTCTTTGTGGCTGTAACTCACCTGGGGAACTTTTAAAAGCAATCCCAACCAGGAAAATGGAATTAAGCTCTCTTTGTCCCAGTGCTGGTCCCACTCAGGCCTCTGTTCCCATGGTTTAGAGATTCCCCAGGAAAGATTTCCTGCTCTCTTTGGCTCTGCCTGCATTGCATGGTTGTTTTCTCCCCTCCCAATGGATTAGTTTTAATTGCATGGACACAGAGTTGGAAAATTGGTTTGGAGGGGAACAAGTGCATGTTGGTTTTCCCAATTTTTCCTGCCATTTCCTGTTTTCTTGGGTGTGTCTGGGGGGTGGGTTTGGGGTCAGAAATGAAGAGCTCTCAGTGTTTCTCACCCAATTCCAACTTCTTGCCCAAGAGTTTCTGAGCTTTGGGCTAAATCTCAGTTCTTATTTCCTCGTGCTCACAGGGGGCAGTTTGTGTGATGTGCAGACTTGCCTCAATTCTGGTTGTGTGGTGTCACCCACAGTGCTTTCCTTCTCGATTCATTTAATTTAAACCCTCCCAAGCAGAGTTTTCAAGGTATTTCTCCGTTGTTTCACTGCTGGGTTGCAGTTCCAAGCCGTGATGGAGAGTTATGGGCTGAATCTCTCTTTATGGAAGGATGGGCTGGGTTATTTTGACCTTATATGTGACTTGTTTGAGCAACACAAACGTTGTTTTTTATCAGGTAGTGTTGGGTTTCAGTCTGGGTTGGTGTTGGCACAGGCCTGAATTATTAAATTGTGGCTTTTGGGGTAAAATTTATCTATGTGGGAACACAGCACTTGCTGTGGAGCTCTAAATCCTGCTGAATTGTTGGCTCTGTGGGACAGAGCTTTGCTTCCACATCACCAGAGCAACCTCCAGGCCCAGCAAGAGGCTGCCAGAAATAATAAATAAACTAATCAATCAGTTCTGCTCAGCTCTCACCCCTTCCATTGGGGTCAGACAGGAGAGCCACCAGGGGGAGGAGCAGTGAGGAACCTGCAGTGCCTGATGGAGGAGCACCACTTCAGTCACCTCTGGCACTGAATTTGGGGGAGGCAGAGCCAGCCCCAAAGGGGGATGTGTCAGGCAGACACTTAACTCTGGTTTGAGGGCTCTGACACCGCTCCCAAAGCAGGGGAGTGATTTGGCAACACCCTCCCAGAGGGGATCTCTAATTGGCATGGCATCAAAGCCCATGCCAAGTGTGCTGTTGCTGCTGCTGGGGCCAGGGCACCTGCCAGGGAGCCTGGAGGAGGGGGAAGAGACATTGTGGGGATCCCACAATGCTGTCAAAGGTCCATCCTTTCTCCTCCCTGGAAAACTTGAGAGGAGGTTGTTCCACAAACCCCCTTTTTGGGATTCACTCTTGGTCAGGCAGAAGTGGAATTGCATTAGATGGTGGATGTGGGACTCCTCCAAACCCCTTTTTTGGGATTCTTTCTTGTTCAGGCAGAAGTGGAAATGCATCAGGTTGTGGATGTGGGACTCCTTCAAACCCCTTTTTTGGGATTCTTTCTTGTTCAGGCAGAAGTGGAATTGCATCAGGTTGTGGATGTGGGACTCCTTCAAACCTCTTTTTTGGGATTCTCTCTCTCTTGTTCAGGCAGAAGTGGAATTGCATTAGATGGTGGATGTGGGACTCCTTCAAACCCCCAGGGAATGTTACTGTGTGGTGGAAGTTGTATTTAATATTTCCAGTATTACAAAGAAGCAGTGACTGGAGTTCATGGACATCTGCACAACAATTCTGGACAACTGTAGAGTTTATGGACATGAACTGAATATTCACTTGATATAAAGTTGACATTTACTTTAAGATAAAGTGTGCTGATGTCCTGTCAGTGCTTCCTGCCTGGTGAGACACACTTGTGTGTGCAGGCAGGACTTGAGAACTCACCAGAGGCTTTTAATTCCTGCTAAATAAACATGGAAATGAATGATGGGACCAGCTAACTGGATTTGAGATGGTGGCAAAGGACATCAGATGTTTTCTTGATACAGCTGTTTCATGTGCAAGTTCTGCCTAAATTAATCAACTTGACCTACCAGAGAACTTCCAAGGGGGCTGGGCCTGGTGTGAAATGTCCTCTAAACATTTGTTCTGCTACATTTGCTTCTCAATTTGCAATGAAGAAGGTTCATCCATCTGCAGAGACATTGCTTAGTGGCCTCCATGCAGCCAGACCCTTTATTAATAGCAGGGCTCACACTCACTGGGAGGGCAGAGTTGCTGAGCCCTGGAACAAGTGGCATTTGAAATAAAATGGTGATTCTGTTCTGCTGGCCAGGATTAAATGTCATGTTGACCTTCCCCTCTTCTCCAGCCCCCCTGGAACACCCAGGTGTGGCTGTTACAGAGCAGCTCCTTGAGCTTCAGTGTTCTGTGTGAGTGCTCCTTGGACTTCAGGTATTTTCCCTTCCCATGGAAGAGAATCCACGGGAGAACCAAGAGAATGAGTCTCCTGACAGCTTGACACGTGTGGGGAGTCAGACACGTGGATGTTGTGCTGTTTATTTGCTCTATAAATTATAATAATGTCAAATGTACATAACCCAGGTGCAGGCAAAGGTGTGTGCATATGGTTATATTTCTGTACAGTATTCCAGCCTTGCCTTGGGCTGAGGGCAGGAGTTTCCCAGTGCTGGGAAACCTCTTGCCCCACATGAGAAGCTGCTTTTCCTCCTCCTCCAGCCCTTTGCCTGCCCCTGTTTGATTCCCAAAGGTGCTTTTCCTTCCTGCAGGCCAGCAGACAATCCCCTAAGGACTGACATTCCCTGCAGCACCCTTGGCTGTGCTGGGTCTGTCTCGGGTGGCCTGGAATGAAATGGTTGCTCTGAAAGATTAATCAGGGTGCACAGATGGTTATCAAGTGCCCAGAATTGTGCCAGGGAGGGAATCTGCGGGATCATTTCCAATATTTCTGTGGTGTCACCACCTATTGAATGTCCAGCAGTGGCAGAATATCCCGAGCCAGGCAAATGCTCCAAGAATTGACTGCTTTAAAGATGCAGTTTTGCATGCAGGGCTTTCCTTGTTTCCATTAAAAACCCAGAACACCTTCCATGGGAGGAATAATGGGACTATTTCAGGGTGTCCTGAGAAGGGTTTGGGAAGGGTTCTTCAGGGAGTTTCAGAGACATAAAGAGATTAAAGAAATAATGTAAGTAGATTGGAGTGTGATAAAAAGCTCTGGGTGCTGGGCCATCCCCAGTGCTGCAGGATGGGGGTTCAGCCCCTGAATGTGGCCCTGATTGCTGGGGTTATTTGGGACCAGGACATGCTGTGCTGTGCCCTCCCCAGCACAGCCAGCAGCCCATTCCTGAGCAGAGAGCCAGGGAATGGCCAGCAGCCTGAGAGGCTGTGCAGTGAATCCACTGGGGCTCTAGGAAGTGCTGATAAAGATGGAAATGCAATCTCATTATTTGCCAGCCTTTAAACTGAGACAGCACCTGATAAGCTGATTGTTTTAACTGTGCTGGATCACATCACCCTGCCTTTCATTCCATCCCAGGGGAACTGCAGTGGGATAGAATCCTTAATAAACTGCAATGTGGCCAAACCCCCAGGAAAGCCTCGCTGAGCCCTTTTCTAAATCATGAGGTTGAGTTTTTAAAAATGGGGGGGGGTTAAAATGACTTTTTTATTAATTTCTCTCGTGTTTCGGAGCTGCACAACCTGGTTCTTCTCTCTGCAAAAGGTTCCACCTTCTGCTTGGAGTTAAAATAAGTGGAAAACTGCTCCTGTGGTGGAAGAACCAGGCTGGGTCTCCCCTGGAGAAGGGGAAAAGGAGGAGCCACCAGATTTTCAGGTTTTCAACCCCCAGGTTCCTTTGGACACCCATTGCAAAGGTGCAGAGCTCGTGGGTGAGCTGAAGTTGCAGCCCTGTGTTCTGAATGATGCTGTTTTCATGCAGATGTTTCAGCTCTCTCAGCTTTCACCATGCAGGACTGTGTTTGTGCCTCTTTGGGCTGGGAAGGGCACACAAACCCCATGTGAGATTTTGGGTTTGAGGCCCATCTTCTGCAGGCTGTGCTTTTTATTGGAACAGAAACATGATCACAAAGCTGGGGATAAAATTCTAGGGGACATAATTCTGTCACCCAGCCATGCCATTAGTGTGAGTGTTAATTACCTCATCCTTAACCCTCTTGTGGAGCAGAGAGGAGAGTTAAATGCTTTGGCCCTGTGTCAAGCAGCACGGTGGGGATTCAGAACTTCAACTTTTGGATGTGAAGCAGAGGAGTTTTATTAACTGGCTTTCCCCACTCCAGTGCTGCAGAAATGAGCAGAGTTAGAAACCAGCCCTGCTGTTCTGCCCATGGGCTTGCCCAGCTCATTATCAGCATGGTTATCCTAAAAAAATAAATGGGTTTCATGAAAGCAGAGTGGGTCACGCCAGACTTTGAGCAGGGCTTTGGTACTTCAGGTCTGAGCCATAAGCTCTGCAAAGGCACATTTGTATAAAGAGAAAGTGCAGTATCTATATCCATATCCATATCTGTGTCTATCTAGATAGCATACATATCTATGGATGGGGTGAGGAGCTCTTATGAATTCTCTCTCAAGTTTGATTTTGGGGCTCAGGTCTCTGTTCAGGCTGGAAATGCCCTGCCCAGGGAGTTTGAAAGGTGGCCCCTTACTGGAGAAAAGCTTTCCTGCATCACACGAGGCTGACTGGGGTGCTCATCCTTCCCATGGGACCAGCAGGGACTGTGAGAGCTGATGGCTCAGACTTCAGGGGGTGAATTTAGGTTGAGGTTTGGAAGCTGCTGCCCCATTTCAGGCAAAGCCTCCAGTGACAATAAGGAATTAAATGTGTGTGTTTGTTCTTCCAGGGCTCCTGTTGTTTGCTTGGGCAACAGGAGCCATTTGCCTGAACTGGACTGAAAATACTCTGTATTTTTCTGTGTTGTGAGACTGGCAAATTGTGCAGTGATTAAACAAAATTATCCATTGATTGGTTGGGAAGTGCAGATTTCTCTCCAGCAGATTTAGACTCTTGTGCTGCTTGTGTGATGAGGAAGCCAGAGGAACTCAGAACACACGGAGATTTCTGGGTGTATAAAACATCTCTATTGTCATATATGCAGCTTTACAGGCTGGATGTGGGATCACTGAGGAATTGTCACTGAGTATCCAACCTCCTGTCCTCCTTTGCAGAATGATGAAGTCCTCTGTCCATGCAGAAGAAGATGACTTTGTGCCAGAGCTCCAGAGGAGCATCCACCCCAGGGAGAGGCCGGACTGGGAGGAGACACTCAGTGCCATGGTAAAACAACTTGTGCTTTGCTGCCCTTCATTTCCAGCCCTGGACACTCCACCCTTCCATCCCAGCCACCCATTGACAGCCCCTGATTTTCAGCCTCTTAAATGCATTGCCCAGGCCTTTGAACAAGAGCAAAGCACTTCCCTTCTCTGGCAGTTTGTCAGGGAGAGGGAAGGAGCACACCCAGCTCTGCTGCCCCATTAATGTGTGCCCCAAAGCAGGGCTCGTGGCCACTTAAAGGTCCCTGATGTCACAACGATGTTCAGTGTGCATTAACCTCTTTTCCAGGCAGCTCCTTGAGCACACATGCTCTGTGGAGCATGCAGCACTGGGGGGGAGCAGCCTTTGAGCAGAGAGCTGGCTGGGGCTGCAGGGAGCAAAGCTCAGACGTGCCAGGAGAGGGAGCAGAGCAAACCCAGAGGGCTGTTCTGGTGCTCACAGGAGGCACTGAGGCCCCAGACAGCTCCATACACGTGTTTTCTTCTGACAGGAGTGAGCCAAGGACCTGCAGTGTCCCTTCCCCACTCCCCCAGCATTCCCAGAGTGGGCAGGGTGGGATGTTATTTCCTTGGCAGCCCAAGAGGGCAGTGAGATCAGGTGGTGTGTGAAGTTCTCTCAGCCCACAGAAGCTTGAGGTGCCTTCTTTCATCCCAGCAGTGGCTGGGAGTTGTGTCTTCCAGATTTGCCAACTGACCTCATGGGCAAACTAAGCTGGAGGGGGAATTGCCATCTGGGACAGACCTTGCATGGGGGAAGATGTGACTGTTCCAGGACATCAGTGGTGCTCTGGGGGGACAGGCAGGGCTAACATGAGTGACTGGGATGTGCCACCAGTGGCAGTTTTTCCCTGTGTTGGATCCTGTGGCAGTGCCAGGGCTTGGAAAAGCCACGTGCTCCCTGCTCCTGGAATGCCAGCAGCAGGAGGGATGTGCTGCTGCAGGACAGTCACATCCACCTCGTGTCTGGGGTTCATCCCAGGGGGTTTGGAGCTTAAAGCACTGCCAGGACCTGGCTGGGTCCTGGGAAGTGGATTTGGGATTGGCTGTTCTTTGTGCAGTACTCAGAGAATGAGGGGGTAATGAACTCCCTACAGGACAGGGATTCATCTTAAACAGGAGAAAATATAAAAGCTGTGGTTTGCTCTCTTAAAAACACCATCAGACCCTCTAGAAAACAGTGGTAATGTTTTGTTCCAAAATTTCTTTTCAAGCCAAAAAAAAAGCAATCCAAAACAGAGACTTCACCAGTGGTTTGGTCTGTTGGTGTCTCTGTGCTTTTGTGCTTGACTCCTTGGTTATCCACTGTTAATTTTCCTCGGATCCCAGACTGGTTTGGGTTGGGAGGGACATTAAAGTCCATCTTTTTCCACCCCCTGCCATGGGCAGGGACACCTTCCACTAGCCCAGAGTGCTCCAAGCCCCATCCAACCTGCCCTTGGACACTTCCAGGGATCCAGGGGCAGCCACAGCTTCTCTGCCCAACCTGTGCCAGGGTCTCTCCACCCTCATCACAAAAACTCCTTCCTTGACTCTGTTTTGGATCGACACTGTGCTGTTTGAGACCTCGGTATCCAAACAAAGGAAGGACAAAGGGGGTAGGAAGCACCTCCTGGAATGTGGGAGCTTTGGTGTTTATCGCCCTGGGATGCAGTGACTGCTTGGGATGCAGATTTGAGGTCTGAGATGTCCCAGGCTGTGTTCGGAGACATCACCTCATCCCGGATTAGGCACAGCTCTGCCTTCAGCTTTTGTTGCTCAGGTTGGCAAGTATTGCTGAAATCACTGCAAACAAGCACTGCCTTCCCTGGAAGGCAGGAGAAACAGCCACTTATTAAACACTGGCTATTCCCAGGCAGAGGGAAGCTGTACCCTGGTACAGTGTCTTAGTGACATTTATTGTTTCAAGCAGTGTGGACTGGAACTTTCACCACCACAGCTGACCTGAGAGCCTGCACAGGCTTGTCTTTTCCTTTTCAAGGCACCGGGCAGGAAGACACTCCTGTTCCAGGCTCTGTTTGATACCCTGACACAACCTGAGCTAAGCAGTGGCAGGACAAAATAGAAAAGCCTGGCTAAACAAAGAATTTTTGTGTCCTGACCTGTGCCTGCAGGGAAGGAGTTCTGAAGGCAAAGCAGGAACCTGACAGCCAAAGAGCATCCCAAAGTTTTAAATGAATGGCTTGATTGTTCTTTTATAAAGCTATGCTGATTCATTTACAAATAAAAGAGAGGTTTGTGATGATGGACCACTAAAAAAAAAATTATCAAAGGGCAAAATGGCTCATTATACCTTGAGAAATTGGTTTCTAGAGCTGCCTGGGTAAAGTATGTTCATCCACTTGACTCCTGCCAGGGAAATGTGAGCAGCAGAGCTCAAGCTTTCAATCTCAGGCAGAGTGAGAAGATGCACAAATGGCCACAGCCTTATTTTCCTGAGGTTTTCCCTGGACTGGTGTCAACAGCTGGAGCAGCGAGGGTGGGTTTGGGGGGACTCCAGTCCCACAATCCCAAACACACAACTCCACCCCACAGCCCCCCATGTCCCCCACTGCCAGCCCAGACCTCCCGAGCAATAAACACCCCTCACCCTCCTGAAATTAATAAAGTTAGTTTGAACCTCAAATGTCACTTATTTGCCTCCCTGTTTTCATAGGTGATTTCACTAAGCAGCACCACTTGCTAATCCCACATTCACACAGATAGAAGGTCAAAGTTGGTCAGTGAGCCAAGAAATACCATATCAGGGTTTCTTTCCTCTCCAATTGAAAGAGGTATAAATTGTGGAATTAGTGTATTGATTGAAGGCTACAACTTCAAGCAATCAGTTTTTCTGGCTTGACAAGATTATTTTATCCTACTTTTCTTTTATTATTATGTGTTGTATTTGAGTCATCCTTCAGGCAGATGAAGTGACAGCTTGATTTAACTCAATAAAATCCACCAGTTAGGAAACCTACTGAGCCGAACAAAAGCTGCAAAGGACTGCAAGGGGAAGGTGCCTGGTTAGTGTGAGCAAGCAGAGTGTGCTGGAAGGAGACAATATTAACAGGAATTATGCCCTAATCAATGCATTTCTATGGAAACTTGGGAGAAATTTGTAAGACCTCCGTGCCAGGCCAGTGAATGGATAATTCTGGCTTTCTTACATACAAGTAAAAATAAAATTTCTGCACCAGAGTCCTGAAAACAACAATTTCAGTGAAGCTGCAACTGCAAAAAGTTGGATGATGATGTTTTTTTCTGACAGGTTTGAAAGGAACTGCTTAAGCAGGAGGTTGTAATTGTGTGGTAATTAAAACAGTATCAAGTGTTTGTACAGTAGGTCTTTGCTTTGTTATGTAGTAAATACTAAAACACCTATTTCTGTCTGCACAGGAGTTTTTTCTCTTGATGCTGTCTGAGTTGATCTGTGGAGTAAATAGTGTGGAGAAAGGATGATGTGAGTGCTGAAGGGAGGCCTGGAGGGAACCCTTGGTTCTTGGTTCTTGCTGGCTCTTGGGGTGAAGGAGGAGGTGGCCAAGGGGCAGCAGGCATGTTCCCAGTGAAATGTGGGGCAGCTGTTTCCTCTGGATTTCAGCCCTTTCCTCTGGATTTCAGCTGTATCCTCTTGTTGACACTGGTTTCTTAGCAATGTGAATGGGAAAAAATGCATTATTGGTGTGTAAAAATAATCTCAGTGCATTATTTACATCCCTGGCAGTGTCCAAGGCCAGGTTGGAGCAACCTGGTCCAGTGGAAGGTGTCCCTGTCCACGGCAGGGGGTGGGATGGGATGGGCTTGAAGGTCACTTCCAACCAAAACCATTCTGTGATTCCCTTTCTGAAAGGCATATTTTGGTCATTATTGTATTTGGGGGATGAGTTTGAGATCAGAATTATCTGTGTTAACTCATAAATGATCTCTTGCTGAGTTATCTTACATAGAACCATTGATGTACTGTGAGATTTTGGTTTTTGGGGTTTTTTCCCCACTTGGCCTATTTCACACGTGTGTCCCTGTCCATGGCAGGAGGTTGGAACGAGGTGATCTCTGAGGTCCCTTCCAACCCAAACCAGTCTGTGATTTTGTGGTTCTGTGTGCAGTCTGCAGCACTCATGGGTGTTAGAATTGAGTGTTAGAATTGCTTTTAAAGTTACACCTCCTAATACATAGATATGTACACATATAAATGCTTGTAAACCCCACTGCTTTAAGCAGCACTCCCATGTCTGACAACAACAACAGCTGTAGGATGGTCAGGCTGTTGGACTCTATTGCAGGGCAGGTCTGGATTCCCACTTTTCCTGCCTGTTCCATTTAAGTTCCTGTCATTAAGGTGATGGAAAAGCAGGAAAAGGACAACTCCCATTTAAGGGCCCAGGTGAAAGCCCAGACTGCTGCACCATTATTGTAAAAACCGTGGTTTGCAACTTTCAGGGGGTTCAGACCATGCATTAACATTCATTAACTTGTGTGTAATTTCCCCCACCCAACATTTGAAGTTGTTTTCATCCTTCTGCAGAACAGCATATATTGTCATGATCTCCTTAAACTGCAGTTTGGTAAATGACTTGTTTAAATTTAAGGAAAAGAGGTTGTTGATAAGTATAGTTTTCTAATACTCTTCCTCAGCTGTCATTTACTTTGACTAAATTTATTTAAACCACCTTAACCTTTCAGAGAAAGGCCAGGAGATGTTTAAAAGAATAATATGTGTCTGACATTTTGGTTTACCAAAAGGACACCATCATAATTCTGTAGTGCCTCTGTTAAAAATAAGCTAAGAAAAGAAAACTAAAATATCTTTTTCTTTCTGCTTAATTTTGAAAGAATGGAAGGAAATGTGATTGATTGGTGCATTAGGAAGTGACCTGCCAAGGTAATCACCCAATGCATTGATTTTCCACTGCACCAGGAGGAGCAGCTGCCACACACAGGTGGGTCTGTCCCTCTAACAAACACCTGGCTGGCTTTTAATCAAAACATGCTTTTTTGGTGCTCTGACCCTGAAATTCTCCCTCAGCTCCTGCTCTGGTGGCACTGCCAGCCCCAGGCTTGTGCTGGGCCACCGTGTCAGCTGAGGGCTCTGAGGGCAGGGCTGGGCAGGTAAGGTGACTTTAAGAATATTTGATGGGGGGTTTATGTGATTTCATGATAAATGCTCTTGGCTTTCTGTTCTCATGTGCACTCTGGTGGTTCTGTATGACCTAGAATTGTGAGAGGCAGGCTGGAGAGCCCGTGAATGGCACAGCAGTGTAACCAGGTGACTGTAGGGAGCTCCTGGAGCAGCTTGTTCTGCAGGAGACCTGGGGCCAGCTGGTTTGTCTCCTCTTGGAGAAACGTCTTCGACTTGGGCATGGAAAGTACAAATGCACGCCAGGTTCACTGACTGATTTTAACCTAATTCTCTCCTACTTTCAGAGACATTTCTATCTCAACATGTCAAGGTCTCAGGAGTTTATTGTCAGCAGACTTTAGAAGTTAAAGAAGCAGTTCTATAGTTAATAATTTCAGAGTTCTAGAGCTTCTGTCACTCTGCTGTTGTTCTCAGACTGTGAATTGCAGCTGTGCATCAACAGGCACCACAAGCACACAAGTTTTACTTGTTTAGTTCTGCCACTCTGTGAATTCAGGAGCAAAGATCTGGTAAATCAATTAAATCAGAGAATATTGGTTTGGGTTGAAGGGATATAAAAGACCATCTCAATCCAACCCCCCACCTTGGGCAGGGAACCCTCCAGAACTGATAAAGGACAGAAGGCATTGTTTGTTTTAATTTCTAAGAAATGCTGAGGTGGGAGTGAACACTAAATTACAAATACTCAGGGAAATACCTCATTTTCTCTGAGTTGATGGGTAATTGTTGTTTTCTCCTTGGTGTGATGAACTTTCAGGCCCTGCTGCTCCAAGGGCTCAGCTTGCACAGAATGGTTTGATTGTACTGGATCTTTTGGTGAAATATTTTATTTTTCATTTCTTTATAACATTCAAAAGGCCCAATGATGTCCAACTCACCGAGCCTGGCCCACACTGGGATTCACACTATTAATAATATTTAATTTGTACAATAAAACTGGGATAACTAAGTCCTTTACAGAGTGAATGTTTCATGACATTCAGGTTTTCCTCTTTCTCCCTTTTCTTTGCATCATTTGGCAGCAAAGTAAGACTTCATCAGGTGTTCCAGCCTTTCCACTAATAAGATTCAAAAGATAACCAAAAAAGCTGAGGGGTTCAGCCTGGGTGTAAAGAAAACTGTCTGCAGTTTGAGGTCAGCAAGGGAGGAAAACTTGAAGATCATCTTGGAATGGGATGGTCTTTAAAGTCCCCTTCCAGCCCAAACCATCCTATTGTTCTGTGATTCTATAATTCTATGAGAAAGGTTGCCCAGAGAGGTCTCTGCAAGTTTTCAGGTCTGACTCCATCTCTGACCTGGCTTTCAGCAGGAGTGGGACCAGGTGACCTTCTGAGGTCCCTTCCAACCCTTCCATTCCTATGATACTCAATAATTTTTTCAAGGGTAATAATGATTGCTTAGACACTGTTCAAAATCAGACATAGAAAATTCATGTTTCTGGGGCTGATGACTTAGGAAAGAACTTTGGATGAACCAGGTGTGTCCCCATTTTCCTGCTGTGCCCACCTAATAATGCAGAGTCCTTAAGCTTGTGGGGCAGCAATGGTGCAGGTCAGCTCTGCATGAACAGCAAGGCTGGGCGGGTGCAGTTTCGGGAACTTGGGAATGAGACTTTTCATTCTTTTCCTAGGGAAAAAAAAATGGGCAAAATTTGCACAGCTTGTTTGAATCAGCTGTTTCTGGAGGTTTGCAAATAGGGATGGACTCCTGAGGTTCAGCTGCACTGGAGGTTTGGTGTAAGGGAGCTGCTGCAAGGCTCTGGGTTCATTGAGAGGGATCATTTGCATGGGGCTGGGTCATGGTCATGCCCTGTCTGTCCTCTTGTTCTGTGTGGTGTGGCCAGAGAGCACAAGAAACCTCATCTTGGGTGTGCTCCAGCCCTGGGTTTGTAGAATTCAAGGTGTCTGTTTCCAAGTGACTAAAATCCTCTTTTTCTTAGCCACTCCATTCCCCACCAAGATGAAAAACAAATCCAGACCTTTTTAAAGACTCACCACTGGCAGGAAAGACTAGAAAATCTGTTTCTGACCCCTGGGGGCCCTCTGTTGTCCCTCCAACAAAGCAAAGTCTCTTCAGCTGCAGAGACCTGGCTGGGATGTCCCTTTGCTGGTGACACTGTGTCCCTGGGGTGGTGGCATTTCCTGGTGCACCAACACAGGTGCTGGTGCTGTTCCTACATAGAATCACAGAATTCCAGAATGGTCTGGGTTGGAATGGACCTTAAAGCCCATCCAGTCCCACCCCTGCCATGGGCAGGGACACCTCCCACTGTCCCAGGTTGCTCCAACCTGGCCTTGGACACTCCCAGGGATCCAGGGGCAGCCAC
>JAWWEE010000062.1:454738-479703 GCA_035221455.1 Xenops minutus
AGCTGTGGCTGCCCCTGGATCCCTGGAAGTGTCCAAGGCCAGGTTGGATGGGGCTTGGAGCACCCTGGGCTGGTGGGTGGTGTCCCTGCCCATGGCACTGGACAATCTCCAAGGTCCTTCCTCCCCATACCCCTCTGGGATCCTGTGGTTTTATCCCAGTTGCCTGAGGGAGGTGGGTTGGACCCAAAGTACCTGTGTGTGTGTGTCTGCTGAGTGTCACAGGACCCTCAGGAGATAATGGGGTTGTGGTTCCACACTGGGGGGATGGTTTTAAGCTGTTTTCCTGCAGCTCTTGGTGGTGTGGGGAGGCACAGGGACATTTGACCCATGGCAAGGGAAAACAAGAGCTTTGGAGGGGTGTAAGGAAGGTTCCCCCACTGTTGATCCCATGGATGGGCTGCCAGCTTGGAGTGGGATGGTGCAGCTGTCCCATTTTGGGGTGAGGACCAGCTGCAGATGGAAGAGCTTTTTGTTCCAGGCCTGTAAGAGGAGAAATACTGAAGTGCCTTTCTTCCTCTCCATGAGCACTCACCCTTTGGGACATCATTCCTGGTTTGCAGTGTGTTGTGTAAAGCAGAAAAAAAGCTCATTTAACTGGGCTTGGCAATGATGCATCTCTGGCCAACATCAGGGACTGGTTTTTTCTCCTCCTGCTCCATGAAGTCTGAGCTGGTCTTGCTGTTGGATCTCTGCTCTCTCTGTAAAAGCCTCATCTAAACCCCCTTGTTCCTCTGGAGCTCCAGGGCTGGCACAGCAGGAGGAGCCCCTGGAGTGTTTCAGAGTCCCTGGGATGGAGCATCCAAGCCCAGCTGAGCTCATGGCTCAGCAAAGGAGCAGCTGGAGGAAGGAAGGGATGGGAAAGTATGACAGAAGAGAAAGAGTTTGGAGTTCTGGGCTCACTGAAGTAATTGAATTTTAGTGATTAAGCAGTTATAATATCTTCATGCACTCAAACCAATAGCTTCAAACATCTCTTTTAAAAGTTCACCTCCCACATGAAAGCAGCTCTGGCATTAACTTGCTTTTCCACTGTGTGAGCCATCCAGCTGCTTCCAGTGCCTCTGCACACAAGCCTGGAAAATCAGGAGTCGAAGTGTGGCGTTTGGGGATGTCTCTGACTCTCCCCTCTGAGAACCAGAAGTGGTGCTGCATTAAATCCTGGATTCCCAGTTATCCCTAGGAATTCCAGGCTCTGCAGCACGGCAGCGAGCTCCTCACCCCCAGCACCATCCCAAGAGCATCCCAGTCCCCAGGCCCCTTTCCCTCCCTGCCCAGGCTGTCCTTCAGAGCAGCCAGGCAGAGCTGCAGCCCCTGGAGTGTGACTGTGCCCTTTGTGTCCTGCAGGCCAGAGGTGCCGACATCCCCGAGCTCCCGGGGGAGCTGCCCCTGCGCTCCTGCGGCAGCACCGCCAGCATGAAGGTGAAGAACGTCAAAAAGTAAGAGTTGCCCTGATTTCTCCTGCCTTTCTCCTCTTGGTGGCCTGGGCTTCAGCTGCTGTGCTGCAATACAGGGCACGCAGCGAGGATTTTTGGGGGTGACTTCTTTAAAATGGGTGTGGAGGGAAGGGAATTCTAATTAATGGAACCCACAAGCGGGGATGGGAGAGGCTTTGCTGTTCTCTCCCCCGGTTCTGGCCACAGGAGCAAAGCTTGGAAGAGTTGTGAACCTCAGTGCTGCAGTGTTGTTAAATTTTGTGTGATTTCTGCCTGAAACTGGAAAAAAAAAACAGAGAGAGAGAGAAAAAATCCAAAGAGAGCCCAGGCAATGTGTAAATGAGATCATTTTCCTCGTTTCCCTATGCTCTGGAAAGCTAAACCAGGACAAGTGGGTGGCCTGGATATGTTTTATATCTGGTATTTTTTCTCTTTTCCTTTCTTTTTGCATTGTGCCCCGTGTCTTTTTGTTTGAATAGATTTTACACAATTTTTCCTTCCCAGGGATATTTTTCCTTCTCTGATCCTCCAGGTTGGTTTTCCTTTTCCCTATAAACTTGCACTGTGTTGTCTCCAAGTGACTGTAACCCAGGTTATTATTCAGCTGAGGCTTCAAACCTCCAACCTGCAATGGGGATCAAAAATAATCAATATTCCTTTGCTAAAAACGCTGACTTGAGGCCCAGAGCTCCCCAACATTGATCCATCTGTGCCTTCAGATCACCTCTCCCTGGTGCTCTGCTGGGAGGGAAGTGGCTCTTTGTTCTAGTGCTGAGCAGCCAGATGCTGCATCTCCCTTCCCACTTGTATTCCCGTGGGAAGAGAGAGCAGGATAATGACAATCTCATTGGCTCACCACCAGGAATATCTATAGGAGCCTATAATAGCTTCAGCAGAAGCAGGAGCATGTTGCAGAGCCACAGGATCTCCCTGTCAGCCTCCAGGCTAGCTGGAGACTCTCAGGAATGATGATGCCTGACTTTGGGATTTGAAAGAGGCAGAGGATAAATAGAGTTTGTTCTGCACCCCCAGATACATCCCCCCGGGACTGATGGGCTGTGATGCCTTTCACAGGTAAACTTTGCTTTCCTTGTGTCTCGTGTAAGGCTGTGGATGTGCATTTGTGGAGCTGCAGCTGCTTGTCCCTACTCCGTGTCCCGAGGCTGCTGGTGCTGCTGGAATGCCACAGGGTTCCTCAGGGATGCAGTGGGCTCTGGTGGTGCTGGAATGTCACACGGTTCCCTAGGGATGCCAGGGAAAAGCCCCTTGGCATTTCACTTTTCCTTCCTCCCTCGGCTCCTCTCCCCACTGTGTTGGTGCATCACACCCTGTGTTGCCTTGGCTTTGGGCTGAGGAAGGTGCTGGATTGTGGCTGTGCTCTGGGGCAGTGCCTGCCTCCTGCTCATGGTGTGCTCTTGCTGTGCTCCAGGTTATCCTTCACCAAGGGCCACTTCCCGAAGATGGCTGAATGTGCACATTTCCACTATGAGAACGTGGATTTTGGCAACATACAGGTGAGTGCCACGTTTCTTTTGTACCCAAAACATCCCTGTGCTTTGGCTGCCAGCTGACCTGGTGGGGAGGAACGGAGGGAGCTGCCCTGAGTTTGTTGCCAGATGTTTGGGGATGAGAAGTTAAAGCAGCAGAGTGTTTATTTGGGATTGCTTCCATGTGCTGGGCCACAACCTGCACTCAGCCACGTGGAGCTCTCCTTTGAGCTTGGAGATGGTTTTATTCCCACTGGATTTGAGTGATGTCACTGTTTTAAGGCTGTATCCTTATTGAGTCAGCACTAATCACCCCACGTGCACTCTGAGTCTGTATGTGTGTCATTGAACAGTTGTGTGTAGGGACTGATGTAAATACAAATAAATCAGATTTCTCTGCTCTCCCATCCCTGCACTGTGCACTGCAGCTGCTGTGTCATCCAAATCCAAGGAATTGCTGCACGTGTGGAAGTGGCAGGCTCTGCTCCTGAGTGGTCCATGCAGCAGGAGCACAAGGAGCAGCGTTTTCCACGGAGCAGCAGCAGGGAGGGCTCAGACCCAGCAGCCACTGCTGCCTTCTCACACCCAGGGCACATTTTGTTCAGCACTTAGAGCAGCAGAAATGCCTCCAGCATCTGCCAGCCTGGTAGGCAAAAAGGTTACAACCTTTTCATTTGTCAAACATTTCCTGTGATGCAGAGTGAATTATTTACAGCCTTCCCTGCTGTACTTGACAGCTTTGCAGGCACAGTTCTGCAGCTGGGCTTTTTCCCTGTGTAAAGTTGCCAGTGAGGAGGAGCTGGGTGCTGCTCAGGGCTGGCATGTGCTGCTGCTCTCACCTTGTGGCTCTGGGCTGTGGAAGGCTCATGGGCACACACAGAGAGAGCAAGGCCCACAACATACTGGGCAGACAGCAGAGGATCCTGCTCCTCCCACGGTCTGTGGAGCAGTCCCTGAAAACTCTGTGTAATTTAATTTAGTTTATTTATTTATTATGGATTTATTGTCATTTTCTGTGTGTAGGAACAGCATGACTGATCTATGCCCCTGGGTTTTGTCTCCTGGCAATTTGCTGATTTGACACCACTCATTTTCCAGTCAGTCTGGGGAGAAGTTTATACTCTGTGCTCCTCTGGGTTCTCCTTTCCATCACTCAGGGATGTTCAGCACAACGTGTGAGCTGGAGAGGGAGCACAACCTGGCATTTCTGACAGATAATTTAATTCTCCTGTGGGGTTAAGAATTCCTGGCGTGTTTTCAGGATGGCAGGGGTTGTTTTGTAGGGTTGATACGTTGAGATTTTTGTGCTTGTGAGAGGGAGAAGTAAAACCAGATAATTCATCCTCTCCCTGTTTCCCTGCAGGATGTTCTGGTGGGAAGTTCCCCCATGCAGGAGGAGTCTCCCCCTGGGGTTGTGGTGTCACTGCTGCTCCTGCAGCCTCCAGTGCCCCCCTGGCACAGCCACAGCACCTGCTGTAACCAGAGGTCTGCCTGGAAAGCAGCACCTGGGCAAGGATTTAGCCCAGGAGGGAAATGTGGTATTGATTATTGGCTGTATTATTGGTTAGCTCAGCCCCTGAGCTGTTTTCTCTCCATGTCTCTGCTGTGAATCCAGGGGAAAGTGTCATGAAATCAAGACTGTGTGTGTTGAGGGATCAGTTCTCTACTTCCACCTCATCAGCCTCTGCAAAAACCCTCCAGGTTTAAGCAAAATTGGTGCTTAAATAGGTGTCTCAGGCCCTCTGTGCCTCTCCTTCCTTCCTCTCCCTAAGCAAGATTTCTGGGAGATCCCCTTCTTTACATGGTTAAAAGTCTCTCAAGAACAAGAGCTTTGCTGCTGAAATACAGAAGAGTATGGCATTGCAGTATTAATGGTGAAAGAAATGAAAGCTGCTAATACAAGGAGCAGTATTAGTTTACAGATTTAAAATAGCTTCACACAGGGGCTCATGCATTTTAATGGAGCTGGGGGCTCCTTTGTGCTCCCAGGGTGGAGCAGAGAATGGCAGTGGGCTGGAGTGATGGGAAGTGACAGCTTGGCACCTAATAGCAAATTACTGAGCTGCATCTGAGGGCCCGTGGGTGGCAGCTCCTTTCAAAATCTATTCACTGTTAAAAAGCTGCATGGCACAAGTACAGTATTATGTGGCTGTGTCAGGAATTGTGTAATGCTGTCTATTAACAGCCTGGCCAAATTTCAGGGTGTTTTGTAACGTTTATGTCACTTATAATATGGTTTCATGGTGCAAGAGGTATTAATATCCTGGCATTTCACCTCATGGAATGGCTTTAAAATAACTTGCTGAGATGGAGAAGAAAGGATTTGTTCTCTGCTTTTCCCAGCACTGTGCTGATGGAACAAGGTGCATTTTGGGGGTGCTTTTGCTCATCACCTCCTCTGTGGTTGCCAGCAAGGCACAGGAAATTGCTGGTTCACCAGCTGATGTCAAAGCTGGAGTGACAGGTTGGGCTCCACAGGTTGCATCAGTGCCCAAACCTCACTGGTATTTTTGCTGAAACACCTTATGTTTATTGCCACAGTGATTTTTTTAAGGCTGCCTCACTGATTTTTCATTTAGAAGGTTGTGCCTAATAGATTTGGGATAAATGTTTAGAGCTGGTTGCCCAAGGAGATGCCATGAGACCATGTTTCTTCTCCATTTAGCTGAAATACCAGGTATCTCCCCTGGCACTTTTTGGGTCTGGTTTTCACTCACTGGGTACTTTGGTGGTAATTCCACAGAAAAACCTCTGCACAAACACAAGGTCCTTTCCAAGTGCTCAAATGGCATTTGTGCAGAAGACTCTCTGGAATTAGACCTGCAAACTGATGCAAACACACTCTGCTCAACTCCAACACTCTGCATGCAGGTGGTGCAAACTTTGTTTCCTTCGCCCAGATTTATGAATAAATAACTGAAATACATGAACAAATAACATCAAACCTGTGTGGGACCTGTTGAAGCAGCTTCAAGTTCACCAAGTTTAAAAATGTGAGCTAGACCCCCATATCCTTTTTTTTTTGTGTTAGGAACCGACTCTAGACTGAGTTAATTTTCTCATATCATTTAAGAAGACATTAATGTAATTCAGTAACTTTATACTAAAAAAAAGATCTCTGTGTGGTTACCCAGACTGTGCATAGTTACCCAGCATGGGCTGGTTCTGCTGGGCTCCTTCTCTCTCCAGCTCTGCTGCCTGTCCATGATTCTTGGCCAGTGATGCCTGTGGTGCCTCCCTGAAATGTGCAAATTCAATTTATTAAAATTTCACAGCTGGAAGAGCTTCCTTAGGGCTGTGAGCTGTGAACTAGCCCAGGAGGAGCTGATGGCACAGCCAGGCAGGGCAGCACCTCCCAGACCTGCTGTGGGATGAGCTTCCTTGCAGGAATTGGCTGTCCCAGGGTCTGTTTTGGCTGGAGAGCAGGACCCCTTCCTGTGTGAGTGCCCTCAGTGAGTTTATTAATGCCCAGGAATTGAGTTATTTCAGCAAAACACCCCCATGGCATTCATTTATACAAAGCAGAGCGATTCTCCTCCCATTGCATGGTGTAGGTTGGTGCTCCAACCCTGCCAGAGGGGTGTAGGACAAGCCTCAGGCACAGGGTGGGATTTTGGGGTGTCCAGAGGGGTGTAGGACAAACCTCAGGTGCAGGGTGGGATTTTGGGGTGTCCAGAGGGGTGTTGGACAAACCTCAGGTGCAGGGTGGGATTTTGGGGTGTCCAGAGGGGTGTTGGACAACCCTCAGGCACAGGATGGGATTTTGGGGTGTCCAGAGGGGTGTAGGACAACCCTCAGGCACAGGGTGGGATTTTGGGGTGTCCAGAGGGGTGTTGGACGACCCTCAGGCACAGGGTGGGATTTTGGGGTGTCCAGGGAGGTGTAGGACAACCCGCAGGCACAGGGCTGGTCCTGCCATGGGAGATCCTCTCCTTATCTGCCCAGCTTTGGCAGGACTGTGGTATCAGTGGGAAAGGAAGTATTTGGAGCACAATCACTTCCTCCTGCAATTCCTCAGCTGCCAGGAATTCCTGTCGGGATGGGAATGCCTTTGGCACAACCTCCCAGCCCCTGCAATGGGATTTTCCTGTCGTGCCTTAAGGGTTAGGAACATCCCAGGGAGCAGCTCAGCCCTTCTGTGCCTGTTGAGAAGATGCTTCTCAGGGTCATCTTCTTTTGGTTTGCCTTTTTGTCTTTTGTTTATTAATATTGCAGGGGGTGGATGTGCTTGTGAGGGTGTCTCTGTTAATTAAACTGGGGGGCTTTTTGGCCTGAGATGGATTGCAAAGGAAACAAGAATGGTAAAGTGAGAGTCACAGGGTGTGATGTCTTCATTTATTTCACTCATTTAAGAAGGAAAACCCAGTGATTTTTAAAGGCAAAACAGGAAGCAGCAGCTCCCCTCCCCAGTCTCTCTAAATGGGGGAAGTGTTTGGTAAAAAGCACAAAAATCTGGGTGGATTTTGCTGTGTTTTGGTGCTACACAAGGCAGTTCTGCTGGGTTTTGTTTGGGAATTGCACATGGAGAGTTGTAGTCCTTCCTCTTTGGGTGGTGTCAATCTCCTGCCAGAATGCCCTGGCCATTTTCTGGGATCTTCCCCCCCCATTCCCAGTCTTTTCCATGGGCTTTCTCTCCTCTTGCCTTAGAAGGGGTTGGGTTGCTTTGGGTACGTGGGTGAATCCAAACAACTCTTCAGAGTGCAGGGGGAAAGTTCTTCCATGAACTTCATAATTCCAACCACAACTTCACAATTCCTGCCAAGACCAACAAATGTGAAAAATGTGGAGTCTCCAGGCCAAGGCTTTTGGTGCCAAAAATGTTAGGAAAGCAGCTGAGTAAGTTCACCTCAGTTTTTGGCTCCTGCTGTTTCCTGGTCCTGCTTCCAGCTCGCCAGAAACTCCTCCGAAAAATTCTTCCCTGGGACAAGAGCACACCTGTGAAATTCCTGCTTGCTTGGGTTGGGTTTTTCCCAGTGCAAATGGGAAGAAATCCATGGGATTTGGGGTGGAAGGATGACTTGGAGTGTGGAGGTGTGACCCTGGTCCAGAGGGGAGTATCCAGCTCACGTGGATTTACTGCTAAGTCCTTCTGAAAGGGAATTATATTCACTTTGCTCCCTTTGATGGGTCTGAGATCAATAATTTCTCTTTTTTTTATAAATTAGAGGTAATTTGGGTGGCACTGCTCAGCTGGCTGGTCGTGGAATGGCCTCTCACAGCTTCTGTCAGGATTTATCTGGATTTATTTCTTTGGATTAGCCCTGTTTGGTTCCATCACCATTCTTTACTTTAAGCTGATGTAATTTTTGTAGTTTAAGATGTATTTCCACATGTGGAAGGGTGGGCTAGAACCCAGAAATATTTATGGGAAGCAAAGCAGATTCTACCTGTTGGTTCAGTACAACAGGTATTTATTTCTGCTTTTGTTTCTCCTGCAGTTTGCAAACACTGGAGCTCCTGCAGGAATGCACCTTGTTTTCCCTTCCCCTGCATGAAACACTGAAAATACAGCAAAGCTGGGGATTTTTAGTCTTTATTGGTGCTGTTTGATGGCAAATGTAAATCTGAAAGGGGTGTAATAAGCCCAGCCTTAACTTTGGCATTGACCTCTTGCTGTTTGCCACCCCCATAAATCACCTTTACCAACCTGGCACAGAAAAGTATTAAAATTGGTTTAATTAGTAACTGGAAGGGAGCTGTGTTGGAAAATTTTTCTTCCCTGAGGTTTAATAACCTGAAAAAACCCCCACAGAAAGATGTATTACGTGTATAATTAAAATATATTAAAAATCTGAAAAGAATCCGTGGGCTCCAGGAAAATAATCCCTGTTTCCCTGGCATTGCATGGTTTGAAGGAAGGTTAAATCCCTGCTGGGGGATCCTGTTAGCAGGAATTTGGGTGTTGGAATTTGGGATAACACTGGGCTCCTGGAGCTGCCAGCGTGCCAGGGCTGTGTCTGAGTGAGTGAGTGCTGGGTGGGTGTGATCCCTGAGAGCCACAGGGAAGCTTTGCCAGCCCAGGGGCTGAAGGAGCTGCTAAACCAAACTTCCCTGGCAGCATTTCCATGCTGTGTTTGCTGTCCCTGCTCCCAGAAAGGGCACTCTGGGGCTTTGCTGGCAGAGGGGGCACCTCAGGGCTGTTCATGGCAGGGTGTGCCCTGTCCTGCCCCTGGAAATGGGTTCTTTCATTCCCTGCTCAGGGGACATGGGTGGGATAACCCACAGGGCAGGGTGAGAGGGATATTGGCAATTATTCTTCCCTGGGTGGGGATTTCCTGGCATGGCTGTGGCTGCCCCATCCCTGGAGTGTCCCAGGCCAGGTTGGATGGGACTTGGAGCAGCCTGGGCTGGTGGAAGGTGTCCCTGCCCATGGCAGGGTGTGGATCTGGATGGGCTTTGAGGTCCCTTCCAGCCATTCTGGGACTCTGATTCCGTGTTTCTGGGATAGAACCTGGTCCTGACAAAGTCTGCATTCCTGGCTGAGCTCTGACATCCCTTTCTGCTCAGGGGGAGCTGGTCTGAGCCCACAGGGGTGCTCTGAGCCCTGCACACACCATTTACTCGTGGCTGGTTCCATGAGCTGGTTCCCAGGTAGTTCCCAAGCTTGGCAAACCAGCACAGTCTGACCCAGTAACAGGAAGAAGCATGTGATGCTCTCAGTGCCTCTTCCAGACTCCCTCTCCTAAAGTAGAACTTCTTTTATCTCTGAAAACTAACTGAGCAAACTTTAATTCTACTCTAGTCTTTCCATCCCTCTACCAGAGCAAAAGAAATATTAATAACAACTCAATTACCTGCTCTGGGACACCTTTGTACCACCATCCTGACTCTCTTCTTCCAGATGTTTAATTTCTCTGAAGGAGCTTTTAGGAGAAGCTTATTTAGGTCTGCATAAAGATGTTTAAAGCCCCACCACGTTTTTTTTTTTGGAGGCTCAGGGGTTGGTTTGGGAGTTGCAGTCAGAGCTGACACCTCTTAAGTGCAGAGAGAGCTTTTGGCACCATCACACTCACAATTATCAGTAATAATTTAGAGGGAAGATGGTTGCTCAATACACACCCACAAATCCAGTATTGTGTCAGCTGGAAATAAAAATCCATAGTGGCAGAATCCATGAACCTGCCTTAGAATTCTTTCTGTTCTATTGGAAGACTGATGAAACTTATGGTTATAAAACAAACTGACCAGAAAAATGCACTTTTTGGGTAGGTGGCATTGCCAGTTTATGTTTAGAAACCACCAGGAATTCTTGTGATGTGGCTTTCACTGGAGTGCCTTGCTCTGTTTGATGCCCCAGTGTGAACTTTATTTATTGCAAGAACAACCTGTCAAAACACTCAGGCTTTAAAAGACCTGATTTTGGCCCAAGTTCCCACCCACCAGCTTGAAGTAGCTCAAACCCCACACCAACTTCTGATATCTTTGCAGCCTGAGCCCAGGAATTCACTTTGCAGCGCTGCTGAATTATTTAATGATCCTTTATCTGCTCAGTCCTGCAGTAATTACAGGTGCAGCCAGCCTGGAATGGGCAGGGAACCCCCTGGGAGCTGGAGCAGGAAGGATTTGCAGGGAAGGAAGGGGTGTCACATGAGGACAAAGGTGGGCAACTCAGGGCTCAGTGAAAGGTGTGAGGCTGGGGGGCCATCAGAGCCCCCCAGCCCAGGTTGGACTCACTGTCCTGCTTTGCCATTTGCTTTAAAATGAAATAAAAGCTGGCTGGAGTTTGGGAGCTCCTGGAGCTCTTAGGCTGGAGCACTGTGAATTATTGATGTGTTTTAGCAGGAACACGGAGCTCTGATGGGCACTCTGAGCACATCCCTGCTGGGCTGGGCTGGGCTGGGCTTTATTTCCCCTGGTCCCTGCCTTGCTTTGAACTCCTTGAAGCTTCCCTTGTCCCTCAATTCCTGGCTGAGTTGCACTAAGTGGAGTTCAGAGGCAGCAGAGGATCTTGGCAGAGCTGGTGGTGTTGCTCTGGGTCAGCTCTTCTTTAGCTTTAACTTTTCAGCTTCTCCAGTGTCACAGAGATGCTGAATTTGGGCCCTTCATCAACTCTCAGAGACACTCTGGAAAATAATGTTCCAATTTATTTTCTGTGGTTTAAACATAACCCAGGAGAGAGGGACTACTTGGATTTTTAACAACAAAACACCCTAGTTGTGCATCATGTGGTTGAATATTTTCCTGTTAAAAGCAATTCAGATGTGGATGATGTGTCATGTTTTCTGTCAGGATTATGTGTGGATGTGCCTTGCAAGCTGTGATGATCAGATTAAGGATAAAACAGCCCCTGTAAATCAAACTGTATCTGCAAGAGCAGCAATAATGAGAAGTGTAATTGATGCCAGAATTAATGAGGAGTGTGGGTTACAGCACGTCTCACACAGGGCCTGTGCTGGGAGCTTCAGGCAGGGGTTTATTCCCATTTACATGTGCTTGGTGCTGTGGCTGAAGGTGGTTTGAGCTGTGGGAAACACAGGAAACATCTTACTTCGTTTGTGTGCTCATTTAGACAAGTTATTGCCTCAGTGCTCACTGCAGAGGAACGTTTGTTTTGCTCAGAACTGCTGGTAATTCAGGTTTCCTTTGGAAACTGCTCACACATTAGTGCACACCTTCGTTTTAATACCAAAATGAGACTTTAAATGCTTCATTTGGCCACAGTATGGGACTGCCTGGGAGCCTGCTGTGGAAGAGCTCTGGTTTATCACAGAATTCCAGAACATGCTGAGCTGGAAGGGACCCACAAGGACCCTGGAACACAAACCCTCTCTCTGGGCTGTCCTGGAGACCCCCAGTTTGTCATTGTGGCCACTGATCACTTGCCCAGTGACTCAAGGGCTTGGCCATTGGGCTTGGGTCAATGAGCATCCCTTGGGGTGCCCAGGGAGGAGCTGAGTCACTGCTGGGACAGTGTTTAAACACTGGCAAGAGTCAGGGATCCATTTCCCTGGAAATCTGCAGGAGTTTGGACCAAGGCAGGGCTTGCAGGTTGATGCCTCTCCGTGGAGAACCAGGATGTGGAAGGAACAAGTGTTGTAGGAGCTTCCAGATGTTGCACAGGGGCTGAGTTGGAACAGCCTTGTGCTCTTGCCCAGACTTAGGGAGGCTGGAACCTTTTATACCAACCATTAAGCAATTTCTGAATCTTACAGAGCCTCAGATGAAACATTTCAGTGTCTTCTTAGAGATTTTCCTCTTTAATTTGGCTGAGATAAAACCAAACCCACTCATTTTGGGCCTTGGGGGTGCCTGTTTGAAGCTCTTTTTGAACCCTCCTTTTGGGTAGGAAGAGTGTTAACCCTGATGATAAAGACCTGAATCCTGTTTCCACCAGCAGAGTCCTGGCAGTTTCCCAGGATGGGGCAGGAATGGGCCTTTTCTCTGTGCTTTGCCCTCCTCCTCTTGTCCCCCAGCCCAGTTTGGTGCAGCATCACTGGCCACCCAGTAAGGGGTGTGAGGAAAGAACCACCTGCTTGGCTTCTGGGGAACTTCCTTCACAGGTCAAGGGGCATTTCTTTAAATTATTTGACTCCTGTAAGTGTCAGTGGGTGTTTTCATCACAGATGCACTCAGCCCTTCCACACAAGGTCCAGTTGAGCCATCCAGGACTGATTGCAGGCTGGATGGGGCAGCCTGGTGTGGTGGAAGGTGTCCCTGCCCATGGTAGGGGGTGGCATGGGGTGACCTTCAAGGTCCTTTCCAACCCAAACCATCCTGGATTCTGTGATTGTGACATCATGTAAAATTTCTCATTAAAACATGATGTTTTAATGTGTGTGGGAGGGAGGTTTTGAGACCTTGTCTTAACTGATTTATGCTCATTCTGCAACTTGTATAAATGTTTCTGCTGGGTCTGGGCAGTATTTACTGTGCAGAGCAGGTGAACACCTGCAGTGTGGAGTCCCTTCTTTCCAATATACAGAAAATATTTGGGCCTTAGAGCCACTGCAGCTGTTCAGTCACTTGTGTTTTGGATTCTGTACCCCAGTGGGAACTGGATGTTGCCCAAAGCCTGCAGGTGCTTTGGGGCACTCCAGAGGCAAAGCAGCTGGAGAGGCTGTGCAGGGCACAGCTCATCCCCCAGCATTCCTGAGACCCCAGGGTTTGTGAGATCCCAGGTGGATGGATGTGTCTGTGCACATGCAGAGTGCAGGAAATGAAGAAATCCAGGCTTTGGGAGGACCTTGGAGATTTAAAGCCAGGTACTTTCAGTGTGGCTGAAGTTCTGATGCAGCATCTGCTCCAGGAGGGAAGTTTGTACCCCTAGAAGAACTTTTCTCTTTAGAAAATCAGTGTGACCATGTACCTTTCCTGCTCATTTTCCAGCCCCCTTTCCAGGAGGGAGTAGTTGAGGGAAAGTTCTTCCATCTAGTCCAGTCCATGTCCAGCACTTGCTCAAGTTTTTGTGGGATAGAAAACATGGGTCAGGTTTGCCTCTGAACCACCTGTGGGACGTGGACTTTCAGGTTCTTTGGTTCAAAAAGGTTCTTTGGGTGGGGGCAAGTTTGAGATGTGAAGTTTTAAGGTATTACTTCTCATGATGGACACACATGTGTGCCCAAAATCCTGCTGGCCCCTTCCCCCAGCTCAGCTCTGGCAGAGTGGGAAGCTGCAGGTCTTTGGGAAGCTCTGGGAATTCTCCAGTCCTGTGTTTTGTGCAAATGCATCCAGTGGTCAGTTCAGTCACAGCCTGAGCTCTGTTTTAGGAAAGGGGATTTCACACAGCCTGCTGTGTCCAGGTGAGTGCTGCTTCATCTTCCCCACTCGCAGGGCATGGAAGAAGTTTCCCCTCAGCTTTTCTCCCTCCCTCCTGCCAGCTCAGGGGAGATCATTTCCCTTCATTTGCTGCTCCTCTTGTCAGCAAGAGAAGCTGCTGTTTGGCCAGATAACAAAGGATGCTTGTCCTGGGCAAGGAGTGCTCAGATGTGCTGGTGGCAACACTGATGTCCCCACTCTGCTCAGAGATGTGTCACCTTTTGCTTCCAGTCTGTTTCTGAAGGTTCTCAGACAGTTTTGGTGGTGACTGCTGGTCACTGCATGTTTTGGTTCAAGGCTTTTGGAGACCTTGCAGTGGAAGGATGAACCTCTCCCAGTTGGCTCAGCTTGATTTCGTCTCATTTATGGAGCCCCTTTCGTAGTTTGCAGAGGGAGATTTGGTTGTTGTGGACTCCCCTTCCCAAATCCAGGGACAGGGCTTGGAGCAGCCTGGGCTGGTGGAAGGTGTGGAAAGAGATGGGCTTTAAGGTCCTTTCCATCCCAAACCATTCTGGGATTCTGTGTCTCCCTGAGACCAGAAGGGGCTGAGCACCCAGAGCAGCAGCTCGAGGAATTCTGCACTTAATTCCAGAGTTGATATGTGGCACAGGGAGTACAGGCCAGTTTTCCCAGTGCTCCTGGCAGGTAACAGGGGCTGACTGGAATTCAGGAACCCACCAGGATAAGCTGAGATGCTCTCCTGAGCCTCTGGAAGGAGGGTGACAGGAGGGGAGTGTGTCCCACCTTGGCAGCATCATGAGTGCTGGCAGTGCCCCCTCCAACCCTCCCTGCTCCCTGAGTCCTGCCTGTGTGCCAGCAGCACTCCTGGAGCAGCCCAGGAGCTGCAATTCCTAATGGGAATTCTGATTTCTGCTCGTCCCTTCCAGAAGCAGAACCCTTCCAGAAAAATCAGGAGCTGCAGTTCCTGATGGGAATTTCGAGCTCTTCAAGTCCTGCCCCTCCAAATGTGCTCCAGGCAGGCTCGTTGCCTTCCAGGCTCCTCAGGGTGTGTTTGTTTTTCCCTTGTGTGCTTTAATAAGTTTTGTTTCCTGCCTTTGCAGCTGCCTTGGAAATGTGCATGCAAAATAAAATCTTACTCAGCATAGTTCACATAACACAAATTCCTCCTTTTGGGTGAGAAATCACATCAGAAACGTATCTGGGCAGAAAAGGTGCTTAGGAAATGTGACAGGGGGACAGGATCAATGACTCCCTTAAGCCAATTAAACTTCTCCTTGCCACAGCACTCTTTCCACCCATCAAAATTAATGTTTCTGAGGGTTCTGTGTTGGTTTTTTCTCCTCCCTTGGCAATCCTGCTGATAGCTCGGGTCTATAAGGCATTTTTTCCAGTGACTTTGATTCTTATCAGCTTGGAAAAAATGTTAATATTGATTTAGTGGGGGAGAAAAGAGAAGAAGTGAGTAAGAGACTAATAGCCTGCAATGACAGGGCTGTATCAATTTTCAGTGCTCTCAGAGGAATAATGTGCTTGTTCCCAGCAAATGGAAGAGTAGACTATGACTAAAACTGTCACTGACCTCCCACAGAATTTAATGGATTTTGGAGCTCAGAGAAGAAAAAGGCACTTGTAACTGACTCTGTGATTTTAATGCACTTCCCTTGGAAATCAGCAGTTTTATGAAATGCCATATGCAGGAAGATTAAAACTGTTTATATATCTCAGAGAGCTGTGTAAAGATTTATATTCCCTGCCTTAGTCTTGTTTTTGCCTATGGAAGGATGCACTTCCCAAGGAGCTCCAACAATAACGTGTTGTGGCTTTGAGGTGGTTTATGGCCCTGTATTTGTTACCTGTTAAAAAAGGATGGAGAAAACCGGTAAAAAATCTCATTCCTGGCCCATTCATGGGGCTTTTCTGTGTTAGTAGTTCCTGAATGAGGTAAATAAATACCAATACTGGTCCCTTCATAGGCTGGAGGGTCTGGGCACGTTGATTTGCAGCAACCAAAGGAAGGGACCTGCTTTGTCCAGTGGGAGAAAGGACACTTTGTTTTGTGGCAAAGCCACTTTTCTTTTAAATAAATTGATAATTCAGGCAGCTCCTTGACTTTAATTGCCCCTTTGTTTTAGCCCAGAGCCACCAAGTGCTGGTTCCTCTTCCAGAGCTGTCTCCATTGTCTTGGCCCTGTAAATATTGCCCCAGTTGGGCTCAGCTTCCCTTCCATGAAAAAACGAGGAGGATTTGGGGCTGTTTGAGGGTGCAGAATGCCTGGGATAATTTGTAGTGCAATGCCATCTAGTGTGCAAAGGGCTCTCAGCATTCCTGTGCTCAGGAGATCCATGGCAGTGATTTCTCCCTCCATCTCATCCCAGCTCCAAACATTTTTGCCCAGGGAAACTGTGGCTGCCCCTGGATCCCCCTGGAAGTGTCCAAGGCCAGGTTGGACAGGGCTTGGAGCAAACTGGGATAGGTGGGAGGGGTCCCTGCCCATGGTGGGGATGGAACAAGATAGGATTTAATGTCCCTCCCAACCCAGCCCACTCTGGGATTTGATGATTCCATGATTTGCTGGAGGGGGTTGTAATAAAATTTGAGCATCTGCAGAATCCTCACCCTGATGATTGATGGGGTTTTGTGGGAGTGGTGATGGGCTGGGGAGTAGGAAAGGGCAGGAGAGAAACAGTGAGGATTTTCCCAGCCCCAGGAGGAGATTTCTGGTTCTGTATCATCTCTATGTGTGTCCTACACGAGTTTCTGGGGCTCAGAGCATGCCCTGAGGTGTTTATCCAGTCATTGTGCTTCCAGGGCTCATGAAATACAACTGTGAACCCACTCTGAGCCAAACTGGAGGTGTTTGAACCTGACTGGGCTGTTCTTTGGATCCCTGTTTTGATAGTTGAGGTGCAGGACTTACATTCCTTCATCTCTCACCTTGGCTTCATTTGTGCTTTGATCTCTTCCATTCTGCACGTGGAAGAATACAGTTTGCCTGCCAGGAGGACAGAAGAACCCCTCCTTCTCCTGTGCTGAGAAGGGATTTGGTTGCAGATATTCCTTTTCCAGCCCTGTTTTTGGTGGTGTGTGATATCCAAGATGCTGACTTTTGAATCCTGCCAGGAGAGGGGCTGGATCTCCCCAGGTAGTGAGCAGAGCTCAGCATGGTGGGGCTGCCAGGGAGGATTCATCTCTGAATAATCTCATTTTGCTTTCAATTAATTGTGGAAGCAGGCTTTGATAGGGTGTGAAATGGAGCTGGAGAGGGGTAACACCAGCTGCCTTTATTTACATGTGTGGGGCAACACAGATCCAGACTGCAGCAACAAATTAAACTGGAGCCATGCAGAGAGTTTGGCTGAGAACTTTGAAAAATGGGTATTTTGTGGAGAAAAGGGGAAGGTCAAGGGCATTTTTAGCCTTTTTTAAAAATTACCAGAATGGCATTTAAAAAATGCCAGAACCCTGTGAGAGCCCTGAAGTTCTTGTATTTTCAGACAGGGCTCTGGGAACCCTTCATCAGGTGAATTAGCTTTGCTTTGAACTATAACATGGCAGATTTGAAATTCAGTTCCTGGGCTGCTCGTGCCAGGCAGAGCTGGGTGTTGTTTGTAAGGATGAGGGCAATGATCTCATTTAATAAACTCAATTTAGAGAATAGTCCGTGTCGTGGCTCATTAAAATGTGATTTGTCAGTTGAGGGAAGAACCTTTTCTGCTTTATGTTTCTATTTATTTATATTATTTCCCTCTGAGAAGGAAATCAGCTCTCTGGTAGGAATTCTGTGAGCAGGGAACAGAACTAGTTTATAAGAGGGACCAAAATGTATGACCCTGCTAAGATCCTTTCCAGCTCCACACATTTATAAATCATACCTGCTAATTCTCCAGTCAGAGGTTGCACTTGGTGACCTTGGAGCTCTTTGCTAACCTTAACGATTCTGTGATATTGCTTAGGTAGGCACCATCATTCAGACACCCCTTTCTGCCTCTCACAGGTCATTTCAGGTGCTCTTTGCCTCAGCAAATATGTTTCCACGCTCAGAAGAGATTTCCTTCCTTGTCACTGTCCTTAATCCCTTTGTCATGACAGGCCAGGCTACACAGGCTGATGAGCAGTGGCAGCACCTCTGTGGCAGGAATTGCTTTCCAGTTGTAGCAGAGAAGATGCAGGAGGGAATTGGGATGAGAGAGCAGGACATGAAAGGCTCTTTCTCACTGATTACTGCCCTGTTTGCACAAAATCAGACTGCTCTTGGGGTGCTTTAAACTCTATAATTTGTAGGCACTGATTTCCTTCATTCCCTAAATGTTTTTTTCTGCTGCAGCATCCCATGGTCTCATTTCCTTGTGGGGATGAGAAGCAATCTCAGGATTTTTCCCAGTTTCTTCTACCTGAAAATAAGGCACTTTCTGATAAGTTTTCCACTGTAACACTTAAAGTGTCTTCTTGACACTTTAGTGGACAGGAAATTTCCAAGGGTTGGGAGAAATAGGGCAGTGGGTGGGAAAGAAGCAGAGTTGCTTTCTAACAACGCTAATTTTCAATTCTTTAACCAGCTTGCAGTGAGCATTATGAATTCTCCAGGGTATTTTCAGAGCTGAAAGAACAAAGAGAAACTTTGAAGAAGGGGGAGATCACTATCAGCTGATGGAGAAGGCTGGAAAAGTATATATTCCTATATTAAAAATGCATTTTCTATACTAAAATTGTATATTCCTGTATTCAAAGTGTAGTGTGCTGTATTGTCTCTGTGTGGGGAAGGAAAGCTGATTAATGGTCCTTTCAGTCACATGGAGAGGCTTTTTAGGCATCAAGGATGTGTGTTACACTAACACACAAGATATGGACAAGCGACATGTGAAATAGATTAAAATTTGTTGTCACTTCAGGCAAGAAAAGGGCAGAATTGGGAGAATTGTCCATGGGAAGGCTCTGCCACCTCCCTGAGCATTCTTGTGGGAGAAATAAATATGAAAAGTGTGCAGGAGGCTTTGAAAATATGTTCTCTGCAGAGTTAGGCTTAAAATGTGAGCCTGTGGGGAACTGCCACAGTGTGGTGCTGATGGAACAGAGACTGGTGACCCCAGTGGTGCTGCTGGGATGGTTTTTGGGCTGCCCAGCCCCTCTCTGAGGCTGACAGTGCACCCCAAGCACAGGGGCTGCTTCAGACAGGGCATCACCTCCAGTGAAATGATAAATTGGATGCAAGGCTGACTTGGGGCATAGTCAGGGTAAAAGCTCTTGGGAGGGAAGGCACTGGCAGGGACCTGCAGCCTCTGAGAACTGGCTCCACTCCTGTCCTGTGTTTCACTGCTAATTGTGGTCAGGGAGCTCTGTAGCCCAATTTTGTAATAAAAGCATGATGTGTTAGGAAGTGTGAGATCTTGAGATTCCCCTGTTAACCTTGGAGATCAGACAGGTGGGGGTGGGAAGGGGGGCTGATGGAACCTGTCCCTTCCGTGCTGGAATAAACAGCAGCAGGGTGTGCTGGCTGGGGCAGAGCCACTTCCATGGCCTGGGGGTCCCCAAATACCCCTTTCTGAGCAGACCTGGCTGCTCTGGGCTGGCAGGAGTGCTGTGGAACTGCAGCAGCAGCCTGTGGTGTGCTGTTTGTTGGATCCCTTCTGCTTGGATCAGTGCTTAAATTGCCATATACACTTCCAAGTGAGCCCAGGTTTTTGGGCTCTCAGGGCAGGGCTGACCTGGTTGTGCATGGTTCTCAGGGCTGGGTGACAGAACACAGCCAGGGGGTCGTGACCTGCCCTGCCTGGTTCCTCAGGGCTGTCCCTGCCTGGTGGTCCCACAGGGCCCCCTCGCACACGTGGCTGTGCCCCGAGCAGGGGGGGCTCCCACAGCGGAATTCTCTCCTTCCATCCCTTCCCTTCAGCAGCCAGCAGGGAGCTGGAGCAGCCCAGCCCCGGGCACACATCCTGCCCTGCTCTGCACCGCGCCAGGGGCTGGCCAGGCATTTCCTGATGGGCTTGGCTGCAGTGGAGAAGGACGGGCGGCGAGGAGCCAGCTCTGCTCTCACCACGCTGCCTGCGCGGCGTGTCATGGCAGCTGCTGTGCTGCCACTGCCCTCTGCTCCCTGCCTGCACCCCCTGCCTCCCTGCCTGCACCCCCTGCCTCCCTGCCTGCATCCCCAGCCTGCCTGCCTGCATCCCCAGCCTCCCTGCCTGCATCCCCAGCCTCCCTGCCTGCATCCCCAGCCTGCCTGCCTGCATCCCCTGCCTCCCTGCCTGCATCCCCAGCCTCCCTGCCTGCATCCCCAGCCTCCCTGCCTGCATCCCCAGCCTCCCTGCCTGCATCCCCAGCCTCCCTGCCCCTCTGGGCTCTGCTCAGGCTGCCGGGCTCGTCCTGTGGGATCCTCACAACGGGACAGGACGAGGACGGAGCGCGGTGTGTCCCTGGGAGCATGAGCTGGGCAGCGTGGCCACGACACTCATGGCTGGCCAGGCACGTCCCGCCACTGCTGCTGGTGATGCTCAGTGAGCAGAGCAGTGCCTGCCTTGGGTCTGCCCAGCCGGCTGGTCCTGCCTCACAGAGCTGATGGCAGGGAGGGTGTCCCCATGAGCTGCTCCGGAGAGCGCTGGAAGGGTCAGGCCTCGCTTGGGGAGCACATGGCTGGGGAGCACGGAGCGCCGGAGCAGGGTGAGTGGGGCTGCAGGGCTGCTGGGGGGGCATTGTGTGCTCAGCAATCCAGCCCGGCTGGCACAGCCCCTCCAGGCTCCCAGCACAGAGGGTTCACAGCCCACCTGGGCAGCACCTGCAGCTCAAAGGGGGGGTTGATGTGGGTTTGGGCACGTGGCGGCATTGGAAAGCAAAGTGGGGCTCTCCTGCCTTTTGGCACTGAGGAAACGGGTCTGGAGGGCATGGGAAGGAGGGGGTGAGCTGGGAGTGGGGCTGGGGGATGTCCCAGCAGCTTTCCTGCCCCCCAGGATGGGGTGCATGTCTGTAACCCCCCCCATGCCTCTTCTGCTAATTAGAGAAATGAGGGGACTGTAACTAAGTACACTGGATTTGCTGGGGCTGGATGTGTCCCAAACTGTTGCTAGTAATGCCTAGAACACATGCTTTGTATGAGGAAAGGTTTCCTTTGAAAATGAGGTTTTATAATTTATTTCCTTTTCTTTGATCTTTTATGCATCTTTAAAAATAATGTTTTGAATATAAAGTAATATCTATTGATGAAGTAAAGGCATATTGACTGAACTTTGACGTGGATGGGTTTATAGACCTTTGTTATGTGTCTGTAGAGCAGCCTTGGCTAAATCTTTCATCAGGCACAGGGACACACAGTACTCATGTCAGATGTCAAATGTGACAGGAACCAGAGAGGAATCTGTGGCTGACAGGGAAGTTTTACATGCATTTCTTCACTCAGAGCCTGTAAATTATTAACCAGGCAGAGTCAACATCTGGGCTTTCTAGGAACGGCTGTGCCCACGTGCCCACCCCAGAAATGCTGCCCCAGGAGCTTAGGGCCACTCCAGGCTCTCAAAGAGCACCACAAACCAGTCACAGCATCCCCAAATCCCTGAGAATTCCCCTGGCCCCTCCTGGCATCCTGTGTGTCAGGATGTGTCCCAAGTGCTGCCTTTGTGCTGGCTCAGCTCCTTGGCTTTTGTGCAGGGGACTTGGACTTAAACCACTTCCTCTGTCCTGCCTGTCTTTGCTCCCTGCTTTTCCTAAGGCCACTGAGCCTTTTATCTCCCCTTCCCAGATTTGCATATGTGAAGAGAGGGAATCTCTTCCCAGGCTTTGTTTCCCTCTGTTAGCTGGTCAGGCTGAGTGACACCTTTGCTTTGAGGGCTTAGTTGGTGTTGCTGGTGATGCAGCACCTGAGCTACTCCAAAATCTGAGCTTAATATTTGCCACGAGTTAAAGAAACTGGGGGGTTTTGTGGTTCATTTCTGTGTGTTTGGCTGAGCAGCCCCAGCAGAGGAACCAGGACTGGCAGCTTTCAGATTCCTGCTGTTTGTGTGGCACAGAATTATTTTTCTCCTATTCTCTATTCTATTCTATTCTATTCTATTCTATTCTATTCTATTCTATTCTATTCTATTCTATTCTATTCTATTCTATTCCTCCTTTTTCTTCTATTCCTTTGCTCCCTTCCTTCTCTTTCTTCTATTCCTTCATTATTTCCCTTACCTTTCTCCTTTTAAAAGCTGGGAATTCCTAGGGAACAGCTCTGTCTGCTCTGGAGATGCAGGGATCAAACTGCTACAAGTCCTGTGCAGCTTAGTGGGTCAAATCTCAGAAGTCTGAAACAAAACAAGAAGTTCAGAATGCTCTGCTGGTCCCAAAACGTTCCTTAAAGGCATTTCCTGTAAAGTCACTCAAATGTGTCTCCAAAGTCTTTTACACCAAACCCAAACCAAACCCCTCTGCTTGGGGTCTGGTTGGTGGTACCTGGAGGTGCCTGTGCCAGGAATTCCAGTGTTATTTGGAATTCTCTCCTGTCAGTGTGGCATCAAAGGGAACCTGTGCCCTCAGTCATTAAACCCAGCCTTGCAATTGCTTTTGTGAAGGAAATGCTTTATTTGTGCCCCATTGTTTTATGGAAGTGGAATCTGCAAGGCATAAGTTGTGCTCCCCCAAGTTCTGGCAGGGACTCCCCAGCTGTGGGCACAGTTACTGAGTCACTGCAGGGACTTTCCACACTGTCACCCTGTGTAACTTACTGCCAGTTGTAAGTCTGGTGAAGGAACAGCCTCCTGTGTCCTGAGCAAAGCTGCTTTGGGAGCCTCTGCTCAGTGTGGCGTTCCGTGTTGTCCTCTGAAAGCCCAGAGCCTGGAAAGTGTGAGGAAAGGAGAAGGGAGTGAGGTTGTCATGGAAGCAAAAATGATGCAGGGAGGATGTGCAGCAAATCTGGTGGTGAATCTCTGCATTTCTCCCACGTCTTCCCAAATTTCAGTCCAGGTGACAGAGGTTCTGTGTCCTATGAAGGAGCCAGAAAATGCAGGTTTTACAGCAGTTTGCAGCCCTTTCCATGGCTTCAGTCTGAGAAGTTCAGCAGTGCTGTTCTTGGGGCCATAATTTCTGTAACCTGGAATACATGAAGTGGGGAAGTTTCTCAGTGGCCAGGTGATACAGAGACAAAAGCAGGAATTCCAACCCCAGGTGGCAGAGGGAGCCCATGGAGCCAGCCAGGACGTCCTTGCCAAGCATCAGTGCCCAAGGCCTGGCTCTGCAGGGAGCCACACACAGGGGTGTTGCTTGGCTTGGGTTTAATAACATCAAATATTTTAACTCCATGAAAACATTATGGTTTCAGATGCTCAGAAGTTGTTTTTGCCTAATGGAGTCCCCAATGGCTGCATCTTAGAAGCTTTTATGAATATTTCATTGCTTCTGAAGATTGACCTTCTTACACATTGAGAGGAAATAAAAGGGTCACATGAGAAAACATTCACAGCTTAATACAGGGAAAGGATCTCTGATAGAACTCTCTGAGATTTCATGTCCCAGCAAGCTTAGGCATCAAATAGACTTGGCTTAAGAATGAAACCAAACAGATTCCAGCATTGGCAGCTCGACCTGGGATCAGGGATTGGGAGGGGGACCTTTCCAAGCTGTGCATTTCTGACTGCAGAGAGAGTGAAATCATGTCAAGGTTGGTCCTGACTCATCTTCAGAGAGCACCAGCTCTGTCCTGGGCTCTGTGTCCAAGAGCAGCAGCAACAGCAGCCTGGCCTGGGGAGGACCCCCCTCTCCAGAGAGGGAGATTGGGAAGTGTGGGATCCCCAAGGAGCTGCTTCCCTCTCCTCTTGCTGCCTGCAGCAACAACGTGGCACTGGGCAAGTGTTTTGCCTGGTTTCACATTTGTTTTGAATTTCTGCCTTGGTTAATATTCCTTCACATGCCTTATCCTTTGTGGGCTTGGCCAGAGGGGCCTGTCCTGCCCCAGGCCCTGGAAGGGTGAAAAGCAGCAGCCAGAAGTGCTGAGTTTGCAGGGCAGTTTGTCCTGGGGGGAGCAGCACCTTCCCAGCAGCTGGGAGAGACCCCTCCTCACACATGGACCAACATCTGGGGAGCAGCTGCTGGAGCCAGGGGGGGATTGGCCACCACCAACACAGCCTTCACCCTCCACTGGTGAGCTGGCAGCAGCACCATCAGGTGCTGAGAACTTCACTCGGTGCTAAAAGCTGGGGGTGAGGTGCAGAGTTGGCTCCTGCCATGGATTTTGTCTCTCTGCTGGGTTTTGGGGTTGTGCCCCTGCTGTGCCCTGGGCAAGGGCAGTTCCTGCCCTGGGGGCAAAGCCAAAACCTTGGGCAACCCCAGTAACCTTTGCCCAGCACTACACTTGCAATTAACCTCTAAATCCAAATTAAATCTCATGAGATGCCCTGCTTTGCTGCCATTTTCCCTCCCTCTGGGGAGAGCTCAGGTGGTGTGGATTTAAAAAGTTGCAGCAGCTTGTGCCACCACAGGAGCATGTCCTGGTCAGGATGGGAGCCCAACCCTCTGTCTACATCCCTCTCCAGCTGTGGCTGCCCCTGGATCCCTGGAAGTGTCCAAGGCCAGGTTGGAGCACCCTGGGCTAGTGGAAGGTGTCCCTGCCCATGGCAGAGGGTGGAATGAGATGATCTTTTAAGGTCCCTCTCACCCAACCTAAACCATCCTGTGATATTGAAGTCTTCCCCTGCAAGGGTTTTGGTTGTGAAGGAGCTTGAGGAGTGTCCCAGCTGTTCCCACCTCTCAGAGGTACCAAGAGACTTGTGCATGGCCTCACTGGAAGCTTATATTGCAGAATAATATGACAAAACAGCCCCAAAGAGACCTGTCCTGGTGCATATAACACACATCTGGAACTCTTCCTGCATCCAGGAGGATTCCAGCACCCCAAGGGTCCTGCAGGGGGATGGAACCTGCCCTTTTCTCTGGCTGTGCAGATTTATGAACGATGGGAGGATTTATTAGTCTTGAAGGTGAAGGGCAGTCGAAGGGATGCTGAACAATCATCCTGCCACGGGAAAGAAATTGTCTCGTGTGATTTGCCAGCTTAAAATAGTCCTGAAAGCAACTGCAGGCAAAACACACATCCCACAACCTTTTACATTTACTTAGTGCTTGTGCTTGCTTGAAATTCAGGCTCTGAGTCCATCTGTGATTTGATGGGAATTTGTGTTTGCTGGGAAAGGAATTCCCTGTGTCCAGCTCTGGGCTCCAACAGCAGAAGGATCTGGAGTTGCTGAGGGGGTCCAGAGGGGCCATGGGGATGCTCCAAGGACTGGAGCCCCTCTGGAGCTCTGGAGCCAGGCTGGGAGAGCTGGGGGGTTCACCTGGAGAAGAGAAGGATCCAGGGAGACCTGAGAGCCCCTTG
>JAWWEE010000062.1:479930-499017 GCA_035221455.1 Xenops minutus
GGGCAGAGAAGCTGTGGCTGCCCCTGGATCCCTGGAAGTGTCCAAGGCCAGGTTGGAGCACCCTGGGCTGGTGGAAGATGTCCCTGCCCATGGAGTGGGATGAGCTTTAATGTCCCTTCCAACCCAGCCCACTCTGGGATTCTGTGATTCAGTCTCTCATCTGTCCTCACATGTTCCAGTGATGTTTGCTGTTGTACTCTGCTCAATCCATGGGGAAAAAACAGGATATCTTTGCCTTTTTACTGCAGACGTGCCTTTGAGTTCAACTGCAGCATCCAAACTCTTCTCCATGATGTCACACCCACTTTACAAAAAGAGATGAAAACCAAAGACTCACAGAATAGTTGGCATTGGAAGGGTCCTTAAGGATCAGAATCCCACCATCCTGGGAGAGCTGTGCTGGATCTCTGCTCACCCTGGTGCTCAGCCTGGCAGGCCCACGGTGCTCCATGGAATATCCAGGGATACTGTCCAGCCTGCAGTACTAATCCATGTGGACATGCATCTTCTTTTTCCCCCTTCTCAAGCTCTAGTTGGTTTCATATGTATTTTCTGCTGCTCTTGAGCACTGCTTTGGAGTTGTCACAGGGGTGATTTCAAATAGCAGTGAAGAAATGGAGTTTCAGATAGAAAAATCTTCTTTAAACAGATCTTTCTTATCTTTACTGTAATCATTACTTCGGGATATTTATGCTTGGTAGAGAAACCACTCTGCTGGAAATGTTCTTTGCCTGCTCTGGAGCCACAGCTGAGGATGAGAAGGAGAAAGCAGAAGATGGGCAAGTGTGTGGGAGGATAATTAGTACATTTAGCAAGATAAAGCTGGAGCCAGGAAAACCAGGCCAGAGAAACACATTTGTGCTGTCAGAGTAATTAGGTAGGAAATGTTTTCCTGCTTGAGGAAATTTGCCAACCTAAAATTCTGAATATAATAAAATAAAATCCTCAAATATCTCCAAAGGTTCTGTGAGTAATGCACTGGGTAGTGAAGAATGAGCAGAGTAACTGAGGAGGTAGAGAGGTCAGAAAAGCTTTTCCTTATAATGAGGCAGCATCTCAGAGTTTGATCAGCGTTAAGGCTTTTAATTTCTTCAGGATTTGCCCCAGAAATGTGTTTTTGCTCAATCAACCAGCAGTGTTTCCCAGGGCAATGAGCCTCCTATTTCTTGCTCTTGGCCACCAGACATACTTTTCCCCAAGCACACATTCCAGGGCCATGCACAAAGGTGCCTCTGGGCCTGTGGCTTTGCCCTCTGCCTCACTGAATTGCACAAACCTCATAAATTAAGGAGAGGGGAGACACCAAGGAGACATTAAAGTGGGGTGGTTTGGGAAGAAAATGAAAAAAAAATCAGTCCTAGCACTGTCAGAAAAAGCTCTGGGATATAACAGTGGTTTGGAGGCTTCAGGAGCTTCTGCTGGCTCAGTGGGAGTTGCCTCTTCTGGCTGCCTTTGCCAGGGCTTGAACCTGAAATTCCATCCTAAAAAAACCTGGAGAGATCCCCGGGTTCCCTTGGAACAATGACACAACCTCTGCCAGGAGGAGCATCAGCCCTTCCACTGACCTCAGTCCTGGCAAAGGCTCTGGCAGCGTTCTTGGCAGCCCTTCCCAGGGGTCCTGCAGGTGGGCATTGTTTGGGATGGATCCTGGGCAATGTTTGGGATGGATCCTGGGGAATCCTGGGCAATGTTGGGGATGGATGCTGGGGAATGTTTGGGATGGATCCTGGGGAATGTTTGGGATGGATCCTGGGGAATGTTTGGGATGGATCCTGGGGAATGTTTGGGATGGATCCTGGGCAATGTTTGGGATGGATGCTGGGGAATGTTTGGGATGGATGCTGGGGAATGTTTGGGATGGATCCTGGGGAATCCTGGGCAATGTTTGAGATGGATCCTGGGGAATGTTTGGGATGGATCCTGGGGAATCCTGGGCAATGTTTGGGATGGATCCTGGGGAATCCTGGGCAATGTTTGAGATGGATCCTGGGCAATGTTTGGGATGGATCCTGGGGAATCCTGGGCAATGTTTGGGATGGATCCTGGGGAATGTTTGAGATGGATCCTGGGGAATGTTTGGGATGGATCCTGGGGAATGTTTGGGATGGATCCTGGGGAATCCTGGGCAATGTTTGGGATGGATCCTGGGCAATGTTTGAGATGGATCCTGGGGAATGTTTGGGATGGATCCTGGGGAATCCTGGGCAATGTTTGGGTTGGATCCTGGGAATTCTGAGCCTGGCCAGGAGGCTGATCCATCACCCCCTGAGAGCTCCCAGGAGCTGCTCGTGGTGCATGCACCCTCTGCAAGGAGAGGGGTGTGAATGGGGCTCCCTTTGCTTGTGCTTTATGGCAAACACAATATATAACTTGTGTTCCTTGTATAAATATAACTAAATATTTATTGTATCATTTCTATTGTAAATACATTTTATTATATAAATACAATATTTGCACACATACACAATTATTTACACACAAATGATATTAACAGGGACAGGAGGAGAGGGAACAGCCTCGAGCTGTGCCAGAGGAGGTTTAGGTTGGTCATGGATATTTGTTCCAGGGGTATCCTCGAGACCTGCTCTGCTCTGTCCTGTGAGAACACAAAAATCAGTTTGGAGCCATCCACACTCTGCCTGTGAGTCATGTTTGAGTCCAGCAGGGTCAGGAGAGGCCTTTGCTTGGTGCTTGGGCTTCACAGCCAGCCTGAGACAGCTGTGCTTCCCAGGATGTTCCTCTTCCCAGGATGTTCTGCTTCCCAGAATATTCTGGTTCCCAGGATGTTCTGGTTCCCAGGGATGCAGGAGGAAAAGCTTTCCAGCATCAGCACAGCCACTGTTTTGGGGAGAGCATTAGTGTGTGACTATTAACAGAGCAAAACAAAACCTCAGCCACGTGGGGAGCAGGGAACATGAGTGATGTTCATCTCTGGGGACACTTTTGGTTGTGGTACAGGATAAACCCCATGGATTTCCCTGGGTAAACAATTCTTTGTGTCTCTGTGCTGGTTTCAAGGTAAACCTGCAGGAGGAATGAACCCAACTCAAAAAGAGATTACAAGTCAGAGTTACAATTTAATACAAAGTTTACAATAAATACAACGATACAGAGAAATATTTCCCACTTTCCATGTCTTTCCCTGCCTTTGCAGCCTCATCCAAAGGCTCTGGAGTGTTCCCCCCTCAATGTTTTGACACTGTTGAGCTGCAGAGCAAAGGTGGAAACTTGATTTGGGATATAAATTATTTGATTAAAGTTTTGCTTCCCAAAAGGCAGTGCCACACAAAGTTCTACTTACACCACCAGCACAAGGGAGTGGCCAGCATTTGCACACACGCCTTTAAATGCATTTAATGGTGTAAAAATAGAATAAATTGTGCAAATGCAAAGATTTTCTTTGGTCCAGAAATCTGTGTCATGATCTGGATAGAGCCAGCAGAAAATTAGTATTCAGGGAGTGGGGCTGGGGAAGGAAGGGGGCTGAGCTGGTGTGCTCTGGGAACTCCTCACAAAGGGCAGGAGGGACTGGCAGAGCCAAAAGTGAGATTCATTCAGGGGGTTGTGGCTGTTTGTAAGAGAGAACTTTGCCTCCTGTGTCCCTTTTTCAGGAGGTTCCTGTCTCTCATCACCCATTTCTCCTTTGCCCTTGGTTGCATTCATTAAATATGGCAATTGGGATTCTTCTTGTCAGCCTTTTCTTCATTTCTGCTTTCATTTGTTTTGGGGTTTTTTTGGCTCTCTCTAATTAGGATTCTTTTACAGACTTCAAGTTCTGTGTGCACATTTTCTTTGTTTATTTGCTTTGCAAACATTTCCTTTATTTGCTTTGCAAACAGTGTTCATTTGCTTAGGATCATTTGTAATTTCTGTGTTCACAGAAGGTCATTAAACATAAGGCATTTTCAGTGTGGGATATCAGGACTAGTGGGAATACCAGGATCAGGATGCTCCAGGCTCAGGACTGAGACAGTTAAACCTCCCCTCTCTGCTCCCAAACAAGCACATCCTGATGTTGCACTTAATGACTCCCTGTGTGATGATCGGTGCTATAAAACTCTGCTGGGGTGAATTGCTTGACAACACTGAAATCAGGAGATATGTTTTATTATCTGATGTCTGCCTGAATGCATGGAATAAAAAATGAATAAAATGAGGAGGGGGGGGAAGGGAAGCACTTTTATCTGACACATGAATATTTATAGGGATATTTCCAGTGAACAATTAATTCTGCAGCCTTTCAGGCTGGAGTTTAACCCCTGGCTGGAGCAGTCTGCCTCCCTGTAATTGTTTTATTTCTGAACCACGTTTTTATTTTTAACCTGTCAGCTGAGGTGCCACAATCCAATGGCACTTGAGGCGCTGTGTGAGCCGTGAATGCTCAATGTTTTCCCTCTTCCCTGAGTCCCTGATACTCCTGTCCTGGAGCAGCTCTTGTGCTCCATGTGCTGCTCCAAGCCTGGCTCATCCCTTCTCCCTGACCTCTCTGTGTCCCTCTTTCCCTGGTGTAGCTCTCGCTGCCGGAGGAACAGAATGAAGTGACGAGGAATGGCTGTGAATCCAAGGAGCTGGTCTACCTGGTGCAGATCTCCTGTCAGGTAAATGCCATGTTTTCTGCCCTGCCCACCTTCTTTCCAGCCTCTCTGCCATTCCATTGGCCAGCACAGCCTTTGGAATATCGGGATGTGATGCTTTCCTGTGGGGTTTTCCACCTCTTCCCTGGCTGGGTGCTCCAAAGATGCTGCCTGTGGGAGGGCCAGCAGCTCCTTGGAGGAAAAGGAAGGCACTGAGGGGAGAAACAGGAATGTGTGAAGGGAATAATCCTCAGTGCAGGTGCCCAGGGATGAGCCTGGAGACTGGAATGGGGGTGAACATGGACCCCAGACACACCAGTGACCCCACTGGGAGGGTCCCAGGAGTGGTTTGTTCACACAGGAGATGCCAATTCCTGATCTGCTCCCAGTGGTGTCTGCAGACATCTGGGATGGAGCTCTGCCGTGGTGCCAGGGTGCTTTGGGCAGATAAATCCCATGGATTCCCTATTTCCTGCTGTGTGTGAGTTTGTGAAGTGCCACCTAACAGGTTTCAGTGTGCTCCAGGAACCACTTCTGTGGGAGGTGCAGTGGCAGGTTCAGTGCAGAGTTAATGCCTGTGCTTGGGCCCTTCCCTGATTTTAGGATGGCAGCTCTTTCCAAGGTTCTCCTCCTGAGCATCCAGGCTATGCCTGTGTGCTGAGCATTGCCAGCAATCATGGGGGTGACTGTCACCTTTCCCAGAGCTCTGTTACTGGTTCTGCTGCTGTGCCTCAGGGGGTTTTATGGAACAGGCACACCTGGGGGACCTGCATTTGGATTCTGTGGGATTGGGAATCTGCTGGATCCCCCCAGCATTGGGACACACAGGCACGTGGGGAATTTGCAGTGGGAATGCTCTGCTGCCCTGGCTGTGTGTGCACAGAGGGGTGTGGTGAGAGCTGGGCAGCAGAAGATCCCAAGAGGCAGAGAATCCTGTATCCCAAGGAGCAGAGCATCCTGCATCGTGAGGAGCAGAAAATTCCAAGGGGCAGAGGATGCTGCATCCTGGGAGCAGAACATCCCAAGGAGCAGAGCATCCTGCATTCCAAGGAGCAGAACATCTTGAATCCCAAGGAGCAGAGGATCCTGCATCCCAAGGAGCAGGGGATCTTCAATCCCACGGAGTAGAAGATCCCAAGGAGCAGAGCATCTTGCATCCTGAGGATCTTGCATCCCAAGGAGCAAAACATCCTGAGGAGCAGATCATCCTGCATCCTGAGGAGCCTGTATCCCAAGGATCCTGTATCCCAAGGATCCTGTATCCCAAGGAGCAGAGCAACCTGCATCCCAAGGATTCTGTATCCTGAGGATCCTGCATTCCAAGGATCCTGTATCCCAAGGAGCAGAGCATCCTGTATCCTGAGGATTCTGCATCCCGAGGATCCTTCATCCTGAGGAGCCTGCATCTCAAGGATCCTATATCCCAAGGATCCTGCATCCTGAGGATCCTGCATCTCAAGGATCCTGCGTCCCAAGGATCCCGTATCCTGAGGACCCTGTATCTTAAGGAGCAGAGCATCCTGTATCCGAAGGATCCCGTATCCCAAGGATCCTGTATCCCAAGGATCCTGTATCCTGAGGATTCTGTATCCTGAGGACCCTGTATCTCAAGGAGCAGAGCATCCTGCATCCCAAGGATCCTGTATCCTGAGGACCCTGTATCTCAAGGAGCAGAGCATCCTGTATCCTGAGGATCCCGTATCCTGAGGACCCTGTATCTCAAGGAGCAGAGCATCCTGTATCCTGAGGATCCTGTATCCTGAGGACCCTGTATCAAGGAGCAGAGCATCCTGCATCCCAAGGATCCTGTATCCTGAGGACCCTGTATCTCAAGGAACAGAGCATCCTGCATCCCAAGGATCCTGCATCCCGAGGATCCTGTATCCCGTGTGCCCATCCCTGGGTATAGATGTGCTGTGGGAAGAGGGAAGAGGGGCTGGCAGTGCACATCCCTCCAAAGTGCCCTTTGGGAAGGTTGCCAGCACTGCCAGCGTGGCACAAACCAGCCCTTCTCAGCCAAGCCCTGCAGGGGCAGAGGCACTGCCAGGCTCAGGGTGGGCACGTGGCTCTGCCCCAGGCAGGGCTGGCCAGGGCTTGGGATTCCTGTGTGTTCTGAGCCCTCACGGCTGGGATCACTGTGGGATCACTGTGGGATCACTGTGGGATCACTGGGTGGGATCACCTGGTGGGGTCAGTGGGTGGGATCCCTTGTGGGGTCACTGGGTGGGATCACCTGGTGGGGTCAGTGGGTGGGATCCCTGGTGGGATCACCTGGTGGGGTCACTGGGTGGGATCACTGGGTGGGATCACCTGGTGGGATCACCTCATAGGGTCACTGGGTGGGATCACTCTGTGGGATCACTCTGTGGGATCACTGGCTGGGATCCCTGGTGGGATCACCTGGTGGAATCACCTGGTGGGGTCACTGGATGGGATCACTGTGGGATTACTGTGTTGGATCACTCTGTGGGATCACTGGGTGGGATCACTGTGGGATCACTGGGTAGGATCACTGTGTGGGATCACCTGGTGGGATCACTGTGGGATTACTGTGTGGGATCACTCTGTGGGATCACTCTGTGGGATCACTGTGGGATCACTGTGGGATCACTGTGTGGGATCACTGTGTGGGGTGCTCTGCGGGGCTGTTTCTGGGGGACACCCGTGGCTCTCGTGGCTCAGGGCTGAGTTCTGTGCTGGGCAAGGCAAGCCCTGCCCTGCAGGCTCTGTGCTCCAGGCCCAGCCCCTGACAATTCCTTCCCTCCCTTCCCAGTGCCCGACTGAACTGCAGTGGAACACTGGGAGTTGGCCTCAGGGATGGGCACAGCACCAGCCACCTTTGTCTTCCTTTCTTTTTCCTTTTTTTTCCTTTGTCTTTTTGCTTTTATTTTTACTTTATTTTCATTTTCCCACTTTTTCTTTCCTTTCTCTCTTTTTCCCTTCCCTCTTTCCCTTTTTCCTCTTCCTTTTTTCTTCCCCTTTTCTCTTCCTCTTTTCCTTTTTTCCCTTCTTCTTTCCCTTTTCTCTTTCTCTCTTATTCTTTTTCATTTTTCCCTTTCTCCTCTTTCCCTCCCTTTTCCCCCTTTCTCCTCTTTCCCTTTTTTCCCTTTTCTTTTTTCCTGTTTTCCATTCCCTTCTCTGTTATTCCCTTAGTCTCTTTTTTGTTTTTCCATTTCCCTTTTCCCTCTTTCCCCTCTTTCCCCTTTTCCCTTTTTCCCTTTTTTCTCTTTCCCCTTTTACTCTTTTCCCTTTTCGTCCTTCCCTTTCCTCCTTTTCTCCTATTCCCTTTCCCCTTTTGCTTATTTTTCCTCTTATTGTTCTCCTTTTTATTTCCATTTTTCTTCTTTCTCTTCTTTCTCTCTCTTTCTCATTTTTCTTCTTTCTCTTCTTTCTCCCCCATGCCACTCAGAGTTCCTCCCTGCTCCAAGCCAGTGATTCCCCCCTCCCATGTTAATCCCCATCCCTGTTTCTCAGATGAAGAGAGAATTTATGTTTCTCATAAAGAGCTGAGAAACTTGTGGCATGTGGCTCCAATGTCTGGGAAGGCATGGAAGGCACTGCACAGCTGAGCATCCTCCCTGCCATGGCCATCCATCCCATGGCCTCTCCCTGTGGCCAGGGGAAGATTCCATTCCATCAGCCCTTGGAGCCCTGCAGTGCCTGCCTTTGGCTCCACATCCCAGTGCTCTGGGAGCTGTGAAACAGCTCATGGAGTGATGCTGCACTGGGGAGGCCTTTTGGCAGGACAGGGCTGGGACAGGCCAGAATTGCTGAAGGAGGGGGAAAAAGAGCCTGTAGAGCCAAACTTTCCTCCTCAGCCCTTGGATATGCTTGCAGAGCTGGTGTTCAGCCCCTGCAGCCTGTCCTGGGTCACTCCATGGACACAGGGAATTCTCTTCCCAAGGCTGAATGCACCTCAGTGTGCCAGCTCTGAGATAGATACCTGGGATACAGGCACAGCCACTTCCCCTGAGCAAATCCTTCCCATGCCCAGGGTGGGAATTGCACTGCTGGGAAGGGAATTAGTGTCTGATGCCCATTTTGCAGAAATAAGGTTTGAAAAACACTCTTTGGGGGGGTTTTATTCTGCTGCAGGTCAGCTTGTGAAAGCCAGGCTTTGTGGGAGCTCCAGAGGGGGGTTAAGGCTCTGGTCAGCTTTTCTTCTGCTCATAAAGCTCAAAAAATTAATCCACTTTGTTGGCTCTGAAGAAGTGGGAATATATGCAGAGATATTCCAAGTGTTTTGGAAAAGGGGATGATTCCACTGGGCAAATTCAAACATGAGAACAGGAGTAGGGGATTAAATCTGACTGGGAAGAGCTGGTGATGGAGGGGTTTGGTTTGAGTTTGGGTTTTTGGAGCAGAGTAGGAGGATTTTCCTTTTTTTTCTAAGTAAAATTGCACTGATTAATTGCTAGAAAAGAAACTTTGTGAAAATATTGCTGCTATTAAAACAAAAGGATAAAATCCTGGGAGGGTGGTGTGAGGTGTGGACACTCTGAATCCTGTAAATATTAATTAGGAGCCTTAACACTCCCTGTGGACCCTGAAGGACCACATGGGATGTCTGAGACCTGTAGGAATTCCTGCTAGGAGGGCCCATGGACAGTGTTTGCAATCCTTGGGAGGTTCCAGAGGGATAAGCAAAGAATCTGCATGGTCTGCACCACATTTCAAAGGGGTTATTTTGTGTGTGGAGAATAAATCAGCACAAGTCAGAGCCTGCAAAAAGGCTGGAATGGGCTGATCCAGCCCAGCTTGGTTTGAGAGTTGTATGGAAAGCTGGAAAGGGACCTTCTGGATGCTTTTGGGTTGGTTTTCTGTGACATTACATTAACTACCTGGGTATTATTAAATATTGCAAGGGAAGAATGGCCAGTCAAAGCTTTGATTCTGACAGATGGGAGGAGAATAAATCATGCAGTACTGTTTTCAGGGTGAAGTCTGTGGTGTTTCATCACTTTTGGTGACATTCTGGATGGCAGGGGTACAACAAGGGCCTGGCTGGGAGGATGTTCACATCCAGAGACAGAGTTTAACCTCCAGCCCCCTCCTGTGGGTTTCCTGCTCCTTCCCCTGATCACAGGGACAAGGTTAAGGCACAAGTGACAGGTCCTGGCAGCCAGAGGTGTCAGACTGTGCAGGAGTGATGGATAACAGCATCTTAGGGCCAGACCTGATGCTGGCCCCTTAACCTCAGCTCAGAGCCCAGCCCACCTTCCCTGCCCTGCTTGCCATGGGATAATGCCCTGCCAAGTGTCCTGCCAAGGAAGCCTCTCTCTGCTCCATCCTGGGGGGATTTCTAAGGCTCTTCCCAAGGCAGGGATTTCTCCTTTTTCCTGCTCCCTTTTTCCTGCTCCCCAGGCTGGCAGGGAGCTGAGCCAGCCCTTGCTGTGGCACAGGATGCCCAGTGCTTTGCCCTGATCCTGGTTTTTGTGCCTGCTGTCTGGGCTGTGCTCACTTGGATGGATGGAATCATGTCTCTGATGCCCCAGACAAAGGCATTTTTCACCCTGTGCCTTCCAGGAGATCCCAGCTGAGTTTCTTCCCTCTAAAGAGCAGGATTTGCAAAGCTCCAGAGGCATCCCCATCCATCCTTCCCTGGCTGCAGCAAGGAGTGTGGAGGGAATGCCAGGAAAAAGGGGCTCCAAGGAGGGAGAGCAGACAGGCCTGCCCAGCCCTGCTGCTTTGTGGGGAGAGCAGAGTGGAGGAAGTTTGCAAAGGGATTACTCAGAGGAGCAACATCCACACTGTGGTTTGCAGGGCCTGGCTGCCTATGATGGTCCAGGCTGAAGCCACAAATTGCTTACAGCAGGGTTTTTGGAGTCAGGCTTTCAAAAATATAGCTGTTTTTTTGTCTTAAGGGCTCGTTCTTTAATTTATTGATAGTTCTTGATTGAAGCTCAGACACGTGGGGGACAGTAACTAAGTGCTGCCATCATCCCTCCTGTGGAAAGCTCTTCAGCAGGTGATTGTGAGGGACAGGTTCTAACACACATATATTCCTCTGTGTGTGTTTTATATACATATAAAAATATAGATTTCATAGAAAAGCTGCTCACTTCTTTGTTAATGGGATATATTTATGTGGAGCATCCAGGCTGGATCCTACCACTGCAAAACCTGGGTTTAGAACTTCCTTCTTCATTTCTAATAGAGGTGTTTTCTGCCTTTATTTAAAGAATTTACTGGGGGGAAAAAAAGCAGTTTCTGTGTCCTTTCATTAAATAATAAATTCAGGTAAAGGCTCACGTGTATTTCACTCCCTTCTCCAAGGCCAGGTTGGGCAGGGCTTGCAGCAACCTGGACTAGTGGAAGGTGTCCCTGCCCAAGGCAGAGGTGGAACAAGATGGGCTTTAAGGTCCTTCCCAACCCAAACCATCCTGGGATTTTGGGATGCAGGTCTTATGTCCCTGCAGCTGCTGGATGAGAGCTGTGTGTGCTCAGCAGGGCCCAGGAGAGCTGCTCTGCTTTAAAATGCATTCAAATGCTGCTCACCAGCATGACCTTTCTCCCCCAGCTTGTTTTCTGCTCCTCTTTTCTGGCACTTGGTACCACTTGCCTGAGGGTGAGAGAAATGGAACTTCCACCATGAGTGGGGGGTGTTTGGGAGCAAAATCATGGAAAGTTTGGGTTGGAAGGACCTTAAAGCCCATCCAGTGCCACTCCCTGCCATGGGCTGGGTCACCTTCCACTAGCCCAGCTTGCTTGAGCTTGTCCTTGAACACTTCCAGGGCTGGGACAGCCACAACAAATATTGGGTATTTCTTCATAAGCCCCCAAACCCTATTTTAACAGGCTTTTCTGCCCTGTCCTTCCAGATGTTCACAGATGTTGAAACCTCTTTTCTCAGCTTAGGAGGGCTGCCTTGTGCTGAGCAGAAGAAAGCAGCAGAATTCCTTGTTCCCACTGATCCATCACACCCCACGTGCCTTCAGCTCTCAGCAGTGGGAAACAAAAAGCAAGTGACAGTAGTAATGGGAATTAATCAGGAATGCAGGAGGCTGGCAGGCAGCCTGCAGGGAGCCCAGGAGATCCCAAAGCCAAGGTGTGGTGTCTTTGAAACACCTGGCTCTGCTCCAGGCTTTGGGAAAGGCAGCTGGCATCTCTGGGGAGCAGAGAGGTGCCACTGGATTGGATCTGCCCTGCAGAATTAAAGGGATTACTCTGTAGCTGGGGTGAGAATAGTGAAGGAGAAGTTCATCCAGAGGTTTAGGAGGGTTTGAGTGGCTGGGCTTTGGAGTGTCCCTGCAGAGCTGGGGAGGGCAGCACTCCCACCCAGCAGGATGAGCACTGGGGGACAATGTCCTTCTGTTGTCACAGCAAGCTCTCCTTGGCCTCTGCTCAGCCTGGGCTTTGCTTGGAGATACTGAAAGAATCCCACAATCATTTGGGATGGAAAAGCCCTCCCAGCCCATGGAGTCCACCCTGTGCCCAATGCCCACCTTGGCACTCAGACCAGTGCCACGTCCTTGGACACCTCCAGGGGTGGGAACTCCACCACCTCCCTGGGCAGCCATTCCAGTGTTTAACAACCCTGTCCATGGAGAAGTTGTTTCTGGTGTCCAACCTGACCCTCTCCTGGCACAGCTTGAGGCTGTTTTCCTCTTGTGTTGGTTGGACACATCACCATGTGACAGTTTTGAGGTAAAGAGGGGTTTTTGTCCTATCACCTTTGCTGCCTTTTATTCCAAAATGCACAGTCAGGCAGGATGTCTGGGAAGGCTCCCAGGAGCTGTGCCATTCCCTTTGGCCCTTTGCAGTGGATTTGTGCTCCCTGGGGCTGTGGAATGGGAATGCAGACCTTAGCTGTGGTCTCCTGTGCACCAGGAATGCAGGAATCCCTGTGTCCTGGGGCTCTGGGATTCCATGGCCCAGCTTTTGGGACTGGCCCTTCAGCCCCATCCATGGAGCACATTCACTGCTCCTCTGTGCAAATCTGTCCACTGGTGGGGAGATGAAAAGTTGCTGTAACCCTTAAACTGTGGTCTTTAATTTCCCCATTCATGGCTCTCCTTGGTTTGGTTTGGTTTTGGTGTCTTTTTTCCCCTCTTCAATTATTTAAATGTGCACTGGGAAGGAAATAGGGTCAGCTCTTTCTTTCCTTGACTCTGGATGCATGAGATGCAAGCCCAGGGTTCCTCCTAGCCCTGGATTTGGAATTGAATAATTTATTGAGGGAGTGACACTGCAGGAATAAATACTGTCATGGAGCTGGTGGTGCTCAAGCTCATTCCCTCAGCAGGTGCAAGGGAGGGACATTCCAGCCTGTCAGAGACTTTCTGTGCCCTGTGGTGTGGCTTCAGCTTAAATTCCAGCAGGAAAATGATCTGCTGGGTTTATTTGAGGGGGGGTTTGCTGTGGAATGAGGGTATCTGAAAATAAGCCCCTACCAGAGGCCCTCCCAGTCCATCAGAGTCGTGTTGGACTGAGCTGCTTGTGGAGAGGGAGTGATAAAGAGCACCTTCATCTGCTCTGCAGAGGGATTGATTTCTGTGACAGAGACCCACCAGGGGAAGGACAGGCTGCTGTAACCCTGCCCTGGGGAGGGATGAGGAGCAGGAGGGCAGGTGATTTCTCAGAGTAAAGTACAAATTCACATGGCTGTGCTGCCCTGGCAGGGTTTGGAAGCAGCAGAGGCTGTCACAGTTCCATGGTACTCTGCTCATGTCGTGTCCTTGGGGCGTTCTGCCTCCAGCAAGAAAATGAGCCTGGAATTAGAGATCACTCTGCTTGTCCCCAGAGCACGTCCCGTGAGCTCTGGAGCAAAAGTGACAATCAGGGCTGCAATGCAGGGGGACAGGCAGGGATTGTGGTTTCCCTCTGTGACTAATGAGCCTTGGCAGGGTTCTCAGCATCTCGTGGTGCTCTGGAGACAAGGCTGGGCCCGGCCACAAATTGGAGAGGACGGCTGGGCTGTTGTGCACAGACCCTGAATGCTCCCCATCCCCAGCAAGTGGAAATGCTGCAGCTCAAACTGGCTTGGTTTATGACTTTTCCAGGAGCTTGGTGCAAACCCTGAGCAAGGGGAGGATTGGGGTGGGTGGGCTGTTTGTCTCTGGATGGCAGGGCTTGAGGAGGCACCAGGGACACTCATGATGCTCCAGCCCAGTGCAGGTGGAGCTCATGGACCTTGGAGGAGCCTCTGCACTTCCAAATAGCAGATCCACTGGAGAGAAAATGTAGGGCAAGAAGGTCAGTAAAGAGTATTTTTAAAGGCACAGAGAAACCACATCAAAATAAAGAACATGTGTAAAGGCAGAATCACTGAGTCACAGAGTCATTTAGGCTGGAAAAGATCTCAGGATCATCGAGTCCAACCATTCCTGGGCTCTGCCAAGGCTGCCACTAATCCCTGTCCCTAAACCCCACACCAGTGTGTTTTAACTCCTTCAGGGATGGGCACTCCACCACTGCCCTGGCCATCCTGTGCCTGGGCTGGACAACCCTCCCCAGGAAAAAATTTCCCCTGATAGCCAACCTAAACCTCCCCTGGGGCAACTCGAGGCTGCTCCCTCTTGTCCTGGTTTAAATGTAAATCAAGAATGCTCCATTGCCACTGTTTGCAGCAAATACTTGCTGTCACTGAGCACAGTGGCAAAACACGTAATTCCAACAGTTTTCCAATGTTATTTTCCTACCAGTTACACTGAGGACTCCTTGATTATTTACCTGATACTCTAAAGAGAATTTGGAATTGAGTAGTTTGGGTGTAAAAGCCCTGAAGTGTTGAGTGCCACTGCCTTCCTCAGTCACTGGAGCTGCTTTGCCCAGCTGGGTTTAGACCTGTCTGGATGTTAAATTAAAAAGTTGTGTTTTAGAGGGATCAGTGGCAGAATTTTCAGGGGGAACACGAACTGAGCTTGTTCCTTAAATGCTGGGGGCTCTCCCGGGGTTACAGAGCAGGTTTGGGCCCCACTTTAAACCCCATGGAGCAGGTGCATCTTTCAGCTCATCTATGTGTGTCAAACACTGTCTGTATTTCAAATGTTGTGCTTTACCTTTGTAAAGACCCAGCAGGGATGTTGGATATTGAAGATGGTCTGCCTTAAATGTTTCATCTCCTGGGTCCTGGCACCACTTTTCCATGTTTCTCCTGAAAACTGGTGCCTACAGCTGCCAAAAAAGCAGCTGATTTTCCATTAATAAAACCTCTCCAAAGCTGCTTCTGTTCCTTGTGCACTCTAGGTAACATCTGAGCCTTTTTAAGCTCTGTCTCTGAGTCCTGCTCAGCTCCATCCCTGCTTGCCTGCCTTTTCCCTTGAAATATTCCTGGTTTTTTGTCTGTAACCCTGCCCAGAGGCTTTTCTTGCTGTTTTAGGGGTATTTTGCAAACACTGGTTGAGTTGCTTTGCTCTGGAGTGTCCAGATCAGTGGGGTTGGAAGGAAGTAGGGTCAGATCCAGGAGAGCTGGAGAGGGGCTCTGGACAAGGGATGGAGGGACAGGGAAAGGCTTCTCACTGCCAGAGGGCAGGTCAGGTGGGATTTTGGGATGGAATTCCTCCCTGTGAGGATGGGGAGGGGCTGGGATGGAATTCCCAGAGAAGCTGTGGCTGCCCCATCCCTGGGAGTGTCCAAGGCCAGGTTGGAACACCCTGGAGCAGTGGAAGGTGTCCCTGCCCATGGCAGGGGAGTGGGAACTAAATGATCTTTAAGGTCCCTTCCAACCCAAACCATCCTGTGATTTTTTTTTATTGCTGGTTTTACCAACTTCAGGCAAATAATTTTCAAAGAGTTTTTTTGTTTATTTTATTTTAAAGCCCAGCCAATGAAACCCTGTTCTCTGTGGTTAAATGCAGAGTATTTTACAGCACATTTGGGCACTGGGGTGAAGAGGGAGTTGCATTGAATCCATACAGTGTCCATATAATCCTTTCTAACTATATATATATATATATATATATCCACACATTCCCTCCTTGCCTTGCTACCTGTGGGATGGTGGAATTTTAGCTCCCATCACTTAGCACTTGGTGTGTGGCTTTGAAGGATTTCTTTTGTGGCTCTGGGTCATGCCTTTAATTTTGTGGAGTGCAGAAGAGCCCCCCATGCTGTGCCCTGCCCCTCACCCTGTGTCTCTGAGTGACCTGCTGCTCCCAGGGGGTAATTTTACTAAAGAGATGATTGATAGAGGGGTTTTTAAAATTAGAACGTGTCAGGAGGGCAGGGGGGTTTGCTCCCATGTGATCCTGGAAATGCTGGTTCTGTTCCAGGGGGAATGTCAGGCTGCCAGTCAGAAATAAGTTGTTCTGTGGGAGGAAAACCAGGTTTAAGGGTTTCTGGGTGTGCTCTTATCCCTCTGGACCTGCACACTGAGCCAAATAATCCAGAAAAGCTCAGGCAGAGCCTCCAGGATGGGGGAGGACCTGCAGGGCTGGCACTGCTGCTGTTCAGGTGGGCACCCCTGCGTGGGTTTGGTGCCCCTGCCTGTCCCTGGAATCCAGGAAGGCTCCTTTTTAGGGGAGAAAACTGCAGTGGTTCCAATTAAAATCTCTTTTTTTTTCCTGCTGATTGCAATTAATTGATAATAAACTAATAATTAATGCTGAGAGATTGATTCCTGCTGTGGAATAAGGCTAATAAGGATTCACCACATAAATACACTGGATTTTCTCCTCTGCCTTCTGCCCTGTCTCTCTCTCTATATATTTATTTATTCCCTTTATGTGGTGCTGGTTGGTCCCTCGTGCCCATGTCCTGTGTTTCTGGGTGCAGTGCTGGAGCTCTAGTGTTCCACTCAGGGATAAAGCAGCTTTATGTTGCCTTGAAGTTGGAAAGATTTGTAATTCCCACCACCACCCCAGAAGTCCTGGACTCATCTGGGCCACTTTGGCAACCAGATTGCAGGGCAGATAAAGCACCCTGTGGCACCAGCTCCAGACACTTCCTGGGTGAGCTCCAAGGGCTGCCTTTTATTAGCCTGCCTTTTCTGTTTTGACTAAACTTCTAAACCATTTCCCAGCATCACTCTAAATAGGAAAGGGCTGAAGGGTCAGGCTGGAATAACATCAGGCCCCCAAGCCCCAGACAGCTGGAGGAGCCCCCATGGCAGAGTTGACCTCTCCTGTGCTTTTCCAGCTATTTAATCCGAGGTGTTTTCTTACCACGGGGTCAAACTGAAGTGACTTTTGCCATGGACTTTCATCTCATTTTCTGCTCTCCATCTCCACGTGGGCTGGAAGGTTCAGGAGAGCATCCATGTGATCCCACTGAGGAAATAAGCATTTGAACCAGAAAAGAAAGGTCTATTCCTGCCTTAAATAAATAAATCTGAAGTGCTGCAGAGCAGACAGACTGGGTGTGCTGGAGCTCCCTGGCAGCCTGGCTGGCCTGGCCAGGGCTTGATGGACAGCAAGGGGTCCTGTGTGCTCAGATGGGGGCAGATCCAGCTGGAAATGGGTTGTTTTCTTACATGCTGAGGAGATTTATAAATCTTTATGACAATATTTCAGCGTGGAAGTTTTGTGAATGGGTAGAAGCAGAAGCAGTGAGCACAGCAGAGCCCCTGGTGCTGGCTGGGTGCCCCTGAGGGTCACCCAGGCAGAGCTACCCCTGCCACATGCCAAGTGGAAAGAGTTTAAATCCACAGGAAAATACTCCTGCAGGAGACTGCCCTTGACTTAGGGGAGCCCCACTGAGAAAGGAGCTTGGTTTGGGGGAGTTTAAGAGATGGTGAGGCTTAAACCCAGGGAATTAAAATGCAAGGGATGGTTTAATTACCTTCCTCCTAAATTGGCAGTAAGTAATGTCTGTCTGTGAGTAATTCAGTTCTCACTGAGTTGTGTTGGGCTCGGGAAGGACAGGAATTGGGAGCAACTGCTGCTCTTCCCAAACCTCCCAGGGCTGAGCTGAGCTTAAGGGAGTGCTTAAAGCAGTCCTGCCTGGGGCTCCTCATCCTCCTCCTTAGGCCATGGGCTCAGCAGAGCTAAAATGAGTGCTCCTGGAGCTGGAATTGTCATCCTTGTCCCTGCCAATCTCCTCATCCTTGTCCCTGCCAATCTCCTCGGGGTCCATGGGAAGCCAGAGCAGCTCGGTGCTCTCTGAGTGATGGTTTTACCCATGGAGCTTCAGATCTCCAGCTCAGTGGGAATGAAATCATCAGTTCAGTCATCTCAGATCATTTCTTTTCTTTAAGGATGACATTTCTTCTTGCTTTGATAGTGGGGAAAATGTAAGCAGCTCTGTGCAGTGGGCTGAGATCTCAGCAGGCTTTCATCAGGTGTTTCATTGTGCCCAGCAGAGCCAGGCAGAGCAGAGCAGGCTGTGACAGGAGCAGGAGTGAACACACATTCTCCATTCTGTGAGAAATTCCACACTGCTTGGGATGCTTTTCACTGTGAATTGGAATTCCCAAAATATCCTTTGATTTTGTTCAAAAGAGACTTTTTTTTTATGTCAGTGGTCCATTTTTCCTGTTAAAGATCATGACATTTTGTGGTGTTATTGAAATCTTCATTTGATATTTGATTTTTCTCCTTTAATGGAATCTGCCAAGTTTGTAATTGGTCTGGTTTTGGGAACTCACTTCACCTCTTTCTCATGTCCCACTGAAGTGAGGGGGATTTAAGCTCCTGGAAATCAGGACCATTAATAGTTAAAGAAGTGGAAAGTAATTATTGAGTGGGAAAATTAGAGGCTGATCAAAAATTCGTTTGAGCAGCAATTAATGGAAATCATAAAAAACCTGCGTTAAAAACCTTCCCATATTTTTGCCATATGGGAAGTGCCTGGAGCACCAGGAATGTTGAGCTTTGCTGTAAAACAGAGTTGACAACACGAGACCAACTTAACAGGCACTTATTGTTTCTAATATTTCATTAACTCCCTACATTAAAAAAAGGATCCTTTTGCCAAACCCTCCTGGCACTTTCGAATTTGCAGGAAATGGGAGCAAGATGTGCAGTTTTTCTTTGGGGGAGTGTTTTGGATGTGCAGGGAGGCTGTTGTTGTTCCTGCTGCTCTGCCTGGCAGAACTGGGGCTTTGCTGCCTGTGATTTGGGCTGGAGATCTGAGGGCAGGCACTAAATGCTGTCCAGTTCCTTCCTTGGTTGCTGCAGGGATTCCTTCCTGGAAAGGTAATTGCACCCCTTGTAAATGTGGCTTAAAAATTCATCACTCAGGCTCCAAATCAGCCAAACCTTTGCTTAATACAACTTTTAAAACAACAGAAAGGTGCACTTTGAATGCATTTATGGCAGGGTTAGAACTGGAGGGTACTGGGAAATATTCCCCCTTGGGGTGTTGGAGTAACTTTCTGCTGCAGGGAAATGTGAAAGTGCCTTGTGTGCTGACACGTCCTGTCACTCGAGTGGGAGTGAGGAAGGGGCAGCTCTGCTCCAGAAAGTGGAGGGGAAGGTGCTGAGCTCTTCTGAGCCAAGAGACAGACACAAGAGAATGGTGGGGCTGTGTCAGGGCAGGGTCAGGTGGGATCTCAGGACAAGGTCCTTCCCCCAGAGGGTGGTGGGCACTGCCCAGGCTGCCCAGGGCAGTGGGCACAGCCCCAAGGCTGCCAG
>JAWWEE010000062.1:502341-530699 GCA_035221455.1 Xenops minutus
ACCTCCATCTACCTCCAGTCACCTCCAGTCACCTTTAGTGACCTCCAGTCACCTCCAGTCACCTCCATCTACCTCCACCCACCTCCAGTCACCTTCAGTCACCCACAGCCATCTCATCACCTTCAGCCACCTCTAATCACCTCCAGTCACTCCACCCACCTCTACTCACCTCCAGTCACCTCCAGCCACCTCATCACCTCCAGTCACCTCCAGCCAGAGGTTGGAGCTATTTTCAGCTAATGGCCTCAAGCTGCCCCAGGATATTTGGGAAATCTATGGGATTTTAGGGTTAGGATTATGGGGATTCTGTGATTTATCTCTGCTTATGAGGCAGGAGAGGAAAGCAGAACCCCCTCACCCTTTCCTACACTGGGTGATTGCTCTCTTTGGACTTTCCTTGCCCCCCTGCTCAGCATTCCTCAAACATTCCCTCTCGTGATCCACAGTGAAATCCTGGCAGCCACTCCTTGTGTTCCCTCTTTGGAGCTATGTTTGAAGACATATTAGAGAAAATGTCTTCATGGAAAGGGTTGTCCAGCCCTGGCACAGCTGCCCATGGCAGGGGTGGAGTCCCCACCCCTGGAGGTGTCCAAAAACATGTGGATGTGGCACTTGGGGACCTGCTTTAGTGGAGACCATGGTGGTGGTGCTGGGCTGGTGGTTGGGATTAAAGATCTCAGAGGTCTTTTCCAGCCTTAGCAACTCCATGATTCCATGTAGTTTAAAGCAGCCTGGGTTAGATTGGAGAATTGATTCCTGGGAATAAGGGCAGTGATTTTTACCCCTGATTTCAATGGTCTAAAGGGCAATGTCCTGCAAGTTCATACAAATTAATTAAAGGGAAATGTCCTGCAAGTTCATACAAATTAATTAAAGGGAAATGTTCTGCAAATTCATACAAATCAATTAAGCTGCCGAGTCTGGAATGGTTATTGAGAGTTTCAAGAAAGCAGCTGCTGGTAGCTTAGATCCCATTTTTTTTTGGTATTTGGAAAGTTTGTCAATGACGTGGGTATTTCCTGACTTTGGCCACTCAGCATTCCTAGGAAATGCTGCTGTCCAAGGCTGCAGCACTGCAGGAGCCAGCCCATTGGGGATTTTCAACTGAATATTCCTAAAGCTGCTTTTTAATGCACTAGTGCATTATTTAAATGTCTTTAAAAGGCTGTTTTCCCTGCAAGGATAAGAGGTATTTTTCATTTCTGGACTTACTGTCTTCACCTGGAATGTGATGAGCTGGAATTCCTTCAGATTCTCGCCTGTTGGTAATTGCAAGGTTTATTCATGTCCCAAATAATCTCCTGGAAAGCAGCAGGTGCCTCTTTTTGGAGGAAGGAAGGGGGAGGCAGTGCAGGGAAAGGGAAATGAGGGAATTTCAATCCAAGCCCTCGAAGAATCATCTGTCCAGGAGCTGTAAATCAGGCTCTATGTTCCTTCAGTGCTGAGCAGGCAGGGCTTGCTTTGGAGCCACACACAGGGGCTGAAATTAGCACTGCATGGAATTCCACAGGGTGTTTGCCATTGGATACAGGGAGCTGATCCTGCAGCCCCAGTGCCCAGCAGAGAGACACATTTATTACTTGCTTTAGCTTCACACAGGCTCTCTCTGCAGAGAATGTCAAGTTTTTAGCCTCTCAAATTCAGCAGAAGCAGCAGCATCCAGGACAATGAATTCCTGGGTTTAATTGTATTTCAGGCATTCCTATCTCTGACATCTTTATTTGCATGACTGATTTAATCTGGTTTAGAGCATGAGCCCAAAATTTGCATTGTGTCTGTAAGCACAGAAGAGGCAGAGCCCAGAAGATGCTGCCCTGTGCAGTGTAGCTCTGCAGCTGTGGGCTGTCTCACCATATATTTTGTGTTTTGAACTGGCCACGTTTGAACAGATGTTTGAGGAGGACAATGTTTTCAACAGCCCTACACACTCTGGGCTACAATGGTTCTTTATAACCCTGGCACTGTGGGGCTTTGGAGGGACCTTCAATAACAACAAGTTTGCTGTTGCAGAGGGGGCATTGCTGAGGGTGTTTTTAAACCCCTCTTCTACTGCTGGAAATGTTCCTCTTTCCCCAGGGCATCAGTCTGAGTTGCCACATCCTTAAGGGTTTGCAGGAGGGTGGGAGTGGCAGCCAGGGTTTTGTTCCACCAGGGTGTGTTTGGTGGCCAAAACACAGCTGTGAAATCCCTGAGGAGAGAAAGGCTTTAGATTTGAGGCATCTTGTCAAGGGAAATCGTGAAAATCTATGTATTTAATGAAAATAACATCATTATCCTCACAGTGAGCTGCCCCTTTCCACTCTTTTGGTGGAATCTATTCCCATGCCTCTTGCCTTTGGCAGGGGATGGTTTGTGGTCTCCCCAGGTGTGGAGGAGCCTCTGCCAGCCCTGCTGCTCTAACAGGAGCTGTGTGTGTGTGTTTGCTCTGTCCCAGCTGGTCACCCAGATGCTCATGGCTTACCTGGCTCGGCTCTCAGCCATCGCAGGCAACAAGATCAACTGTGGGCCTGCCCTCACGTGGATGGAGGTACAGTACAAAGCTCAGGTGGTCCTGCCTTCCCTCACCACAAACCTGCTCCCTTCCACACCCCCAATCCTCCCAGACCTGCTGGTGCCACTGACATTCCATCCTGGAAGCTTTATTCTCCCTTCCCAGCATGCAGATGGCCACAGAAGGTAGAGGGCACACAGAATCACAGCCAGTATTGAGAATAGAGGAGGTTTTTCCCCTTTCCTGCCTGGATTTTGTCTCCCAAACCCATATTGTCCTGCTGGTACAACCAAAGGAGTTCCAGAGAGGCAGGGACTGGGGCAGCTGGATGTTCCAGTAACAGGATGCAGAAAGCTCACACATTCTTACCCTGCCCTTTGCCAGGGCTGTGCTGCCAGTGTGGCACATTTCTCAAGCTGTTTGAGCTGGCTCTGTTCTGATGTTTGCCTGCCCTCTTTGTTTGTTAATTATTTTCCCTCCTTGGAGCTCCAGGCCCCTGTTGGGGGGTTGACAGAGCCCCCCTTGTGCTTGCAGTGACACTGTTTGTGTGGTGGGAGCTGCAGCTGCAGCTTTGCTTTCTGGGTTAATGCTCTTGTCCCAGTGGAACAATAGCCCTCACTGGGAAGGAGGGCAGGGAACACTGGGATAAGGGCAGGGTCCAGCTGTCCCTGCTCAGCCTGGGGACAGACACGTGTGGCTTCCCATTCCTGCACGCCAGGAATAGCCACAGCTATAATTAGGCTGCTGCACTTCATTTTTAAATGGTTTGGATCAGGCTTGAGTGTGTTTTCCTGCAGTTTTCCCCACTGATATCCTCCTCACCCTGAGATCCCCTGGGAGGAGAAAAATCCTGGAAAGCTTCTCAGCAGAGGGAGGAAGTTATAGAGGAAATGCTGGAGGATTTACAGCAGCACAGTGGACCTGGGGGTCACAGCAAAGCTAGTGCTCATGGAGTCCAGAATAACTCCTGTGATTAACTGAGAATCCCACAGGATTTGACACAAGCACAGAAATCTGGGAATTTTGAAAGCAGGCTGATGGTTGCAGTGAAGGGAGGGCACATTTTCTTGAAAGGACACAAATGAAAGAGTGGGAGAAAGTTGAAAGCAGCACTAGTTTTTGGTCTGACAGCACTTCCTCCCTTGGAGCCCCTTCTCGAGCGTTCATTCCTTGCCGAGGATTTTTGCAGCACTTCTGCACTGCCATTTGAGGTCCTGGAGGACAAAGAGTCCTGCTGAAGTGTTAAAGGAAGGTGCAAACCCTGCCTGGGTGTTGTGCCTGTGCACAGGGCTGCTCAGATGCAGCACTGTCCCCCCAGTGCACGGGGACACACGCCCTTGTGCAGCAGCCAGGGAGCTGCAGTGTGTGTGCTGTGCCCTGTCCCTGCTGGGGCCCCGAGCTGGGCTGTCTCTCTGCATCAGCTTGAAGGCTCTGCCATGTATGAGCACCAATAAAATCCCTCCTCACTTGTCCTCAGCTGCCTCACACTCTGCTCTGCTCTCTGTTTCAGATTGATAACAAGGGGAATCACCTGCTGGTCCATGAGGAATCGTCCATTAACGTTCCTGCTATTGCTGCTGCCCATGTTATTAAGAGATATATTGCTCAAGCAGCAGATGAACTGTCCTTTGAGGTAAACAAAGCACTTGTATTCCTTGTTGTCATACACACAGGAGTGCAGTGTGTGTCTCTGTGGTTTGTGCCCATCAGGAATATGCCCAGACTCTTCCAGAATGTTTGGTGAGGTGAAGATGGGAAGATTGAGTCCAATATTCAATCTGCAGTGTGTTCAGATGTTCAGTCAGCTCTCAGCTACAGCTTTAATAGGCACCAGCATGTTCTGATTCAACCTGGACTGGTCTCTGAGCAGGAACAGCCCCTGCAGAGTCCATGAGTTGTGTCTGTGCAGGGTCACTATCCCTCAGTGTGTGTAGGCACGGGTTTAATTTCTCACTGCCCACTCACACAGCCTGTTCCTCTCAGAAAATCCATGTCTAAATCCATTTTTAAGAGCTCCTGCTCCCATGAAAACTAAAGGACCAGTCTGGCACTCAAAGGGCAGGTGATGGTCTAAAACTGATGTGAAAATCCTACTTCATGCAGAATCCCAGGATGATTTGGGTCGGAAGGGATCTTAAAAACCATTTGAATCCACTCCCTGCCCTGGGCAGGGACTCCTATTAGGCCAAGTTGCTCCAAGCCCCATCCAAGATCTGGAAGATCAGACTCTGGAAGATTTTTGTCACTCTGGCACTTGTTTATTTTACCCAGAAAACAACAGTTTAGCTGTGATTGCTCCATGCAGTGGTCCTGTCAGTGGAGTGTTCACAAAGCTCTGCAATAAGTGTAAAGGAAAACAGAGCTCAGAGGAGTGTTGTGATCACATTCCTGGTGTGCAGCACAGGCAGGAAAAACACCAGTGATGGTCTGGTGCTGCCAGGGGGTTGTTCATGATCAAAATCGAGGCAATTAGCCAAATGTAGCACTGAGTACACTGCTTTCCTTTTGAACTGTTGGCAGTGTTACATCTTTATGGGAATGAGCAAAGCTTCAGAAAAGCAGTTTGGTCTCCTTGGCCACTTTCCACCCCGTTGCTGGAACACCAGCTGTGCTCTGCTCACATCCTAACCCAGCCCAGCACATCTGGGGCACTCTGGGAGCTCCAAAGGCAGCTCTGGACTGTTTGCTGGGAGAGGGAATGAGAAGACACATGGCAGTGCCTACACACACATGGACAGGGCATGTAGTACCAATGAGTTCTGCCCCTTGAGGACATTTCATCCCTGCGCTTCCATCAGAACCCTTCTGTGCCCCCTGGCAGAGACCCTGCTGCTCTTGAGACCCCTTGCCTTAGGAACAGCTGGATAGTGCACCCCACAGCTTGGCTTTCCCAAGGCAGGTGTGCAGTTGCTGAGGAGCTGGAAGGTTCTGGCAGGCTGTGGTTGATGGTGTGCATCTCCATCTCCTGCAGGTGGGAGACATCGTGTCTGTCATCGACATGCCCCCGAAGGAGCTGACCTCGTGGTGGAGAGGGAAACACGGATTCCAGGTAGGCACCATGGGAAAACTGAACTAAAGGCAGGAAATGCAGCTCCTGGAGCTGCTGTGCCTGCACAGGATTGCTGTGGGGGTGAGCAGGGGGGCCCTGTGTTGGTGCCAGGGCCCTTCTGCCTGGGTTTAGGCTGGAGCACACCTGGGCTGTCCATGGGGAGTTCCCTCCCTGCCTCAGCAGGGAAGGAGGGCTGGCCATGGCCCTGTGATGGACAGCTGGCCTGATGTTTGTGGAAGCTGTGCTGCTCCCCCTCCAAGGCAGCTGCCACTGCTGTTCACATCAGCCCATTCCTTCCAGGAGCTGAAAGCAGCTCAGGCAGAACATCGAGGGTTTGGAGAGCTCCACTTGACTAAACAAGCCACCTATCCAGGCTGTGCTTTCACGCCTGTGTTTGTTGTGTGCTGTTCAGATGGCTGGTCTCTGTAAATCTTACAGCAGAGAGATTTCCACTGAGCTTTCAAAAGGTCCTAAACATACTTGGAAAAGAAATCCCAAAACTTGTGTGTCGAGATGGCACTGTCCTTCCCAAGGGTTTCTATTCCCTAGCTTGGGTTTGCTCATTAGGAAATGTGAGACATAAAAAGGTCTCTGTTAACAAAGCAAACCCCAAAGCTGCTGAAGGTTGGGGGGTGAGAATTCTGTCTCAGTTTGAGTCCCTTTCAGTGCAGGGGACTTTCTTGCAGCAGCTGCTGCCTGGGAGTGGGTGGAACTTGGAGTTTGCTCTGCAGAGGGTCAGAGTTGACCAGACACTTGTGTATTTTGGCACGGAAAGTCTTCTCAAGGTCCCTCAGATGTTCCCTGACAGAGCTGTCTGTGCCAGGTCCAGCCTGTCAGGGAGCAGTTGGATCTCCAACCACCACAAATCCCAGCTGGATGCTGTGCTAGTTAAATGGTCCCACTGCTGTGTGGTCAGCCAGAGCTTTTGTTGGCTTTGGATCAGATGTGGGAGTTGAGATAACATCTCATTTGGAAGATCAGAGAGCGTGGCCATGCAATACCTGCTCTGAAATTAGGTTTGTCTCTAGAGTTAACACACTGATATTGCTGGAAACAACTTTTGCTGCTTTTGAACTGTGTTATGGCTTTGCTGGACCCTGGTTTTCATTTTAGAAGCCCTGAAGCTGTATTTGCTGTACTATCAAATAGAATCATAGAGTGGCTTGGGTTGGAGGGGACCTTGGAGATCAGCAGTTCCAACCCCCAAATAATTAAGCACTTTAGTACTGCTTGGAGTGATCAGGCCATGCCACATTTGGCTTCCAAGTGAATCAGTAAAGCAAAATGAAGGTACTCTGTGAGCTGTGCCTGAGTGAGGACACCCTGCACACACTGCTGGATTAGCAGGGCTCGGTGGTAATTCCATTCTGCAGTGGGAGCTCCCTGCTTGCCTTCAGCCTGCCTGGCACTGGGACTGGATCTGAGCAGTGCCACTGGTGATTAAAGGCCCAAGGAGCAAGGCAGCCCTTCTGCAGTCTGTCACTGCCTTGTGCCTCCCACATCAGGGCCAGCCCATTGTGCTTTCCCAGCACAAAACCACGTTGATGACACTGCCTGCAAAGGGCTTTGTCAGTGACCATGCAGTCAGGCTCCTGTCACCAGAGCACTGAACAGCTGCCCAAATTGGGCACCAGGTTCTGGCTTAACAGAAAATCAGTGGGGAATAATAATCTCTTGTCCTTAATTAGCAGAAGTGTGTCCCAGTGTGGCCAGCTCAGGGCCACTGAGCCACACACACCCTGTGCAGGTGCTGCTGTGTTTGGAGCTCCTGGGTGTGTCTCACCAGTGCAGGCAGTGAAGTTGAGTTGGGAGAAGTTGCTGGTGGTGGAACAGCCCCCTGTGATGTTTCTGCTGCTGCTGCAGGGCAGAGCCAGGCCCTGGGGTGGTTCTGCAGCTGGGTCTCTGGTGGCAGGCAGTGATTTCAGCCCTGTGCTAGCTCATTATTGCTGATCACACATCCCTTCCCACAGCCAGTGAGCTCCTCTGCACAGGGGCTTTTCCCTGTGCATTGGCAGGGTTTGTCATTTTTTTGGTCATTTCTCTGACATTTCTCTTCTTCTCTCATGAAGCAGCAGCAGCCCCCAAGAGGTGCAGATTCTGACCTTGTCCAAAGAAGCAAAGGGGGTTTAACCTTAAGGCCCATAAGCTAGGAAAGTACAGAAAAAGTCCATCCCCTGGGGTGCTGGAGCTCTTGGACCACACCAACAGTGAGCAGAGAATTCAGGGAAAGGAAAACCATCCAGACCTGGGGATGAGTTACAGTGGAGTGCAGAAGTGTCCTTGATGCAGAGCGTGGAGGGGAAGAATGTTGTGATAGTTCTGATGAAGCTGTGCAGCTTTTATTATAACAGTTCTGTTCCTGTTTGGGAACACTGCAGAAGTGATAGCAATCTGTTGATCCAGTCATTTCAATTAATAAAATAAATGAGCAGAGCCTGTCTTGCCAGATAATTGTGATCCTGGGAGCAGATAGAAGGACAAGGCCCTGACACCAAATGCTTAGACAGTTTGTTCATGTTATTTCTCAGGTTGTTGCTTTGTGCTGGGGAAGGAGCAGGGTTTTATCAAACCCACCACAGCTTCCATCATCCATCATGCCATGACAGGAGGAGAGCAGGAACTGGGAATAAAATGCCCTGTTTCCTGGGGGGAAGAAATCCCTGCTTGCCTCGGTTTGTGCTGTGTGTGCTGGGCAGGAGGACACCCAGCCCTGCCTGTGCCCATCCTTTGGGGTGGCAGGAGGGCTGTGCAGGCAGGGCTGGGCTGAACTGCAGCTTGGATGGCCATGGGAGTCACAGTGTTAGGCAGGGCTGTCCCTCAGGGCTGACTCCCTGCTTTGGTTATCCAGAGATCTCCATGGCATGGGCCCTTCTGCCCTGCCTGAGCTCACCACTGCATTGCAACACAATCCTCTGCAAAACAACCCTTATCATCAGCTCTGCTTAATGTGATTTTAAAGACGTTTTTCCTCAAGCCTTGTTCTCTTCAGAAGCCCTGGGTGTGAGTCACTGCTTTCTTTGTAAGATTGTTCCCTAAATTACAGCCACCTCCACATCACCAGCCTTCCAGCCTTCTTTGTTCTCTGCTGTTGCTTCCATGCCTTGTCTCTCCCATCAGTGGCTCCGAGTCAGCTGAACCTGCTGGGACAGCTCTTTGATGCACAGCTGCCTGTGGATGTTGGAGTAATCCTGGATTTTGGGAATGGCTTCATCTGGGAGGGGGCAAAACCAGTGTGTGCAACCACAGGGGGAGTGGGCTGCTTTATAATCAGGATTACAGGGGCTTGAGGGGCTTCCAGAGGATCCCAGAGTGGTTGGGTTGGAAGATTGTGTAGTTCCAACCCCCTTCCACCAGCCCAGGGTGCTCCAAGCCATGTCCAACCTTGGACACTTGCAGGGATCCAGGGGCAGCCACAGCTTCTCTGCCCAACCAGTCCCAGGGCCTGCCCACCCTCCCAGCCAGAAATTCCTTCCCAATATCCCACCTAGCCCTGCCCTCTGGCAGTGGGAAGCCATTCCCTGTGTCCTGTCCCTCCATTCCTTGTCCAAAGTCCCTCTGGTTTCCCAAAGTGCAGGTTGCACACCAGTCAAGTTGGATCATTACCAGCTATCACCCCACACAGACATTTTTGTTGTGAATTAAAGAGTTTAGAGGAGTTTTGTGGCCATTTTCATCACTCCTGCTTTCTCACTTGTGTGAATTCCCTCCTCATACACTGGAAATCATTACTGTGTAATTAGTGTGATACTGAGAAATTATTCCTGGGGAATTATTACTGGCCTTTCCCCTTCAGGCCTCGTGTATCTTCCAGTTTTGGCAGCCAAATGCAGATTTATCTATAGTAGCAATTGCAGACTGTTTGCACCAGCAGCCTGTGCTTTCCCCCTCTGGTTAAGGTGTGCAGTGATTTTTTTTAACCTTTAGATGACCTTCTATTTATCTAAATTTATACTCCCCTGGCTATTAATTTTCGGGCGTTGCCAAATCCTTTAATCCTGGCTCAAGCTCTAATAGTGCCTTGCTACATCTGTTGAGATTAACTCTTGGACTAAACTCATTTATTTATACAAAACCATGGAAAACTTCCCATGGCAGGAGAAGCCTCTTTTAATTGGGGGGAACGAGGCACAAGCTGTGAGTTGTGACCCTGGTGATGATCTCCTGGGGATCTGCAGATAAAAGTTATTTATTCTAAGTCAGAAAATGCAATTCATTGGTCTGTGAGCAGTGGGGTAACACCAGGGAGCTTGTCAACACTAAAACATGTAAAAATCCTTTTTCCTTAAAAAATCCATTGTAATTATGGGTGGGAACATGGCAAACATTGAGAGCAGGTGTAATGTTTGATCTGGGAAGGGTTCTGAGCCTCCTAGAAGCAGTGCCATAACCATCCTGGCCAAGGTCCTGCTTCATGTGTTGGGTGGTGCATCCAGAAACAGGAGGAGTATTATAGTAACAGCCAAAGAAAGGGGGTTTTGATTGCAGTGTGGACTCTGGGGTTGGATTTAGATCCACATTTAGATGATGAGTGGAAGGTTGGAGGCTCAGGACTGCAGGTTTCTTTACACAGACATTGGGGCAACTCCTGAGAGGGACAGAAAGTTCATGCCTTGGGCTGTGGATTCCCCAGATGGTCATTTCTGTGGGGCTGAGATTTTCCCTGGCTGGGCACATTTCTCCTGGTTCAGAAATTGTCTCCTGCATCTCTTGAAAGATGAATGTCCAAAAGCTGAGGGTGTTCAGAGAAGGTTGTGGAGACCTCAGAGCACCTCCCAGTGTCTGAAGGGGCTCCAGGGGAGCTGGAGAGGGACTGGTTTTCAGGAACTGGAGTGACAGGACAAGGGGGAATGGCTTCAATCTGACAGAGGAGGTTTGGATTGGATATTGGGAAAAAATTCTTCTCTGTGTGGCACAGGTTGGGCAGAGAAGCTGAGGCTGCCCCATCCCTGGAAGTGTCCAAGGCCAGGTTGGAGCACCCTGGGCTGGTGGAAGGTGTCCCTGCCCAGGGCAGGGGGTGGCACTGGATGGGCTTTAAAGCCCCTCCCAACCCAACCCATTCCATGATGCTGTGATTTAAACCCATGAAAGTGTATTTTATTGGGATCCCAGCACTTCTGTGTGTGTCCCACTCAGCCTGTTCCTGGGCACCTCCCAGCAGGGCAGGATCCCTGACTGCCTGAGGAAGGGCCCCTGGATGCCATGCTGCTGCTCATCCTGCTTTTCCTGTGCCAGCTGGCACGTTTCCCTCTGGGAAGTGCACACTGTGGCATCGAATCCCAGCGTGCCATCTCCTGGCACAGCTGGCACACCCAGCCATCCCTTGTGTGGGGTTTGGGGTGGGCCCTGGGAGTCACTTGGGCAGAAATGCTGCTTCCCTTTGGGAATCTGGAGCAGCTCCAGCCTGGAGTGTTTCCCAGGACACACCACACCTGACACTGAACTGCTGGGAGTTTAGGGGTGAAAAGCAGCTTGGAGTAGGAAGGAGGTGAATTTTTTTCCCCTTGGAGACAAAAGGGAGTTGTGTAAGATGAATAAATAGAGGAGGGACTGTCTGCCAGGCCTGGTGCCACCTGCCCTGTGCCTCCCATGGATTTCATGGATGTGTTTCCATGGCTGGCAGCACCCAGGCCCATCCAGTGGCTCTTTGCCACATGTTCTTGTGGCTTTGGAGCAGAGTGTGGCTGCCTGCAGGGACTTGATGCTTCCAGCTGTCCCAGTCATCCCAGTCACCTGCCTGACACAGGCCAGGGAATCCTGCCCTGCCTTGGATGAGGTGTCTGGGCAGGGTGGTGGTGCTGGAATTCCATGTCACAACACACAGCACAGTGCTGGGAGAGGAGGTGGGATGTGACAGGGAGAAAGGTCTGGAAATATGAAACCAAGGATAAAAGTTTGCAAAGCTCTGCTGTGGTTGGGTTTTCAGCTGGGATGGGAGTCAGGAGGGAGGTGCTGTGGAATGGAGATGCTGGGAAGTGTAAAACTCCTCTGTGGTCACAGCTTGGATCCCTAAACAGAGGAAGGGAAGGAGGTCCACTCCTCTCCAGACACAGCAACCCTGGAGGGGCATGGGAGAGTCTGCAGGCACATCCCATTCCAGCAGAACCTCAGGATCCTTCCTAAGGGTTTAGGCTGGTTTAGGGAGACTCTTCTGCATCTCTGCCTTAGAATAAATCATGGAAGGTGCTGAGTTGGAAGGGACCCCTCAGGATCCTGGAGCCCAGCTCCTGGCCCTGCACAGGACACCCCAGGAATCCCACCCTGTGTTTTCCATCTCTTTCTCCCAAAAAGCAATTCCTGTGCTAGAGGGCAGGACATGAGCTGTTTGTTGAAGGGCAGGGCAGCAACACTGCCAATTGCCATTTCCAGGGAATCAGTCCCAGGCCTTGCTGTGACCTGGACACTCAGGACAAGCTGCTCTCAGGGGTTGTTTTTGCTTTGCCCAGGGTGGGTCCTGCCCTTTGAAGCATCTTCAGGTATTTCCTAAGGACAGTTCTGGACTGTTCTGTGTGCTGCAGCTTGAGGAGCAGCCCCACAGCTAATTCAGAGGGCTCAGCAGGCTGTGGGAGGTGTTTGGAGCTCTGTCCCACGTGAGTTCTCAGAGTGGATAAGGCTGGAGTGGATGGCTGGCACCTCTCCCTTCTCCCTCACTGAGGCACAGCACTGTCCATGATCCAGAGCACACCCAAGGATTTTCCTTGCTACATCCTCTAAAAGGTTTTATTTCTAGTCACATCACTGCATTCCTACAAACACAGCACTCATTTTACTCCATGTTTGTTTTATTAAACTTGTTGGCAGCTCTAGGATTGAATTGAATTCAATTGCACTAAAACCACATTGAACTTTTTTAGCAAGTCCTTAATTTGGACACTTCCCTTGGTACCCATACTCAGCAGGCCAAGGACACAGCAGAGCTTTGTGCCTTCAGAGGGTCTTCTCCTAACTTAGCAAATAAGAAAATACCTTTTTTTCCATGCAAATACATTGGTCCACATTTGATTCCAGTTTTCTAAGGGGATAAAACATTAAGGTGCTGGTGAGTGTTGTGTTTTGACAGTGAAAAATGGCCAGGTGTTGGTGAGGTTTGGGTAGAGACAACTGAGATGATGCTGAGAGCTGCCACATCTTGCTCTCTGCATTAAAATTCTGCTACAAACCTGCAGCAAATCCAGCAAAAGTCTTTCTGTCTCTGAGTTCCACTTGAGATCCAGGGCTGTGTAGACATTTATCCTCTCTGTTGAAAGCTGAATGTCTCTGTCCTGTGTACAGGCTGAGAAACCAAACCTATAAAAACAGATTTCACAGGACTAATTATTTGGTTTGTAGAATGTTTGGCTTTTTTAATAAATAATAAATAACTGTGATAAATAGTTTGAAAAGTTATATATATTTCTCTTCTGCTGGTCATTTGATGATGAATAATATTATGGAGCATCAGGCCAGGGGGTTCAGGGAACATGTTTAATAGTTGCTGGTTCATAAACCCCCTGCATTCAATGTTCTGCCTCTTCTGTTTTACTCCAGGTTGGATTCTTTCCCAGTGAGTGTGTTGAACTCATCAATGACAAAGTTCCTCAGTCCGTGACCAATTCGGTGCCAAAGCCAGGTATGTGAGTGACGTTTTGGGGTGCAGAGACCTGAGCTGGAGTTCTCTCTGTGCTGTTCCATGTTCAGTGTGTCCTTGACATGTGTCATGTGTGATGGTCACCCTGTGCACATGCCATGCTCCCTCTCTGTGTTGGTCACCCCTGTTTCCTCTCTCTGAGCAGCTCCCACTGTTCACTGTGTCTTGGAAGATTTGAAGCCTGTAAAGAATTTAAGGCACTTGGAGCAATCTGTAATTAGGATTTCAGGCAACATCCCAGTTCTGGGTGTCCAGGGGGTGTTACAGGGCAGGGTTTTTTCACTCAGAACACACATAAACAGAAATTGTTTTGCTGATTGAGATGGAAGAGATTGTTTTGGTGCTGGAAGGTTCTTTGTGTTTGAGGATTGATGGAGAATTTGGGTATAAGAGACCTTGAAATCCTGATTGCTGTCACTGGGTGTGTGGCTCCATCTACTTCCCCCTGCCTTCTGGACAGTTCTGTATGGAATTTAGGCAAATTAATCCCAAGCTTTGGTGAGGAAAGGAGGAATAAACAGAGAATGACATCTTGGGTCTGATTCTGCTATCAGACTCTCCATCCTTCCAGTGCCACTGGCAGTGATCACACTTAGATGTGGTGGAATAACTGAGACCTCTCCAAAATGTACTGGTGGTGAAGCTTTTGTTTCATTCTGGTTTCTTTTTCAATAGCTATATATTCATGCTGATAAAGATATTCCTGTTTATCTTTTGTATCAAGAGAAGCAGTTTGAATTTGCTGATGTTTCTGAGAATGTTATGCAGCTGTCAGGTTGGGTTGGTGTTGAACTGGTGTTCTCTTCATCCCTCTTCCCTGTTTTCATGCTGTTGCTTATCTTACAAGGTTGCTGGCCTGATGCTTTAAGAGAAATAGATACAATTCAAAAGTTTGGCTTTTACTCAAGGAAATAAATGCATTTTATCAGATCAAAGCTTGGGTTCAGTGCTGGGAAATCCTGAGCTGTGAGTGCTCTGTGTGTGCTTTGGAGGGCTGGCAGCTCAGGGAATGGTGTTCCCAGCCCCTGGCACCTCCAGCCTTTGTCATTCCTGGCACCTCAGTGGCACGGAGCTCCCTGGCTGCAGCAGGTGGGCATTCCCTGAATCCAGGCCCTGGATCTGCTCAGGCAGGCAGGGGCAGCTTCAAACCTAAAATACCCACAGGCCAGGCCAGGAGATCCAACCATAAGCAAGTGTTTATTAATAGCTGTGTCTCAGGCAGTGAAATAGCTGGAGCTGCTGGGGAGCCCTGCCCAGTCAGGAGGGATAATGGAGCAGCACAGATGAACAGATTCCACTGGCATTTCACAGCCTGGCAATGTTTGGGACACAGCTGGCACCACAACAGTGCCCAGGCTGTCCCTGCTGCCCTGCCCTGCTGGCTGTTGGTGGGTGCAATTACAAGGCTCCTCCAGGAGAGCCCTAATGAGCTTCCAGATGTGAGGAATTCTGCAATCCTGCACTGCCCTTGCTCTGCACACAGAATTCCTGGTAGGATTTCCAGCACAACCCAGGAGGGTGGCACAGGGCAGGAATGCTGAGCACCCTGGGTGGCTTCAGGAGCTCTGCTGCCAACTGGGAAACTGGATTTTTCCAAGGGCATCTTCCAGAGCCTCTCCAGGAATGGCAGTGCTGGGATACTGCCTTCCCTCACCCATATTCCATGTATTTTATGTTTCTGATCTATGGCTTGTGCACACAGGGGGTTTCTCCTACAACTTTAATATCCCATCAATTATTTCCTCCTTTCCCTCTGTTTCAGCCATCAGGCTGCCTTTTCCCAAGGGTCAGAGACTTTCCTGGAAGCCTCACTTGGAGCTGTTGTCCTCCCTCGACATTAGCAGGGTATTTCTTCTGGAATTAATGGGAAGTTTCAGATCTGGCCTTGCTAAGCCCTACTTACCAACAGGCCAGCTCTCTTTTCCCTGATCCACATATGATGTGCAGAGCATCTAGGACAGTGTGGACCTGCAGGGTAAAGCTCTTTGCCACGAGGGAATTTCCACAGCCCCAATTCCTGGTGGTGCTTGGTTGTCCCTGGCTCTGGCTGGGTTGAGGAACCTGATGGAAAGCAGATGGAAAGCAAAGAACTTCCTGCCCTGGCTTTCTCTTATTGTTTCTAATTAGAGGGTTTGATGTGCAGGAGGGGTGGGGACAGCATTTTAAGAGAGCCCTGAAATACTGCAGTGCTCTGTGCTGCAGTGCACATGGGGCTGGGCTGGGCTGGGGGCAGGCTCTGCCTGGGAACACTGTTCTCACCCACTGGGCAGGGGGGTGCTTGCACCACTGATTAAAAGTGTTACTTCATTTTAATCCATTCTGAGCAGTCAAAATAATAAGAAAGGATATTGGTTTAGCCTGTGAAATGTATTTGACAATGAAATTCGGATTCAGGAGGCTTTGGGAGGTACCTGGGGAGGGGTATTTCCCCCCAGTACTGGGCTGAGCCTGTGCCCTTGTTTTACTCATGTTCAGCCCTCTAAGGAAATGCTTTTTCCCAGCTGGGGTGCAAACTGCTCTCCTGACTGTTTCTATTTATGTAAAAAACCTGTAAAAATCCAGGAGGGTTCTGTGGGCTCATCAAACCCCCCATTTCCCTTTTTCTGAATTCCTCCAGTGTCCTATAAAATACTCCAGTGATAATTTCTTACCCTAAATTATTGAGTCCATATCTAATATTGCCTAGCTGATACTGCCAATCTGGTTGGATTTCAGTGCCACAATAGGTGGAATCAGCTCATATTTAGGAAGATCTTCAGAGGCTCAGGATAAAGGTTGCATTTGAATTTCAGATATTCACACATATTTGAAACATCCATTGTGCTGCTCAGAAGGAAAATCAGGGATAGCTGCTCTGTTTGTTCCTTCTAAGGGAATATTTGGGAATTGCCTGTAGCTTGTGGCTGTGTTGACTCTTCCCATTCCCTGCTGTCCATCTCTGGTTGGGGTTTTTTTGGGAGCAGTGTTTTGTGTGTGTGTGTGTGTGTGTTCATCCTGTCCCCACTCATCACAGGCAACACATTTCAGCTCTCCCTCTCAGTCCATCCTTCCTCATAATCCTGGATATTCATAATTTAACAACATCTCACACCCCACCTCATCCCTCCCTTTGTTTCCTGGCTTTTCCTATCCAACAGCCTCTTGCTGTGGCCACACTTCACTGGTGGGGTCATTTTGGGGAGGGTTTTAGGCACAGTTATTGCTGGGGAGCTGCAGTTTCCAGTGGGGAGACACAGACTAAAATAAAGCTGCACTGGGCCACTGGGAGTGAAGAAATGGGGCATAAGAAGGTAATGTTCCACTTTCTTTCTATTTTCCCACCTGAAAAGAAGCATTTTGAGAGCTTAAGGAGTCATTCTCACTAGTTCCTCAGTCTCATTTGGGACAAGGAATGAATAAGCCCAGTTTCATGGAGGAGTTCTCCAATTCCTGTCCAATCCACTCAGTTAATTTAGATTTAACAGGGAAAGATGCTCTTCCAGTGCACGACTCAGGACACACCAAAGGGGCCCTGTCAATGTGACAGCTGCTAGAAATGGCTCATTTTCCTTTTTAAAGCATCAATAACAGATTAATGTAGGTCAGCACACCCAGCACAAATAATCCACAAATAATTCAGGCCTGGCTCAGGCAACAGGCTCTGTCCTGACCTCCTGCAGGCTCAGCTCAGTGCTGAATGAATTCATTTTAAGTGCAAAAATGCAAATTGAGTTCCATTCACTGCATTAGAACTCTTGGAATCTGAACAGGCTCCTCAGAGGTCATGCCTGGTTCTTAATCCCTGGATAAAAAAGATTGTGGTTGGTTTTTTATTTTAATAAAAATCAGGAAGGAGGAGGTGCAAACAGAACTTAAATTCTGCAGCTGCCTGTGTTGAACAACCATTTGACACAAATGAGGGCATCATGTCTTAATTAATCTTTTATAAGGAAAATGGGGGAAGTTAAATGGTCATAATTAGTGCCAGGCTCGTTAATGTGATGTAAACAAACCAGTTGTTTGGCGTCCATGCAACTGGCTCATTAAAGCTGAATTAAGAGCAGATTTCTTGAGCCAGACAGGTATCCATTTCCAGCAGGGAAGCAGAGAGGGAACGAGGAGCCTGCTCAGGACTTCCAGAGCTCAGGACCAATCCTTCAAGGGATGCTGCTCAGGGATTTGGTGGGAATGTGGAAGCTGCTCCTTCAGGAGGCTTCAGAGGCTCTGCAGGTGTTGCCCAAGGCTCTGGAAGCCCCCAAGATGGAGCCAGGGGAGATTTCAGCAGGTCAAGGCCAACCTGCTCAAGGAATGCCAGGGTCACTAAGGTTGGAAGAGCCCTCTGGGATGATCCAGTCCAACCATTCACCCATCCTGCAGTGCCATGTTCAGCACATGTCCCCAGGTGCCCCATCCACAGCCTTTCCTGGGCTTTGTGTTTTCTCTCCTCCATCCAAAAGGCCAAATTAGCATTTGGGGCTCAGGCAGAGCTGAAGGTGCCTCCTCTGCAATTCCTGGTTTTCAGGAAGAACATCTTCTGGCAACAGCAAACTACTGTCAGAAAAATTCTGAGGTACTTCCAGATGACTTCAGGTATCTCAGAAGAAAATTCCAAGGCAATTATTGTTCTTTTTGCATAGGATGAAGACCAAGAAACAGCAGCTTTTAGTTTGTTGTAGCACCCTTAGAAGTGGAGGGAAATGGAATATATACCAAAGCCTGTGCCCCATGGGGCTGCTCAGCAGGGCAGGGGTGGACCTTGTGCTGAGAGGTCAGACCTGCAAAATGGTTGGGGTTTTTCAAGCTGGGAATTCCTGGATCCCACTGAATTCCCAGTGTTGAGGGAGTAAAACCCCAAGCAGTGTGAAGGGTTGGGTCTGTGGTTGCATTGCACTGTTATAACCCAGCTGAGCTTTGTATGAAATGAGCCCATGTTCAATGGGGCTGTGTTTTAACCAACTGTTTTTATTGTTTGTTGTTTTTCCCCCCTTTTTTAATGATCCCTTCCCAGTTTCCCCTGCCCATGGAGCCCGTCCAGCGTCCTGGAGCTACTTCCCCCCTTGTACGTTCTCATTTATCCCTTTTTCCTTCTTTCCTTCTTTCCCTCTGTCTCCTTTTCCTCTCTTCTTTTCCATGCAGGTCAGTAGCACTGAAGGATATTTAGGGAAACCCAAACAACCCTTTATTCCAAGATTTTAAAAGCTCTTTGGAGTTCAAATAATACAGCAGGGAAACAGCAAAGCTGATTTTAACTCTTTTCTGGAGGTGATAGAGTAATTCTGAATCCATAAAAAGGTTAAAGAGAAAGAATTTAAGGGCCAGGCAACCAAATGGGGGTGTCAATGGGAAAGAAAGAGATTTAAAAATGGGTGATGGAGAGGATTTAAAGATGGCTCTAAAGTTTATTAAAACTTGACAACCTCCAGAAGCCAAGATCCCTTTTTCTTTCAAAGATCAGGGAATGCTGTTTGTGCTCAGCATCTCTCAGTGCCCAAAGAGAACTATTAAGTAGATGATTTATCCAGAGTTGACCTCATGTTGCCATGGTCCTTTTTGGATCCTGCTAGTGCTGCTCTGAACCTCCCAGCAGAGCCTGGTGTCAGTAAAACCTGGGGCTGTTTGTGGATTCAGCAGATTTTACAGTAAAGGTCTCATTTACACGAATCAGCTCCCCCTGGGATGTTGTTTGGATTCCATAAATCAGTCTCAAGGCTGGATATGCAAATATGTGCATAGATATATTAGAAAATACATACTATTCATGTATATAGACAGTTTTTGCCCAAGCACATCCAGCCTGTTGGCATAGAGACTGGGCTCCTACCCCTGTAACGTGGGAAACAGGGCTCTGCTTCCCATTCCCAATGTTTCCTCCAGGGGAGGGATGTTTTTGGACAGCAAACTTGTCTCTGGTGAGAGTTCAGGGAGGGAAAACAGCATTTATGTGTCAGAAACAGCATGGACAGTGAGGCTTCTTCCACTGCACATTCCCAAAGCAACGAGAGCCAGGGAATATTTGAACTGGGATGGAGTTTTTAAGAACAAGGGTAAAGTTTATTGCTGTGACTGGCCATATCCACTGATAAATAACCTACCAAAAAATTTGGGAGGGATCAGAATAGTGATTTTTTTAAGATCCAAGGGCTTTCCTTTGGACTCACAGGTGTGGAGGAGATTTTTCTGATTTTTTGCCCCACTTCTTCAGTCAAGTTCCTTGAATCCATGAGCCCTTCAAGGATGCAATCCCTGCTAAGGCTCAGCAGCAGTTAAACTCAGATAACACAGGCAGGCTTTAGGCCTGTCTATTTGTTCAGGCAGGGTTTAAGCCTGTCTTATTTGTCCAGGCAGGGTTTAAGCCTGTCTTATTTGTTCAGGCAGAATTTTAGCCTGGCTGGTTTTTTCAGGCAGGCTTTTTTCCCCAGGTTTTTAACATGGAAACAAGGCATGGCCACATTTCTGGTTGCTCCATGCAACCTGAGGGGTCAGTGTCCCCTCTTTGGGAGAAGAACATTTCAACACTGGAGCAGCTCTGGGATTTCTGCTCGAAGGTTCAAGGCTTGTCAGTGGCTCTGCTTGTTTTTCCTGTGGAATTAATTCCTTTTGACAGCCATGGCCCTTTGTGAGTCATGGCATTGCCACAGAGATTAGAAACTTGGCTGGGGCTGCTCTCACAGCCCCACTGGAGAGCTCAGGAGACACATCTTCCCATGCTTGAGCTGCCCTTTGTGCTCTGCTTCTTCTGTATAATATTCCTGAGCTACCAGAGATCAGGGTTCTGCTCCCAGGGAGTGATCCAGCATTTCATACATCCATGTATTTTGGAAGTGTGGGAGCTTTGGGGTCCTGTTCAGGCTTTGCTGGTGGAGGGGGAAGTTCCCTTGTGGGCTTGGGAAGAAGTTTTTAGACATTGAAGTTCTTTTTTTGGCTTCCCCAGGTAAAGGGGCTGGGACAGGGTTTTGTCACTGGGACAAAGTGCCCCTGCCAACAAGCTCAGGGTCTTCAGTCTCCCAAGCACACCCAAGATGAGCATTTGCCAACCTGAGATGCCATTTTTTAACTTTCTACAGTGAAAACTCTCTTTAGAGTGTTCACCTAAGCCCAGAATGCCAGACTGCTTTGGGCTGGAAGGGACCTTAAGGATCATCTCATCCCACCCCCTGCCATGGGCCTGGATTTGGGAATTAGGCTGGATACCCTGTGGGCACAGCTGAGCCTGCCAGCCCAGTTGTGCAGCCACCAGCAGCATCCACCTTCGTCCTCAGCAGCCCCAGGGCCTGGGCATTTGGGGGTCACTCAGCTCCTTTCAGCTCAGGTTTAGGGGTTCACTCATTTCAGCTCACATTTGGGGTTCACTCAGCTCCTTTCAGCTCACATTTGGGGTTCACTCAGCTCCTTTCAGCTCACATTTGGGGTTCACTCGGCCCATTTCAGCTCAGGTTTAGGGGTTTACTCAGCTCACATTTGGGGTTCACTCAGCCCATTTCAGCTCAGGTTTAGGGGTTTACTCAGCTCACATTTGGGGTTCACTCAGCTCATTTCAGCTCACCTCATCTTTGCTGTCCCTCCTGTGAGCTCAGTGTGCCCCTTCACTCACTCCTTGCACACAGACATTGTTAGCTGAGAACAGCCCAGGCCCAGAACAAGCCCAAGAAGCTCCACCTTTCCATGCCCACTTTCTCTCCCCCTCTCTCTCTCATTGCTGTCTCTTCACACTGAGCTGTTGGTGTCCTGCAGGAGATGTTTGAATTTAACTGTGCCCTCTCTCTTGCCTCGTGTGTGCCCCTGTGCCCCCTGCCCTTGCCCACGTGCAGATTTGGAGCTGGATAGTGTTAAGCCAGGCTTTGCCCATGTTCCCCAGGCTCTGCAGCAGCCCCAGCTGAGCTCAGGTAGAGCCTCTTCTGCACCATCTCTGTCCTAACCAAGTCTAACCGTGTGTGTTGTAGCAGTAACCCCTCACTAACTCCCTAGCTTTGCTGACACAAGGTAGATGTAGTTGGGTTAGTGCATTGTGAATTTGTTATAGATTAGAATCGTTGGGTAGAAGATGCAGTGCCTGATTGTGAGCACCCACCTTCTCACAGGAGGGTTTTCTGCAGGTGATTTCATGCAAAATCGAGTCCACATTTTGAGGGTGATGCTTGACACTCCTGTGTATCATAAATAAGCTCCTTTCCCCCTCTTCAACTGCTGAATTTCTAAATATAAAGTATTCCTTCCTCTTTCCCCAGGCTTCCACTTTGTGCCTCACAGAGACCTGTGCCCAGGGTGTTGCAAGCCCTCTGTGCCCACGTTGTGGAGGAAAGGACTAGCTGGAATAAGAGAGGAGAGGGATGTGCTGAAATTCTGTAGTTTGTGGCACTGGGGCTGTGCCCAGCTGCAGAGTGGGAGCACAAACCCACTGCCTTGTGCTGGCATTGCCATGGCAACATCCTGCAGCTCTTCCCAAGGAGCATCAGGGAAAATTAAAGTGCTCCAGTGGAACTAAAGGAGCTCAGATGTGTCCCTGGGACATTTGATGTGCTCGAATTCATCCTCTCCTATTGAGAGCTGTTTGACAACAGGCATTTCGGTGGATTTGTTTTGTTAAATCAGACCTGGGCTTTTGTTTCTCCTGACTGCTTGGGAAGAAATAAGTGGAATTTTAGGAGAGGCCTGTCCTCATAGGCCACAACTGGTGTAACATTTCAGTTTATTAAAGAGCCCAGTGCTTGTGCAATTCAGTGATTTAAGTGCTCGTTAAGTGCCAGGCATCTCTTCTAATTGTATTTCAACTGTCTGCAAATCTTCTTGTGGTTTATGTGTAAAGCTCTGCCTCTGCTGAAATCCTTGTCTGGGTTCCCATTGTGCCTCCTAAAGTCACCAAAGGCGGATTTATTTTTAAACTAGGCTTTAGGGCTTTATTTCACTCCCATAATAAGTGCTGGATTCTTGCTTTTTTTAAAAAAAATAGTATTATTTTGCTGGTGGTTTGTGTCTTGGATACATTAGGAATGTCCAGCTTCACCCTCCATCATTGTATTGCATTGTTTGCTTTCGGTGCAGTGAGTTCTGATGTTCTTGACTGTGCATTGCTCCAGTAATTACCTGGTTTGGGGAGAAGGGGATTTATTGCTCAGCTGCAAGACTTTAGGTCTTTAAATCTGTGGTTCAAATCAGCACTGCAGCAGCATTTTCCATAGTTTCCCATTTCCTTGGAGTCTTCTCTTTGCTCTGCCTCCCTTGTTTCCAGTGGTTCTTCCCCTTCTTTTGTTCCTTGCCCTTTTCTGGCAGAACTAGAAGGAGCTGGGAGCTGTGGGCTGAGCTGTGGGAATGCTGCTATATCCAGGCTTCAGCTGCTGGTGCTCCATGGAATGTGCTCCAGGAAATCTGTGATTCTGCAGGGAGAGGAGGAGTTGGGGAGAGGAGCTCCCAGCTCCTGGGAACAGGGATGGCCAGGAATGCCAGGATGGATGGGGATATGGGAACATCCCAACAGCAGCAGCACCTGCCCTGCCTGGGGCTGAGGAGCCCTCTCAGCCCTCTCCATCTCCACTCTGCAAGAGGGCAGGTTTTGAATATATTTTCCCCTAGGACTGCATGGGAATCCTCCACAGGATTCCTGAGGTTGCTCCCTAATGTATTATTTTAAGAGAGCTGCAGGTTCATTGGGATGCAGGCGCCAGGAATTGCAGTTTGGGGAGTTCTGGGACAAGCAGTGGATTTACCTGGAGTTAAAATGTGCCAGATGTTTTTCCTGCACACTGCAATGAGCCTTCATCCATGAGAACCTGTGTTAATATGGAACTCCCTCTTGAATTTAGTCAGCAGTGGAAACCTGAAATACTTTTCCTGTCCACCTCAATAAAATGTATAAACCTTGGCTCAGTGCTAAGTGAGAGCCGAGCAAGAATTTGAAGTATTTCCCCAAGTTCCTAAGGACACATGGCATTGGGAGTCCATGTATTTTTCCTTTCCCTCTTAATCCTTTAATCCTTTACCAGTGCAGATGTTTTCTGACCCAAAGGGCACTTTGGCAGTGCTTTATCAGCACCCCTGGTTGTGTTCCTTCCCCACAGCTCTCAGGTCAGGAGGTGTTTGTAGCTGCCTTTACAGGCTGAGCAAACCCACGTTGCTGTGACATTCCCTGGTGCTTTGGAAACTGCCTCGGTGGTTCTCAGGGGCTCAGGAGTAAATTGGTTGGCATTTTCTTCCAGAGGCCTGGATTTGAAAGCCTGGAGGAGAAGGGCAGGGTTTGGGGGCTGCTGCTGTGTCTGGAGGTCCAGGGGAAGGAGCAGAGGCAGAGAAAGCTGGCAGGGCAGGAGAGCCATCATTTGGGAGAAGGTGGGCTGAACCAAAAAGGCATCTGCAGGCTTAGGGACCAGGAAGGGCATGAAGATACAGTTTGGTTGTGCTGCTTTGTTCAGATCTTTCCTTTTTTCGCTGCAGTCAGAATATTGAGCTTTCTCACCTGTTCTGAGCCGTGCTGGAGCCCTCCCAGCCCCCAGGGAGCCCGGGCTGTGCCAGGGACCAGTGCCCTGTGTGCCAGGCCAGGGCTCAGCCGTGCTCCTGCTGTGACCATGAGCTGCAGGCTGGGCAGGCCAGGGCTCTGCTGGCCCTTGGGCTCCTCTGCAACCCCAGGTGAGGTGGCAGGGAAGGAGCCTCTGTCTCCAGCCCCCCACCAAGTCTGCATCCAGGTTTTTCCTGGCATAGCTGAGTCTGCTGGAAGCACGAGCAGGATCACACCCAGAGCTGGCCCAGTGTCTGCCAACAAATCCCCAAGCAGCTCTTGGTGGGCTGCAGGTTCATGGCATAGGAGCCCTTTGGCAGCTCTGGGTATCCCAAGGCAAGCAGCATCCTCTGCTCCATCCCAGTATATCCTCCATCCCCACTGGGAGGCACTACTGGTGTAATTACAGCGCTGGAAATCAGCCTCCTGGAGGCACAGGGAAGTGCCTGGAGCAGGAGAGGGAAGGGACACATCCATGGCTGTGTCCCCTGTAGAGCAGCTTGTCCTTGTGTGTGCTCACTGAGGCTTTTGGGGGAAGCTGGACCCATAAACAGCAGCTTTAGGGATCTCACACCTTGACAGGTAATTGGGTGGTGAGTCTTGGCCTGGTTTCCTGGGGAATTTGCACTGGAAAAGAAGAGGACCAAGGGTGGTGTGTGGATCCGTGCACAGTTTCACACATCAGTTCAGAGCCAACTGCACAGCTCTGTGTTCTGTGCAGGTAAGAGGGAGCTGGAGGAATGTTTGCTATGGAAGCATTCCTGCTTTTTGGGGCTCGGAGAGGTTGGATCCACCAAAGTAGGCTGAGCAGTGTGAAGTAAAGGGGTGAAACTTGGCTGAGTGCAGGGGTGTTGGAGGCACCAAATGTGCTATTAATAAGGCCAACTTCCTTTTCACATGTTCTCTGCTGCTTTCTCACTCTCCACTTACTCAGGTTGGGAGGGGGGGTGTTATTTTTAAACTACATGTTTTTTCCTTCCTCACAAGCTCTGTCAAAATGGAACTTAACTCTAATAATAGTTGGCTTGAGCAAAACACTGCAGTTGTGCTGAAAGCTTTGAAATCATGGGAAGGGGGAGTTTGTTCTGCTCTGGTTTTCCTCTCCTTTTCTCCTGAATAATTCTGTCAATTAGTGTGGGAGAGAAATTGTGGCTTAGAAAGACTTTGAGGCAGCTTGGACCTGAGGTGATGGCACACAGCTCTGAGCTCTGCTTCCCTTGGCACAAGGATTTATCAATGTCATGCCAGTGCAAAGCTCCAATCCCCTCCCAAACCTGGTCCTGGGAAGTTCACAAAGGCTGAGCAGCTACAGCATCAGCTCTCTGTGCACAGAGAAGGGGCTCTGATTCCATCCCACAGGGATCAGTGATGTTGTTGCACTGCAGGGAAGTGTCTGTGTGAAAGCAGGAATTCAGGATGGAAGTGAGGAAGGTCTTGATTTGGGCAGGGACGTGCTCTGTGTTTGGGAGGATCCTTGAGTGGACAGGGAGAAATGCATGTTGGTTCTCATGGAAACTTGCTGAGGGGAAGGCAAGTGAAAGTCCCCTGTTACCTGCTTGGCTCTGGATTGCATCATTGCTGTGTTTTCCCCCTTGTAAATGGAATAGTTGGAATGTTTTTCTTTCAAGCCATGGCAGGCTGTGGCTGCAGCCACCAAAACCCAGTGGCCACGTGGCAATTGTGTCACTCCATGGGGCCACACCAGGTATTGTCCCATCCCTGGAAGTGTCCCAGGCCAGGTTGGAGCAACCTGGGATACTGGGAAGTGTCCCATCCATGGCAGGGGTGGCACTGCATGGGCTTTAAGGTCCTTCCAGCCCAAACCATCCTGGCATTTGATGATTCTTCACCCTGTGACATGAGATCCCTGGATGTCAGACTGGCTGCTCTCTGGGAATCAGATCCCAGCATTTTAAGATATTCCATGGCAGTGTATTGCATGAAGTGCTGCTCTCTTGGGGGGGTTTAATCCCCTACTCTGCTTTCATCTGTAATCTTTGTTTCTTCCCAACACCCTTTTTTAAAAAAACAGGGTGTTTGTTTATTTGAGGGTTTTTCTGAGTGTGTTTTGGGAGCCTTTGATTGCAGGGTAAATGGAGCTGAGGAAGAAGCAGCATTGGAAAAGTGTGGCTGCCCAACTCCTGGTGATGGATTGAAGTCTCCTTCAGTAGTTAAATTTGCAAAACCAGAAAGGCTGTACTAACCTTCTTTGGGTTATTTTGCCTTCCCAGTGCTTCTGTCTGAAATAACTTTTGGAGGACAGGGATTGAGTTTGTGACAGGCACACAGATGGACCCTTTTTGTCTGAGATTTCAAATGCCTGGGTTTATTATCAGTGTAAAAGATAAGACATTCATTATCTACCTCTTCTTCTCCATGGCAAGCTCATGAACACCTTAGCAGTGGAGGATGCATCTCTTTCACTTGCTTAATAAAAAAATTAGTGGCTTAAACTTGTCTGGTGAAAGAAATTAGGGACAGAAAACCATCACATATGATTATTTTATTATTTTCCATCAAATATTCAGAAGCAGCAGGAGGACACCCCAGTTCTGTGCAGGTGCACAGGGTCCCAGGTGCAGAAGGGCCACATTGCTCAGGTTTCACTCCTAGAACAAAGGCATTTTCTAACCAGGATTAAGGATTTTCCTTTACAGGAAACAAAGTGCAGGTGGGGGAAAGGTGTGTCATTGTACACCAGGTAGTAAAATACCCCCTCAGAGCAGGAATTTCAAAGGTAGAACACAAATGTGCAGCTGAGGGAGCTCTGTTACTGGGAAGGCAGCTTTTATATTCCTGCTCTGACCAGCAAAAATAGGATTGGGCAACCCCTGGCCTTAATTTGAGACTGTGAATGAACAGTTTGTCACAACAGGGTTCATCACCCTTGGAGAATTCTTCCTAACCAAGCCTGGCCTGCATTAAAAAGGGGGGAAAGGGTTGTACAGGGACCATGTAACACATCCTGGCAGGTGTGAGTGCTGCTTGGAATTGGAAGTGCATTTTCCATGTAAATTTGGACTAGCATGGCTTCTGGTGTATCCATTTCCCCATCTGGGGGGGCTTTACCACCTTTTATCGATGGGCTTGATGGGAAGAACATTCCTGGAATGGCGAGTTGGAATCAGGGAGGAGGTTTAGTGTTTGGAATTGTGCACAGAGCAGTGGATTTAGGAGTCATGCTTGGCTGCTGAGCTCAGACATGCTGTGATACTGTGATCCTTGGCCAAGCAAAACAAGCCCAGCAGTGAACACCAAGTGCAATGAGGAGCTGGAGAACAGGAGATGTGAGTCAGCAAACAGTTCTGGAAACAGCACGTTTGCTGGAGGAGAAAGCTGAGCACCGAAAGAGAGCTGAGTTTCCCCCCTGACCATGGGGATTTCTGCACGTGGAGAAGCAAATTCCTCCTTAATCCCCCTGACCCTGAGGTTGTGCACCTTTATCTGCTGAGCCCACGTGTTCAAGTGTGTGCCAGCAGTTCTGGGGCTGAGGAGCTGCCACCCAGCCTGGTGTGAACTGGGGGCTCAGCCTGGCTAAAGCCCAGGGCACACTTTAGTCCTCCAGTGAGTGGTAGGTGCAGGTAAGGCCACACCTTCAGTGGCTCTGGCAAAGGCTGGAAGGCTTGGCTGAGGCTTCCTGGCCTCCTTGGCTCTCATCCCTGCTCCAGATGCTGGGCAGGGATGGCAGCACAGGGGGTGAGGTCAGGCCATGGTGTCTCTGCCCTGGCACAGCTGGGTTGGACCTGGGCTGGAACTGGGTCACCCTGGAACCATCCCTGTCCTTCTGCTTGGCTTTGGAACAGCAGAATTTGGAAGGGGTTTGGTTTTCAGTGATGTGATGGATGCAGCCACTACTGTGCTGGTTAATCACTCTGTGCTCAGATTGACAGAGGGACACCCCAGGTGCCAAGTGCTGTGCCCTCCTGTGTCTGGATTAACAGAGGGACATCCCAGGTGCCAAGTGCTTTACCCACCTGTGTCTGGTCTGCAGGCTGGGATGTGTTTCCATGGGGCATTCAGGGATGGCCAGTGTCTGACCCTTCCTTTTGGACCTGCTGACAGACCTGTAGTGTGCACTTGGGGTGGCACAGCCATCCCCTCATCTCTGCAGTCCTTGTGGCACTGGGCTCTGTCCCACACCAGTGTCCTCTGGGATTTTGGGGGTGTGAAGGAGCAAGGAAGGAGAAAGCCATTTTTTCCTATTCTTTTTCCCCAGAGGTGCTCACAGGCTTTGTTTATATTGATACATCTATTTATTCTCTGTTATTATACTTATTTTTTTTTTAGATTTTTCGGCTGACTTATTGTTTACTTCAATACTTTCATAACTTTTTCTTATTTTCTTATATTCATTAATTTTAGATTTTTAGACCTTCCTTCATTTATATTTCCATCCTTAGACCTCCCCCAGATGTCCCTGGTGCTTCTCTCTATCCCTCCATCCCCTCATTCCTCCATTCCTCCATACACCCATCCCTGCATCCCCTATCCCTCCATCCCTCTATCTCTTCCTGCCCGTATCCCTCCATCCCTGTATCCCTCCATCCACCCATCCCCTCCATCCCCCATCCCTCCGCACACCCATCCCTCTATCCCTTTATCCCTCCTTCCTCCCATCCCTCCATCCCTTTATGCCTCCATCCCTCCATCCCTGTATCCTCCCATCCCTCCATCCCTGTATCCCCCCATCCCTCCATCCCCCCATCCCCTCCATCCCTCCATACACCCATCC
>JAWWEE010000062.1:531596-546318 GCA_035221455.1 Xenops minutus
AGGAAGGGAAGGGAAGGGAAGGGGAAGGGAAGGGGAAGGGGAAGGGGAAGGGGAAGGGAAGAGGAAAGGAAGGGGAAGGGGCGCTTTGGGCCGGGTACCGGGGCAGGCTCTGGAGCAGCTTGGCCAGGGAGGCTGTGCCTGCCCCATCCCCGGGGGTTGTGGGGTGGGATGGGGCTTGTGGAAGGTGTCCCTGCCCATGGATCATGATCTTTCGGGTGCCTCTCCATCCCGGCCCATTCCGGGGTGCTGGGGTGCTGTGACACCCCCGGGGGTGCCAGGCTGTGCCGGGGGTGCCGGGGGTGCTCAGGTGCCTCCTGGGGGTGTTTGTGGGCAGGTAACACATCCCTGCTGGCCGCGATTCCCAGTGCTCCCCTGGCTGTCCCTGTGCTCCTGCCGGGACAGGACATCCCTGTACCCCTGGGCAGGTTCCCTGGCTCGCTGCTTGCCTTGTCTCGCCAACCAGAGACCGATCACATTAAGATACTTCCCCCTCTCCCCCTCCTTGCTAATTGTCTTACTTCTGTGGCCCTTTAACTCCTCTCTCACCCGGCTTTCTATTGCACCTTGCCACGCACCGGGGCCAGAGCTGCAGTCTGTGCTGGATTCGCTCCAGGGCCATGGGTGTGGAGGGAACCTGTTGGAGGAGCCTCCTCCATGTGCGGGCTGAGCTGGGTGAGGATTTGTGAGGATTCCCTGCCGGAGCCCAGGGCAGAGGGAATGGCAGAGTGCAGCCCCCTGCACGGTCCTAGGGCTGGACATTGCTTCCCCTGGCATTTACACCTCCCTCCCAGAGGCAGCTGACAGATGGGAATGTCTACAATTTAAATGTCAATAGATTTTTGCATATCACTTTATCTTTTTGTCTCGCCTCCCTCCCCGCACTGGCACAGAGTGCATTCCGAAGCATTAATATTATTGATGCTGTTGTTCAGGAGAAAGGGGCTTCCTATTTAAAGCTGCCAGCCCTTTGTTTGCTGGAGCCCTGGGGCAGGGAATGCACACTCTGGAAAATAAAATTCCCAGGGAGAGCTGTTACTGTGATCATAGGACACACTTTGCAAGTAGCCATGGCTCGTCTGTTCATATTTGTTCAGAAAACCTCCTAAAAGCCACAGTCCATTTTAAGAACTAAATGCCCTGCAGGATCTGATTATTTGTGACAGAGAAGACAGGAGGCCTCCCCTTCCCTTGCCTTCCTTTCCCTTCCCACTCCTCCCTGACCTCCTTTGTTCTGGGCACCACACAGGCGTGATAAAAGAGGCTCATTTGAAATCAAAGCCCTGCACTGGTAAGAGAAAGGAAAAGAATATAAAGCAGGCAAAACAATACATTATCTGCATTCCTAAGTCTTAAAAAGCAGATTTAATTCACCTCAAATCCCCAAACTATTTGGCCCAATTGTCACTTCCACTGAAGTTTTTTACACTTCTTTGGCTGTGTAAGGAGGATGTGTGGGAAAATGCCATTTTCATCCTCTTTTAGCTCTTGTTTCCTGCCTGTGCTGTGTAAAGTGGCTGTAATGGGAATGAAACTCCTGGCTGTGCTCTGTTCCCAGCCCAGGTGAGTGGAAATTCTGCTTCCAAAGGCAGGATAGTCTCAGAGCTGAAGTCTGAGCAGGCTGGAAAGCTGGGGTTGTCAAACAGAAGAAGGAGAGCGATGCCAGGCTGGGAAGGGCAGCTCAGTGTGGTTGGAGAGGAGCTGCTCTGGCTGGGAACAGTTGCCTTTGGGCTGGTGAAAATGGAGAGAGGCAGCTTTGGGAAGGCATGGGGAGAGAGGCTGGGATATTGTCCTACTGGGAGCACCACATACCTCCTCAGGAGAGGCTGTAGCAGGGGCTGAGTAAAGGCACAGCCCTGGGCATTAAGAAAAGGGAGGGAGAATGTTCTGGTGGAGCCTCTTGCTGTGCCCCTGATGCCTGAAGATCCTCAAGCTCTGTCACATCAGTGCCTGCAGAATGGCTTCTGGTGTGATTCAGTGTTGTAGGAGTTGCTCTTCTCTGTGGTTTAATATTAAGTGTAAGTGGTAGAGACTGGACAAGATGCTGTCAAGCCTCTAAAAGGGGGGGAGATGATGCCTCAAGATCCTCAAGATTTTTATACATTTATAGATTTTAATGTAGCTGTATCATTTCTCACACTTGAGGCAGCAGGTGACAGTTTCTGAACTCCTTTTCTCACGGTTTGTGTCACATCCTTGAAATTCTATTCAATGCTCTTTTGAAGGAAGAGGTCTCAGCAAGGACATCTAGTGTGGGACACATAGAGCTGGAAGGGATATTGTAGTCAAAGCAGGACAGAGGGTGCAGAGCCCTTGGAGAGGCTCCAGAGGGGCCAACCTCTCGGGCTGGATGTGTCTGTGGCTGCTGGACATGGGACAATAAATGGCTGCTATTGAAGGCTGAGCTGAGCCACTGAGGAATTCCATCTGTAAGGATACCTAGGAGCTCCAGTCATCACCAGCAGGGAATGTGTGGCATTGTCATCACTGAGGAATCTTCTGGGAGACAGGAACCTGCTCTGGTGTCACCTGGTGGCTTAGGTGGCATCCTGAGTGCTCTCCCCTGTGTCCCTGGTTTGCAGGTATCTGCACAGTTGTCCAGCACAATGACCTGGTTCTTGATGATAGAAATTTAGGGGTTTTGTCCTTAATGCTGCTGCTCCACTTGAGGTTCCAGAAATTTCCTAACCAGTAACACCATTCATGGGGTACAATTCATGGACTGCATCAGAACAGACTGGGCTTGTTCTGAAATGGGATTGCTCCTCAAATTCTGTAAATGGTGCAAGTGTCAGAGGTGCATTCAGGTTTCAGCATCCCCTGCTCTGCAGTGGGAGCTGAGTGCTGCACAGAGGCACGTTTTGCTGTCAGGGTGTGGTGTGAGCTTGGGCATGCAAAGTCAAGGAGTCCTGATGTCCCCAAGAGAGCGTGGGTGGAAGGCTGACAGTGTGTCCCTGCTGTTTGCTGCTGCCTCTGATAGTACTGAGTCACAATGTCACTCTGTCATACAGCCCTTAATCTCCAAGGAAGGTGAGGTGAGCAGAAGGACTGCATTACACTCAGCTGGAGCACAGGGGTTCAGCAAAGTGGGGCAGGAATGAAAGAGAAAAGGTATTTCAAGTGTCTCTTGGTATTTTTCTCCCAGCTCCACATTGCCCAGTTTGCTCCCCTTGTCTCCCAGTCCCACTGCTGGCCCCATGACCTCTTTGTGTCACCCCTTTTGTGCCAGCTGCCCTCATCTCATGTTTGTTTCCAGTCCCCCTGGTTTTCCAGGGCTGGCCTCTGATACCTGCTTTCCTTGGCACTGCCCCCCATCCATTATTATTTCCTCTCCCCAGTTGCACCCCAGGAGTTACCTACCCACCCTGTCCCTGCTGCAGCATCACTGACACTCTTTTAGTCAGCACTGCTTTTTTCCCCCCCAAATACAATTCAAAACCTGTTAATAGACTTAATAGAATGACCTTGCCAGCCTTGGTACCTTTGGAGCCTCCCCCCAGTCTCAATTAGCCTTCAGCTACACAAATAACTGATTTATATCTCCTAACCATGTAGCACTTCCCTTGGGATAGCTGTGCTGCCCTTCAGGGATTAATCTGGAGATGTCCTGGGCTCTGTTTGTTCAGGAGGCTGTATTGTCTCAGTGCTCCCCTGTGAAAAGATCACTCATGTCTTTAAACTGGAAAATCCAGCAGATTTCTTGGTATCAAACAGAGGTGATGTGCTTTAGCATCTGGCTCAGCTGGTGGTTGTCATTCTTACCCTGTTGTAAAAACACTCCAGAAATCTGGCAGAAGAGCATGGAAGGAGGCTTTGCCACTGTAAACAGACCCTGGTTCTTCAATGTGTTTTCTCATTGCCATAGAGAAACTTCTGCAGGCAGTCGAGACTGTAGCTGATCCTCGTGCCCGTCACTGCAGATGGAGGTTGGAGCTCCAGGAGAGCTGTCAATGTGCTTCTGAATTTGCAGGCTCTGGAGGAGGAGTGATTAGACCCAACTGCAGCAGAAGCTGAAGGCATTGTGTAATGTGGGCATGATCCACCACCAGGCTCGTGGGTCTCTGGTGCCCCAAAGGTGCCAACACTGCAAACCCGAGCCAAGGGCTGCTGTGGGAGCAGGAATGGCTGGAGCTGTGCTGAGCTGGCTGCACACACTGCCCAAGGAAGGGATGGCTGGCCACAGGGAGCACTGAATGCAGCTTCCTCATTACCAGGCTTTGTGGAGAAACACAAACAGCACTTATCAATGACCTACTTTGCTCTCCATGTGCGTGGGGCTCTTGTGGTGGCTGGAAATGTGTCCTCGTGTGTGTCTGGGTCTTGTCATCACAGTTCATTTGAATGGTCTTTTTCAAGTGAAACTGAAATGAATCTCCTTTAACAAACTTCTAGCACAGAGCACAGCCTTAGCTAGTGTAGTTAAAGGCTGCAGCATCAGAAGCACCCAGCATTTTGGCTTTATTTTTCTCTTTCTTGTACCAAATCAGTCAGTACCCATTCCTGAAGGTTACTGGAGATAGAGGGATTTTTTTTAAACTCTCCCATCTTATGGAATTTTAAAATATCTCTTGGAAATCTTTATGGCCTGTGTATAGATCAGTGAGATTTTTGATGTGGTGGTTGGTCCTTCCTCAAACCCAGCATCCTGCCCAAGGAGCCCAGGCTGGTGCTTGGTGGTGCGTGGTTCCACATTCTGGTTGGGCTTTTTAGGGCTGTGTAAATCAGCTTCCAAAATAGAATGTGCCGTGGCAGGAGGAGAGGAGGAAAATGTCTTGTTGCTAAGGAACATGACAGAGAACTGGGGGATGTGACTCAGTTCTTGGCTGTGTATCATCCCTGCTCGGGGAGATGTGGGGCTGCAGAGCGTGTTTTTCCAAGTGCGAGGGGATGGATATTCAATCTCTGCCCTGATGTTTGGAGGAGGCTCAGGGGAGCTGCTGCTGTGGGGACCCAGCTGAACCCACTCTGCTCACACCATTAAATGTGCCCCTGAGTGGGTGCCCAGTCTGTGGCAAAACCACCTCAGCTTCCCCTCTCATTCTGCTCGCTCTTCAGAGGACTCTCTTGCTGCTTTCTGTCCCTGCAGCAGTTTCATTTTGGAGGAGAGTGGCTCTGGAGGGACTAATAGCCTGGAAACATTTTTGCATGCCTTGCTGTAAACCTCCCTTGAGAGGGGATGGATTTTACTTTTGGTCTGTGCTACCTTTCCTGACGACAGTCCCACACCTTTGCCCAGCTTTGGCTTTGGGGCTGGCTGGTGCACTTTGGTGATACAGCTGGGTGCTGTGACCTGTGAAATCCCTGGGAATCACAGGAACAAACAGCCTGCCACGTGCTGGGAATGTGGGTCAGCAAACACCCTCCAAGATTTCCCCCTTGGGGTCAGGGTTTGCCAGCCCTGCCTCAGCAAACGGGGTGCTGTGACCCTGGGAAGGGGATTTTATCAAGGCAGGAGTTCAAACCCAGAATATTAGTGCTGGCAACAGGACATCAGGCAGGTGCTCTTTGTTTATGGAGCACGGGCTTGTTTTCCTTTAAAAAAGGCTGATGAGGCTGGAGGGGACAGGCAGAGGGTTTGGGAGGCAGGCAGAGGGTTTGGGAGGCAGGCAGAGTGTTTGGGAGGCAGGAAAAGGGTTTGGGAGGCAGGCAGAGGGTTTGGGAGGCAGGAAAAGGGTTTGGGAAGCAGGAAAAGGGTTTGGGAGACAGGCAGAGGGTTTGGGAGGCAGGAAAAGGGTTTGGGAGGCAGGCAGAAGGTTTGGGCGACAGGCAGGGGGTTTGGGAGGCAGGAAAAGGGTTTGGGAGGGTGTCCTGGATGTTATCCTAGATGGAGCTTGAAGCAACCTGGTCTAGTGCAAGGTGTCCCTGCCCATGGCTTTAAGATGAGCTTTGAGGTGTCCCTTCCAACCCAACCCATTCTGGGATTCTGTGATCATGTTCAAAATGTGTCACTGGTCTTTGGGAAGAGCAGGATGAGTCAGGTGGGAGATGCTGTCCCATCCTGCAGGGTTGGCTGGATGGTATTTTGTTCTTGGAGCCTTTGCCTCATGGGGTTTTTTTGCTGAAAATGGAAAGAAAATGCCTGTTCAAAACCATTTGAGGACACAGCAATGCTGAATTTATTGAAAGGTTTCTCCTTGTTTGGTCTCCATGATCCCAAGCCAAGGAGTCAGCAGCCACTGCTCTTTTCCACCCTCCCTTTCCTTCTGTTGCCAGAACTTTGGGCAATTGTAATGAAGTACTGTAATTAAACATTACATTGTAGAAGAGGTCTCAGGAAGGGTTTTGTGGCCACACAGGACACTGCTGCAGTTTGGGCTGGGACACGGGGTGTTGTTGGGCTGTGCTTTGCCCTTAGGGCTGCCAATGCCAAGGAAGTGCATCCCTGAGGAATCCACAGGGGCACAGGAGGGATCAGGAGCTCGGGGAGGGAGCAGGTCTGTCCTGGGCTGTCTCCTCCACCCCCTCACCTGTGCTGCTCCAGCTCTGCTCTAAGAGCATCAGGGCCAGCAGATTATTCCTAATCCAGGTCATGGCTCAGCTCAGGGCAGCCTGAGGGACAGAGTGGGGACACACAGCAGTGTCACCATGGGCTGTGAGCTTGGAGGGAGGCACAGAACCCTCAGCATGTCCCAGGGGATCCCAGTGGGCTTCCAGCACCTTCCTCACTAACCCAGGAGCTCCTGCTGTGCTGCACAAGAGCAGGAGACTGCCTGGAGAGCTGATGGCTGGCAGGTTTATGCAGCAAACAGCCTGCACAAGGCAAATCCTGAAGGGCCTGAGGGTGAGCAAGCCCTGCTTTGAATGAAGTAATTGTTATTTAATAGTTTTTCTCCGTGCCAGGAGAATTTGGGGCCTCACTTACACTGCCAGAGCTGGTGGTGAAGGATCAACAGCATGGCTGGGTTGATAAATGTTCCTCAGGGAGGCCCCATGGCACCTTCCCAAACCTCAACAAACCACCTGGCCTGGCTCCTTGCCTTGCCTTGCCTTGCCTTGCCTTGCCTTGCCTTGCCTTGCCTTGCCTTGCCTTGCCGTGCCACCCTGTGAAGGCTTTGGGCAGCACAGCTGGATCAGCTAAAGGGGGCAGATGTTGTTCTTGCTCCTCATTGAAACTTCAGGAGTGGCCCAGCCCCAGGTGGGCTTTTCATTTGGGTTCAGTTGGGGGGTTTTAGCAGTTTTTTAGATGGACAATTTGTCTTTGCTTGTTCACACCAAGATACTGAGCCAGACCTGCCTTTCTGAGGAAAAGCAGCCCCTGCTCCTTCTAGGAAAGGCTCCATGGTTTAGAGTGGTTAAATGTGAGGTGGAAAGTACTAGGGATAAATGGGATTTTTGTTCAGTTTGGTTTGGCTTTCGGTTGGTAACTCAGAGGAAAGCAAGCATTTCAAACTGGATTCTGACTCTGTGATACTTGCCAGCCTGAACACCTCATGTGGAGAGCCAGGCTGGGAGTGGAGCAGATGAATCACATCCCTGCTTTACTGCTGGGACCATAAAGGTGGGAAAGGGCTGGTTATTTTATCCACATCTGCTTAGTTTGTAACACTCGTAGATCTGTTTCTGATGCCAACCCTGTGCCTTGATTCCCTAATTTCCCTGCAGACACCTGCTCTGGGTGCAGGACAAGTTTTGGGGTGCATCAGGAGAGCACTGCTGGCACTTGGGGGGCAGAAAACATGGATTCTGCAGGATTCCTGGTAGCTCTTGGCATTGGTGCTTGTCCAGAAACGGGGACTGCTCCTCTAACCAGCTTCATGGTCATCAGCTCCATCTGAACCACAATGCAGTGCTGAACTAAAGAAGAATAAACAAATGAATCTCTCGGGATGCCTTGGTGGTTTGAGGGTCAGCAGTGCCAGAGGGCTGGGCAGCAGGGTGGAAGAGATCTCCCCTTTCCCTGCAGAGCTGCTCCTGTCACACACCTCCCTGCTCTTTGTTCTTTTGAATCACCTGTCAGCACAGAGATGACTGCTTGGATTTCCTGGCTGTTCCCCTGTTCCTCCCCACCCAGGAGCAGCCTCAGTGCTCTCAGTGAATCATTCCTGTGTGGGTCTAATGCTCTAGGCTTGGCTTAGGCTGAGAAGGTCTCCTACAGAGCAGGCAGTGCTCTGGGGACGAGGGAATGTGGGACCAAGGAGCTGTTCAAAGCTTCCAGCAGGCTGTGGAGAAGGGAATTTCTGGGCACTGGAGCTGCCCTGGCAGTCTTGGGCTGCTGCACCAGCTCACTGCAGGAGGGAGTTTGTAGGAGTCAGTTTAATGGTGCAGAAAACAAGACAATTATTTTAACCTGCACTGGGTGGTTTAAAGGCAGAGCAGATTTATTGTGTTTTAAAAACTCGGGTCACTTTTCTGGGCAGTGAAGTCAAGCAGCAATTCCAAGCCAAGCAGCACATCTTTGGATCATGGAAGTGCATCCATTGCACCTTTTTCTGGGTTTAGGGCCTGAGGTGGCACCCAAAAGTCACTTGCTGAGCTGGTCAGCAGCATCAGGAGTGGAAATTCTGCAGGACTGGAATTGGATGCACTTTCCTCATTTAAAATCCATTCTCTGATGGGCTCATTTTCCATAAGGTACTTCGGGAAGAACTGTGTACAGAGTGTGTGCAATGATTCATATGAACACACACGCAGTAATTGGGGTTTTTTGGTGTTAGTAGGTGCTTTATTTGTGTGTTTGCCTGTTGTAAAAGCATCTGTCTCAGGTCTCTCCCCTCCAGCAGTGTTATCACAGCAGCCTGGGGGGTGCTCACCTTTGAAATTCCACCCAAGTCAGGATGAGATTGTCTCCATTTATCCTTGAGCTGGGCTGATAGGAGATGGAAAACGAGCCCTCTCTTTCCTGTGATGATGGATACACCCAAACCCCATCCTAACTTGGTTTGGCACATCAGCACAATCTGTTCCTTTATTGTGTATAATTAAAAAAACCCGTCAAACTGCAAACTCCTTTAATTAAAGCCCCCACAGGCACAGTTTGTCATGCTCGATGCTTCTGTGTTTGCTGAAGGGTTTGGGTCTGATTGCTGAGGATGCAGCAGGTTTGGTGGAGGTTTTAGGGTTTCAGGGGCTCAGATGGTGCAGAGGGATCAGGGTGGTGTCACCCTCCCAAAGGGGACTTTGCTCTGCTCACATATGTGAGGTGGAATCAGGTTTATTGTGTATGCAAATAGAGGGACTGCAGCTGTGGGAAGGGATTAAACCATCAAGAAGCATCACATGGGACAAGGTGTTTCCTGTGTCCCTGGCTGAGGGACATCCTGCTGAGCCATTGCTCCAGCCATGCCATCCCTGTGTCCCTGGCTGAGGGACATCCTGCTGAGCCATTGCTCCAGCCATGCCATCCCTGTGTCCCCAGGGCTCCTCCCAGCCTTGGAGCAGCACAGCTCTGCTGACATTTGATGGCAGTGCCTTGGGGTTCAGTGCAGGTGGAATATGTGGCTGGAATATCCCTGCCTGGATGGGAGGGAGGAGCAGGGGCCAGGGATTGCTGGTGCTGCAGGAGCTTTTACAGCTTCCTGGGCTGTAAAGGCTTCCTCACAAAGCACAGCCCTTTATACCCAGGGGTTTGTTCTCTTCAATAGAGCAATTCTGTCGAAGTTAAAGTGCCTTTAAGTCATGTCCACAATGACACTTTTGTTGGGGAAGCTGGAGCCCTGTCCCTTCCAGGGGCCCTCAGGAAGGGCAGCTGACATTCCAGGGCACTGTTCTGCTCCCATCCCACCTGGGCCCAGCCTCTGCTGCCCAGGTGGTTCCTGTCACCCACTTGTGCCCTGCCTGACTCTCCTTCTCCTTCCTCTGGGAATTACACTCTGTAGCAGGGCTGGATGGTTTTGGCAGAGGGACCAGCAGGAGGTTTGGAGGGAGGGCTCCTGAGCCATGTCCTCCTCTCTTTGTAGGTTCCTGTGGTCATTCTGGGGGGGATAAATTTGGTCTCTTCTCTCAGATGCCTTAGTTAGTTCTTCAACAAAAGGAGGGCAGTAATGGGGTGCCCAGGACGTGGTGGAATCCCCATCCCTGGAGGTGTCCAAGGAACAGCTGGTGTTTGGTCAGAGGGTGGACTCCACGATCTTGGGGGTCTTTTCCAACCTCAGGGGCTCTGTGATTCTGTGGTTTGGTTTTGTGAGGGCTTGAGAAGCCTCGGGGAGTGACGAGGTTCTGGGAGGGTCAGTGGAAGGGCAGGTACAGACATCCTCTGACCTCAGAGATGGTTCATCATTCCTGTGCTCTGAGGTGCCTTTCACTACTAGAATGAGAGCCAGTACCAAAGCATTTACTCCTGAGTGTAAATGACAGGCTGTGTTTGCCCTGGAGATTCCCAGCTTTGCTAGTTTAGCCTTGTTCCTTCTCCAGGGATGAGAATTCCAGCTCCCAGGTGCTGCCCAGCATCCCAAACAGCTCCTACCTGAAGTTGCTGTGCAGAGAAAGGTGTCTTTGTGTTAATCCCTCCCTTACAGCTGGTTCCTCTTGCTCCTGCACTGGCCAAGGATTAGAACAAAAGCCAAGTCTCTGTCTAGGATCGCACCTGGGAAAATCTGCTCCTGTAAATAATTGCCATTAATGTCCCTGCAGTGAAGCTGTAGAAGCAGCTGTGCCTGAGGCAGCCAGATGTGGACTGAAGTGGTTGTTTTGTTTTGCTGTGCAGTGTCCAAAAAGCACGGGAAGCTCATCACCTTCCTCCGGACATTCATGAAGTCGCGCCCAACGAAGCAGAAACTGAAACAGAGGGGCATCCTCAAGGAAAGGGTCTTTGGCTGTGACCTGGGAGAGCACCTGCTCAACTCTGGCCATGATGGTAAGGAACGCTCTGCTCTTGGGTTCCTCCTCCTGGGGGCAGCTGGTGGCAGGGGGATTGTGGCCACAGAGGGCTGGGGGGAAATGGGTGACCAAAATCGGGGGCTGAAAGGGGAACTCGGGGTAAGGAGGAGCAAACACTGGATGTGGGAAGCATCCTGGTTCAGTGTGGGAGCACTGAGGATGCCTGGAGCTGCTGAAGAGGAGATTTCAACCTCTGGAAGCCTTCAAATACTTTTATTTTTTCCAGGCAAACAAGCTTTGTTTATGTGTCAGTGTCAGTGATTGATTAAGTGGTGTGTTCAATCCCTACCTTTCTCTAGCTCAGGATGATTCCTGCACGGTGTAGGTCCTTTTCTGCCTTTTTCCTTGATTTCACAGAATTCACAGGAATTAACTGGGCATTATTTTTCACCCCAGATTACTTATTCCTCTGTTGGGGTGAGTTTTCTCTATCCCTTCTCAGCCCCTTTCCCTTCCCCATCAGGGAGGCAGAGCAGAAGAGCTTTGCCTTCTAAGAAAACCTGACACAATTGTCACTGCTCTTCCTCAGATGAACTTTGGTTCCATGTGCTCTTTCCTGCCCTTCCCCTGGGCCATGGCCAGGCCAGGCTGTGCAGGGGAAGTACCTGGAGGTGCCAGGGAGCAAACAGAGCACTTGGATGCTGTCACAGAGACTGGGATGCTGCCACAGCTCCCCAGCCACGGTGGTTGCATTGGCAACCCACTGAGGGCTGTTCAGCAAAGCAGGATGGAGCAGCCATGGGCTTGCCTGGGATTTAAAGCCTTCAGGAAATCAGGGGTGGAAGTGGCATCACTGTCTGGCTGTGTCAGCATGGTCTGTGTGCTGGTTCTGCTCCTTCAGAGGGTTTGCAGCAGTTCTGGTGCCAGAGTTGCTCAGCTGAGGTCTCCCAGCTGAGGAGAGAAGTGATGGGATGTGTGGGGCAGGAAAGGAGATTCTCTTGGTACTTCAGACCCCTTGCTCATCAAGTGCCTTTTGGAAGAGGGCTGGCCAAGGGCAGGGAGCCATTTCATGCACTTCTTCCATGGGATTTGGTTGGTAACAGCACTCCCTCGCCTCACATAAAGCATTTTACCACCAGTTGGTGAATAACATGAGCTTGTTCTTATGGAATCAGGGCCGTGGCAAGGCTCCCTGGCCTGTGAATTGGAACCAGTGCAGATCTCAAGTGCTGGCCCTTGGAAAGCAGCAGAGAGCTGGTCTGGGGGCTGGAGCAGGCAGTAACCCATGGAAGAAGTGCAGCAGGAGGAGGTGATTCACACCACAGGGAGCTCTGGAGCTGGCTTTGTGTTCCTGCTGGGGAGCAGCCCTGGAGGGCAGGAGCCAGGCCAGCAGTGAGCTCATTAATGGGAAAGGGAGAGTTCTCTTTCATCCCAGCCCTGTCTGCTTTCCTTAGGCACAGCTCAGCCCCAGCTGGAGCTCTGCCCTGCCCTCTCTTCCCTTGGCTTTCAGGGTGTTGTGTTTAGCCTTTGAGGGCACATCCTGAGCTGAGCCCCACACTGTCCTACCTCCCTGGAGCTGTCCCTTGCCCTGTCACTGCCCACCATCACACAGCACAGGGTGACTCTGCCTCAGCTCTGCTAATGAGGTGCCCTCAGCTCAGAAGTCACCAGTTGCTTCCCCTTTGGCTCAGTAACTCTTGCCTTGCTCCCTGGAGTGCAGCAGCTCCAGTTGGAGTGTTGCTAACAGGGCCATGGCTCGCTGTCCCCCAGCAGGGAGGTTGTTTTCTGGGTGATTCAGCTCCTGCCCTCTATTCCAAGTGATGTAATCCCCAGCATGGGTTTTGTGGAGACGTTTCTGGGTCCCTGGGAATGGAGCTGTGAGCAGGCACAGCATTTTGAGATCCCCTCCTTCTGAGCAGTCCTGGAGGCAGGGGCAGTGCTGACCTGCTGAAAGGTGTCACAGGAGGCCCTGAGGTGAATTAGAGCATAACCAGAACAAGGGCTTTTCCAGGAGCATGCTGTGGCTGAAGCCTGTGTGTGGTACCTGCTGGGGATGCTCTGGGATCACAACCTGAAACATCTGAGTTCAGAAGAACCCAAAATATTCATTGATTTGTTTAAGTGAGTTCTAGTTTTGATAGATCAATGTCCAGTGCCCAAAAATGACAAAAAAGCAAATGACACTGCCCAGTGAGTGGAATGAGTGACACATGCTCACATCAAACCAAACTGGAGTCATGTTAAGAATTTTATTAATTATCAGCTTAAGGAAGCTGATAAAAGCCTAAATTCTCAAAAACATGCTGAAAAACATGAGCAGCCCCAGTTTTGCAGTCAGGAATATCTGCAACTTGGCTTGTCTCTCAGGTGGGAGATGGTGAGTGAGAAGCAGCACGAGAGAATAAAAGGGAAAAGGACAAAAGCTGCACGAGGTGTGACATGTTTGAATAAAGCTCTGCTGAGGCAGCTGGCCCAGACTGCTTAGCCAGGAGAGCAGTGTGCTTGCTCTGTGCCCACAGGGGCTTCACAAACACGGAGGAGATGTTTTACCTCCTGCAGCACCGTGTCTTTCTGTGGGCTCAGCAAGTCCTTGCTCCTTGTGCAGCCCTCCAGCCTCCTTGGGAAGGAGAATGAAGGGGCAGGAGCTGCACAGGGGGAAAGTGATGCAGAGAAGTGACCTGCTTTGCTGTTCCAGAGCAGGAGCCCATCCTGCAAAGCTCCACATTGAGCACACACCAAGCTCTGACCTAGCAAAGTGTTAGTTGTGGTTTGCCTGTGTTTTTGGGATGTGGTTTGCCTGAGTTTTTGGGATGAGGCCAGTGCTGTCCCTGCTGGAAGGTGCCTCTCAGATGGCGTGGCAGAGCTTGCAGCTGCTGGACTTTGGGATCTGATCCATCTGTGCACAGAGATTGTCCCCAGGGAATGGTGTCTGGACGAGGTGGGATGGGTGGAGCAACAGGCTGGTGTTGCTGCTGCCTTTCCTGGTTGGTGAGGATGGGGTTGGTCATTTCCCTGCTTGTCCTGTGTGGATCTGAGCAGGGACACTGAGCAGGAACAGGGAGGGAGGTGAGGATTTGAACAAGTGTTTGCTGTAACAACACGAGGGATGAGTAGTTCACCTTCAGATCCTCCTGATGATTCATGGTGAGGATTGGGGTGATCACAGGGTTTGGGTTTGGTATGTTTGTTGTTTAATTCCAGCTTGTGTCATGCTGACATCCTGAGCTCTCTCACTGCTAGAGTTCCACCTCCACGTGGTGCCAGGCAGCCCTTTCCCAAAGGCCCTTGGAGAGCAGAGAGGGGAAGGAAACATCCCTGTCCTGTGTCTTAGGTGAGGGTCTGAGTCATGGGCAGACCACAGGATTAGTTTTCAAAATCATCTGTGTTTTGAGCTGCTTGGGAAACTGGGAATCAGGAGCCAGAGTGCTCCAGGTGACAGAATCAGCAGTGAGTCCTTGTGGTTCCTCTGCTGTCACATGTCAGCACTGAAGGATGGGCTGGGCCCTCCAGGAGCAAAACTGGTTTTACAGGAGGGGTTTTGAACTCCTCAGTTGGGTCTAAATCTGGCAAAGGCTGTGGTGCTGCTCCCTTCAAGTATGTTGGTTTGCACAATGTTTCTCCAGTCTGCATCCCATCCCAGTCCTTACTCATGCCTTGGCTGCTGCTGGGGTTGGATCCTTCCCTGCCAGGGCAGAGTCAGCTGGAAGCAGCCCAGGCTCAGCAGGGAGTAGCTGTTTCTTCCTCACCCTTGGAGATGCTCCCAGTTGGTTGGGAGCTCTTCACACCTGCCATGCTGCTTTGGTTTTACAGAATCACACAATATCCTGAGCTGGAAGGGACCCACAGGGATCAGTGATCCAACTCTTGGACTGCACAGACACCCAAGAATCCTTTCCTGTGCCCCAGAGCATCATCCAAACCCTCCTGCAGCTCTGGCAGCCTTGGGGCTGTGCCCACTGCCCTGGGGAGC
>JAWWEE010000062.1:546777-580335 GCA_035221455.1 Xenops minutus
GGGGCTGTGCCCACTGCCCTGGGGAGCCTGGGCAGTGCCCACCACCCTCTGGGGGAAGAACCTTTCCCTGAGATCCACCCTAACCCTGCCCTGACACATCTCCAGGGTTCTGTCAGTTCTGTGGAGCTGTGAGATACAGCAAATAGAGAAAATACAGAGACCATACAGAGACTTTGTTCCCTCTGTAGGTAGAGATCCTTTTTTCCCCCCAAATTTCCTCTTCAAGGAAACCAAAGAGACCTTAATTTCAGCTCGACCCCAGTTAGGAGGAGTGTGCTTGCAGAGGCTGTTTGCTGAGTGGGGGAGCTGCTGAAGTGCTGCATTGCAGCATCTGCACCATGTCCTGCTTTGTGCCTTGGCACAGCGTGGGGAGTGCAGGCATGGGGAGCTGGGCACATTCCTGGGGGGCCCTGCTGGAGCTCACAGGGTTATGGAGGGGGCCAGATGGAGCTGCAGTCCCAGGGCCATTCTGCTCCATGGGATGGGTCAGCAACAGCAGGGAAAAGCCAGGGTGCCCTTCTGGGAGGGAGGGACTCGTGGGCTGCAGCACAGGAGGGGTCACTCCACCCAAATGCTGCTGGGAATGAGGGGCTGGGATTGCTTGGACTGCAGAGGATGGGGGAAAAAATACCTGCTGGTCTCCCAGGCCCAAAGTGCTCCTGCCTTGTTGGGGATGACCCTTGGTGTCTCAGCAGTCAGACTGAAGCACAGGCTGAACCCTGGTGTGCCCCACTGCAGTGGTGTCAAGTGTTCACCCCAAGAGACAATCCAGCAGCACAGCCCAGCTGTGGCCACCTGCAAATGGCATTTTTATACCTCTTTATGAGTTAGTCACATTGATGCATCACCAGCTTCCAGCACTGGGAAGGGTAAATTTAGAAATGGGATTTTTACTTGACAGGTTTCCCCCTAGTGAAGGATCTGTGTCTTGTTTTTGTAATCACACAACACCAGTGATCTGTAGTCAACAGGGAGAGGGGTTGACTTGTTGCTGAACACATAAATACCTAACAAAGACAATGTTCACTAACACACCTGATCTTGCCCCCTGTCCTTCCTGTTCCCCACATTTATTCACAGTTAGTTTGGGATTAAATTAAAACTAACAGGGAAGCTGAGTCTTTGCAGAACTGTGTGTAGGGTCATGTTATGGCAGATTGGGGATCTCCATCCCCTTACTGGGCAAAAGGGATGGTTTTATTCCTTGGGGCTGGTCATGGTGCTCTTCACATGAGCTCTGGGACAGAACCTCGGGGTTTCTGCTGCCACCAGGGTTTCTTTGGGGTCCTCTGGAGAGCCCTTAGAGCCATGTGAGATGGAGCTTCCTCTGATGTTAATTATGGCAGATTTGGGTGTAGGGAGAAGAGTCAGCAGGACAAGGAATGAGATCCTGGCAGGGATCTGTAGAGAGCTGGTTCCCTGTAGCTCAGGGATAATGTAGGAATCTGAATGCCAATCCTCTGGTCCCTGGTGTTAATGTGAGGAGTCCCTTTTACCAGCAGATCATTTTCATTATAATAAAAGTCTGCCTGGCTGGCTTTGGGTCTTTGCCATGCATGAAGGAAGCCTTGATTTGGAATTCAGGATGGCTGAGCCTTACACATTTAGGAATTTCAGTTGTTCTTGATGTTTTATTTTAACTCAGAGGGTCAATAGAACCAGTTTCCTCTGGAAAACGTGACAAACAGGCAAAGCAAACTTCGCTGGAAAGTAGAAAGTTATAAATATTTACAAAATTGTGGCTTTTTCTCCTTCCTTTCTTTAAATACTTTCAGTAACTCCAAACACAAGGTGGCCCCTGACATCCAAGTTATGTTGATAAGACAAGGGGGAATGGCTTCCCACTGCCAGAGGGCAGGGATAGATGGGATATTGGGGTGAAATTCCTCCTTGGGAGGGTGGGCAGGCCCTGGCACAGGTTGGGCAGAGAAGCTGTGGCTGCCCCTGGATCTCTGGAAGTGTCCAAAGCCAGGCTGGACAGGGCTTGGAGCAGCCTGGGCTGGTGGAAGGTGTCCCTGCCCATGGCAGGGGGTGGAATGGGATGGGATGGGCTTTAATGTCCCTTCCCACCCAAACCAGCCTAGGATTTGATGTTCTGAAGACCCAGGTGATGTCCTTGCCAGGGAACTGTTTTGCTCCAAGACTGTCACTTCAGGGAGACTTTCCAGCATGTGCAGAGCTTCCCTCTGAAATTTATGCTCAGTTTTTACCTGCCCCTCCCAGGGCAGCCTGGCCTGGACTCCCAGCTATGTTTGGAATTGAATGCTGGCAGCTGCACCTCAGCTTTGTTCAAGCAATAACTTCTTGTTCCTGGGCAAAGGTTTATTGGAGTGACCTGTGACATGTCCCTCAGGGTGCTGGAACTGGCCCCAGCCTTTGCAGAGGGCTGAGGGCAATGTTGGCTGTGGAGGAGGCTGAGGGTTTGGGTTAGATTCTTCCCTCTGTGCATGAACCCCTGGGGCAGTTCTGTACTTTTTGCAGGTGTTTTCAGAGGATCCAAAGTGACAAGTTTGAATGTGAACTGAAAAGTTTCAAACCTCCAAGTAGGTTCAGCTCTGCCATCCTGCTATCCTGGTTTTCTTTCTGTCTCTATTTTTAAGCCCTTCTATGCCTAAAGGAGTTCGTGATTAGGACATAAATCAGAGTTTTGAAGGGTTTGTTTGCAATTCTCTTTTCTGCTGAGACATCCCTTGTGTGACTTTGGCAAGTCCTTTAAAGTGGGATTCATCCTTACTCTGAGCCATGGAGCTGTTACCTGAGCAGATGGGCATGTCTGGGGGCTGCAGCACCTTGTCTACCATAATAGGGGTGTTTCAGACAAAAGAAGTGGTTCCTAACTTCTGCATTGGCACAGCAGGACGAATAATGCAAGCTTCCTCATCCAGGAATGTTTGTAATGCTCTCCTGGCTATCTGGGCTTTGTATATCCTCAGATATATATATATATATATATATATATCTGGATATCTAGATAGATAGATATCTTCATCTGAGGCTGCAGCTCCCAAATCAGGGGTGCATCCCATGTTTCCTGACAAGCCCATTTGATGCAGGTTTTGAGGGAACTGGAAATCTCTCTATTCTGCCTCCCTTAGTAATATTTTTATATATCTTGGTTTATGTTCTGCAGTTGTGGCTTGACAGCCTCTTGGAACTCACAGGTGTAAGCCATGTCCTTCCCTCCATCCTGCTGTCCTGGCTGTCCCTTTTGTCAGCAGAGTGGTGACACAGTGAAACCAGGCAGCCTCACACATCTCCAAACCAGCTTTCTTGGGGTATTTCCCGATTTATGGCAATTTTTTATCCAAAATTCATCTCCAAAGGACTCGGGCAGTGGCCCGAGCTGCACTCAGAGCTGTGCAGGTGAGCTGGGAGCTCAAACCTGGCTCTCCCACACTCCTGTGTCCTTGGGGAACTTGTTTGTTATCTGCCATTCCATCTCCAGGCTTGTAAAACCAAACTAATAGCCCATATCTGCCCTGGAGGTGCCACAGGGTAAATTCCCAATACCCATGAGGTACCTAGGAGATAAGGAGTGTGATATTTATTCCAGTGTTAGCACAGATTGGCACTGGGGATCCAGTTGTGAAGGTGTGTAGGAATTGAGGAAACTCACCTGTGTGTCCCTGGCTTGGGTTTGTGTCCCTGGGTTGGGTTTGGAAACCCAGCAGTGCCAAATTCTCTGGAATTCCCTGAGAGTCGTGGCAGGTGGAGTGTTTTGGGTGCCTCAGTGTCCTTTTGGATGTGGTGGTGTTGGCTCTGCACCCCCAGCCTCGTGTGACCAGAGAAGGATCCAGCAGGCTGGGGAAAGGGCAGTGTTTGCCCCAAATTGGAGATGAGCAGAGAACATTCCCCCTCCTGCAGATGCTGCACAAACCGAGCACCAGTCGAGACTTTGAAAGGCCAAGAGGTTGGAGCTATTTTGGGCACATTTCCAACCACAACAGGCCCTGGGTTTGCTTCACCATCTGCCCTCTGAATTGCTGGAGCTCGAGATTGCTGGGGACAGGGTCAGCATCACAAAGGGGTACACGGGGACCCCCTGGAGAATTCCTTGTCTGGGGGACATCCTTGCAGAAAGGGCTTGCTGAGCAGGGAGCACAAGTCTCTGCTGCTTAAAAAGAGACCTTTTCTCTCTCCCCTTCTCTCTCCCCCTGCCTGCAGCTGTGAGGAGAGAATTCTTTGTGCCTGAGTGACCCAGAGGACAGCAGGGAGTTGAAAATTAATTTGCATTTCGAAACGCTGCAGCTGTGGGGGGAACAAGCACGAGGAAAAATGTCCCAGGCAGGACAGGAATTGCCTGTGCTCTTATCCTGCTGCTCTTAGCAAGGGGAGAACTTTTCCCCCCTCTCAGTTGTGGGGAGTGTAAGTGAGCTAAATAAAAAGCTCCAGCACACAGGTCTGAATGTATTTGGAGAATCTTGGTGGATATTAGGAATCAAATTTCTTCACTGAAGGGTTTGTCAAGCACTGGATCTGCTCAGACTGCCCAGGGCAGGGGTGGAGTCCCCATCCCTGTCTGGATGTGGCACTTGGGGACATGGTTAGAGGTGGCCTTGGCAGTTGGATTGGGTGGTCCTGGAGGGCTTTTCCAGCCTTCCTGATTGTGTGATCCAACAAAAGCCAAGCCCAGAGAGCTGGGTGGGCACAGGGTTTGCTGTCCAACATCTGCAGCCGCTGATGGAAGTGCAGTGAGCTCTGCCCTGAGATTCCAAACACACAGGAATGTCACTGATCCCCCAGGCCCTGACCCTGCCTGATGCAACCCAGTGTTTCTCTTGCTCAGGCCTGAACTTTGCACTTTGCTTTTCATGCAGTGCTGGCTGAGCTGCCCTGAAGGAAAAGTCCAGGCTGCAAAGGCAGAGCCCGGTGCTGCTTCCAGCTGTGCGTGGATCTGCTCGTGGGTCCAGCTCAGGGGTTACAGTTCCCTCCTCCAGCACTTTCCCAAGAGCCAAAGTCCAGGTGAAATCAGTGTGTGTGACCAGGAAATGGGACAGCTCGGGATAGAGGATTGGATTTTACACAATTCATCACCAGGGGGACTAATTTTAGCGTGGGGCAGTTCTTGGACAAGAGGGAGAGAGAATTGAAGAATCGTGGGATCAAAGGCTGGTTTGCATTGGAAGGGAACTTAAAACTCATCTCATTCCACCCCCTGCCGTGGGCAGGGACACCTTCCACTAGCCCAGGTTGCTCCAAACCCCATCCAACCTGGCTTGGAACACCTTGAGCATCTTGAAGGAAGGTGGATTTTTGGTTGGTCTTGTGTTTCTGTCCTATTTGTGGTGATTCAAATGGTAGTGCAGGGATTTAGGAGTGAGACAACACCCCTGAGAGGAGAACCTTCTCAAGTTTGATTCTTTTCTGAACATGCAGGGGCTGGTGGGGGGTGTGTGCCTGTGAAGTGACACCTGCAGGGACAATAAAAATAAAATCCTAACCCTCTGTCCTGTGCTGTCCTTTGTGTGCCCTTCCCTCTGAGGGCGAGGGAAGAGCTCCAGGAAGGAGCAGTTTGAAATGAGGGCCCTGGAACATGGTACAGGCTGAAATATTACAGGTCTTTTACTGCTTGTTTTTAAAGGAAATAGGTTTTTGCAAAGTGGACTTGATGATATTAGAGGTCTTTCCCAACTGTAATGCTTCTAAAATTGGGTTAAAGAAGGAAGATTTGGGGGTAAAAGCATTATTTCTTTAGATGAGGGTGTTCCCTGTTAGGTTTTTACATAATCCCATGTTACTGGCAAGGGAGTTGGGATTTCTGTGCCTCGTTTCAGACACCTGGAAGTTGTCAAAGTCTCAGCTGGGCACAGAGTTTCAAGAAAGGGGCCTCACTTGTGTTGTGCTGGGTGCTTCCTCCTGTTCCTGCCTGTCCTTCCTGGCTGATCCAAGGGCATCCTGGACAGCCAAGACTGAGCTGCTTCCACCTACATTTGGCTCTTGGTTTCAATTTCCATTCTTGTGGCTCAAAACAACCTTCTGTGGCTCAGCTCTGGATTTTCCATGAGCTTCCCAAGTCTCCTGGCCCTCAGTCAGAGTCTTCCCCCCTGCTCAGGTGGTGCAGAGCAGTGCTTTTCCATGCTCCTGGAGGTTCAGCTCCCTGTGTGAGTGTGGTATGTGTGGAATTCAGCTGAGGAGCAGCATGTTGGGTGCTATGGACCATTACCCAGTCCCTGCTGGGTGTTGGGAAAACCAGGAGAGCTTGGTGGGAGGCCTCGTGCCCCAGGCTGAACAAATAGTTCTGATTCCTGTGATGTGCTGAGAAAATAAAATAAAGCACGAGCAAACCTCCCAAAACCCAGGGAGGGAACGTTGCAAAACATTCAGAAAGGCAAAAAATAAAGCCAGGATGATAGGAAAGGAAATGTGCTGGATTCTTCAGAATGAGACCCATTCCTGGTAATGGCAGAGAATGAACCAGTTAAGGAGCCCCCAGAGGTGCCATAAACCTTTCAAAGCAGCTGAGAGATGCTCAGGAGTGAGTTGAAGGAATTCCTTCAGCTGCTGTGGGGATGAAACTCTGCTGGGTCCCCCTGGATGAGGCATCCACATTTCCAGCCTTTCCCACTTTGTTTCCTGCAACTCCCTGAGCCAGCAAAGGGAGGGAAAGGGCATTGCTTTTGGGATGGGAGCCATGCCCAGTGCCCCACCAAGGAGGTGGCAGTGGATTTTGGCCACATGCAGCTCAGCCAGTGACTTCACTGCAGGGAGATTTTCTGGGGCCACTGGCTGAAATGGCTCAGAAAAGGAATAAAACCATCCCGAGGACCATCGTTTTTGTCACTTGGCTGGGAACGTGGCACTGGAGAGGGCTGGGAGCTGGGCTGGATAACCACAGGCACCAGTTGTGGGCTCCCTGAGCAGGGGATTGCTGGGGCTGGAGGAAGAGCTGAGTGTTCCCCAGTTCCCCCCTTGCCCCTTTCCCTGTCAGGATCCAGGTGCTGTCACCAGCCCAACCACGAGTGACATCAGTGTGGTTGCTGTAATTGCAGGAAACCACAGTAATTAACTGACATTAACAGAGCTTTAGTGTTGCTGCTGCTGCTGCATCCCAGAAGAGGAAATCTCCCTCGGTTGCCTGCTGGGATACCTGTCTGGCTCAAATCTGGGACGTGCTTTGGGATCCAGGAGCCCAAATCAGTTCCTGAATGCTGAGAAGTTCACCTGCAGCAGGGCAGGGATTTATGCAACAGATGGAGACAGGTACTAAAAAAACCAGTGCCAGCTGCTGGAGGTGATGGTCTTGGCACACCTGACATTCACAGAATTAAGTCTTAGCTTGTGCTGTCATCCTGCCTTTTCACTCTGGAGGCAACAGGCACTGCTCCCTCCATATGTGTGGATAAAAATGTGTATTTAGCTGAAGGGCTTGGATTCAAAGGGCAGAGGGATGTTCAACACACATCCGACTGTCAGGTGTCATCTTTGTTGAGAAGTCTGAAAAACCAAGGCACCACCCCAGCAAAGGGCCCTCAGGTACAATTTTAGCCCTCCTTGAATTTCAGTCCCTTCTCCCCCAGATTATCCATGATATATTTAGCTTAAAGAACACATCGTCCTGGTAACCAGATCAGGAAATGCCTGGAACAAGCCTGCTAGGAGTTTTTTGGGACACACCAATTATTCCAACCATTCCAGGCTCTTCCATGACACAGGAGCACTTCAGGCAGTGCACTGGTGCTCCTCCCCTTGCCTGCTCTGCTGCTCTTGTCCCATGCTGTGTGTTTGCACAGCTGGGGAAACTCCAGGGGCATGAGATGGGCACACCCAGAGCTCACTGCCATGGCCAGTCCTTCCATCAGGCACTGCAGGCAGATGTGCCAGATGTGCCCATGGTGGGCAGGTAAACAGGAGAGCTGGTTATGTGAGTGAGTATTGCCCTTCCCTGGAGGGAACTGGGCAGGCAGGGAATGTTCTATTTATTTATTTGCTTCTTTGTTTTAATTCGCTGCTTGATTTATTTACTTCTTTACTTATTTGCCTATTTATTTCTTTCTTCTTTATTTATTCATTTCAAGGGCACCCCTACTGAGGTTCCAGTATGGACCATTAAGGCCATTTGGGATTTGCAGCATTAGCAGATCTTGCCACAACAGTTGAAAACTTATGAAAACTCCTTTGCCCAATGCTGTGGGACTCTTGGAAATGCCAACAGTTATGGTCCTGCTCAGAGCCCAGCAGTGCCAAGGCTTCCTTGTGACATTTTCGTGCAGCTATAGGGACAGCAGAAGGTGGTTTTCCTTCCCCCCCCAAAAAGCAGCCCTTGGTTTCCAAGGCTCTTTGCTTAATGTACAAGGACTCTGCTTGCCCCAAAGTCTGCAGCTGGCTTTGGGAAACGGTGGGAGATGCTGTAAATGCCTGGGAATGCAACACCAGAGCCTGACTACCTCAGTTCTGGCTGTGCCCTGGAATATCCCTGGTCCAGGCTGTAATCTGCTCCTGCTGAGCCTGTGTGATTGACAGGATTTACAGGGTCTATTCCCTCCCCTGCTCCAGTGCAGCCCTCCCTTACCCCAGGATACAGCTGCTGATTGCCAGGGAACCCTCCAAGGAGTGTTCTCTGCAGCTGTGAGTGTGTCCTGCTGGGAAGGGCTGGGGCACACAGAGCACCCAGGCCAGCAGGGCTGAGTGGCAGATGGCATTTGCTGCCTGAGCAGAGGGGATTTGCCACATGACCCGTTGGGCATCTGTGACACGGGGCAGACTGATCAGACCTGGCACCCTGGGTAAGGCCAAATGCACCTCACCAGAGGTGAGGTGCCCTCTGCCAGCCCCCTGTGGCATAAAGGGGGCTGGCAGAGGGCAGCATGCACAGGGATGCCAGCTTTTCCCAGGAGGATTTGCTGCTGCTCACAAGAGCTCACTCCTGATTTTCTCTGTGTGTTCAGCAGGGCTTTATCTCCCTTTTACAAATCAAGTGACTTGCTGCTCTTTAAGCTTACAGGGCTCCAGCAGTGGATGTGTGTGAGGCTGGGAAGCCAACTGGAAGGAATCACTTGGTGAAGCTAACTTGGAATATTAACTTGACACCTGATTGTGTCCTCTGGGCTGATTTTTCCATCCTGTCATCCCCTGCTCTGTCTGCACTTGCTGGGAGTGTGGGATATCGTGGAGCTCTCTGCATCCAGCCACGCTCCAGCACACACTGGGGAGGAAATTATCAGCTGTAAAAACTCTCCTGGCTGTGGAGCCAAGAGCAGCATCTCCCTGATGTTTATATTTGCTGAAACCAAGCAGTATAGATTAATGCTGTATAGGTTTGGAAGATAGTGTTTATTCCATTTTATAGCTCTTCTGGAATGGGATTTAGCACCATGGGAATAGTGGTGGGACCTGTCAGCTCTCTCTTCTTGACCAGAATGGACTTTTTTCAACCTTGATTCATATCCTGGCATTTCTTTATAAAAATAAACCCCACTGACCCATTTCCACACCAGCTCCTGAACTGAAATTTCTTACAGGCTTTGTCCTCTGAGGAAGAACTAAAGCCATGGCCCAGCTGGGGGGAATTTCTTCCTCCTGACAAGACCCCAGCCTGAACAGGCCTTCAGCCCCTGCTCAACTGTTGTCCTTTAGTCCCCCAGGTGCTCAAGAGCTGCACGGAGTTCATTGAGAAGCACGGCATCGTGGATGGCATCTACCGGCTCTCCGGCATCGCTTCCAACATCCAGAAGCTGCGGTAAGGGCACAGGGCAGGGCACAGGGCAGGGCACAGGGCAGGGCACAGGCTGTGCCTCCAGGGGCACATTCACTCTGCAGGAAGCTGTCCTGCAGCATGCAGTGCCAGGATCGTGGGGTTGCTGTGCTCTGGGGCTTCACTGCTGTTCCTTCTCGTGGTGTTGCTGTGCTCTGGGGCTTCACTGCTGTTCCTTCTCGTGGGGTTGCTGTGCTCTGGGGTTTCACTGCTGTTCCTTCTCGTGGGGTTGCTGTGCTCTGGGGTTTCACTGCTGTTCCTTCTCACTGAGGGAGCCCTTTGGAGCAGCTGGTCTTTCTCCTTGTGGCTCCTTAGCAGGTCATTGGGAATGTGCAAAGGATGCCTGCCTGATCCTTGGGTGCTGTGCAGGGGGAGGCCAGGTGTGTGTCCTCCAGATTAGAAGCTTTTCTGACCACAGTAAACTCTCTTTATCCCTTTGGGAGGCTGTTTTTCTTGCTGCCATTTGGTGTGGAGTGTTCTGTTGTGGAGGTGCTGGCAGTGCCAAGTGGGATGTGACCAATTCCAGCACTGATCCTGGGCCCGACAGAGGCAGCACAGGGGTGTTTTCCATATGCAGAATATCCTTTCTGAACAGCAATTCCCCAGCTCAGTGGGCAGGTTTGAGCTGGGACAGTGGCTGTACAAACCCCAGGGTGGATGGGTTTATTCTGCTTCAGAGTAATCCTGTTTCTCATTTCAGCAAGTCCCATTTTAAAAATCTGCTCCCGAGGGTTTTTAGGCAGGAGCCAAAGGCTCCCAGTGGAGCTGTGGCCCACAGCAGTCCTGGCTGAATAAAACCTTTGCCTTGGCTTCAGTCACATCCCTTTAACTCCCCATTCTGACTTGTGCTGGACCATCCTAATCTCTGCCCTAGTCCATTTTTTCCCTTTGTGTTGCCAAAACCATTTTCTCCTTCGTTGTGTATCGAAGGTGCTTTAAAAATCGTTTTCCAAGACTTAAATGACGTCATTCCCTGGTGTAGAGCAGAGAATGAGGTGGCAGCCTGTTTTCCAGATTTCTCAGATGTTCCAAAGACAAAAGGGAGGGAGTACATGGCCTAACTTATTGACACTGTCCTTGTTCCTCTAAAGCAGTGCAGATTTGCAGTGTTTGATTAACGTAGGACTCGCTGTGTTGCTTTAGTTCCCAGCTGTATAAACAGGGCATTAGGCTCATTTCAGAGCTGGAGCTGCAGTGTCCTTGCAAATGAATCCCTGTGCTTAGGTTTCACATAGAAGAATTGGATCTCCTGGATTCAAAGGGCTTTTTGGTTGGAGAGAAAGTTGGAGAATTGATTCCACATGGGAGATTTCCATGGGACAGGGGCTGGCTCTTCAGCAGGGCAGTGGCTGCCTTTATCTGGCAGGAGGGACAGGCAGAGCCAGTGTTGATTTGGGATGTTTATTCCTGTATCCTGGCCCTTTTGGGGAGAGGTGGAGTTGTGTTCTTCTACTAACAAAATCTTCCTTTAGGGTCAGAAGAAATTAGGTGTGGTTCTTGAAACAGCCCGTGCAGAGAGGGGAAGGGCTGGGTGTAGGAGGAGTTCTCTTCTCTCCATGCTCACATCTGAATGTTCACGGTGGGAGATTTATTCCCAGGAGAATATACTGGAGTGGGGCAGGATATGGGGAGAGGGTTTGAGTGTCCTGCTCTCCCTTCTGAGCTGTTCTGTGCAGCCAAGTGCAGGGATGAAGTTTCTCTCCCAGGTGTGAGGAAGGGGTGAGGGAAAAGGTGCCTGTGGACATGGTGTGTGCTGAACCCCAAGGGCTGTGGCAAACAGGAGCCTTCCTTTCCTTCTGTGCTGCCTTTGGGATGGGGAGCAGGGCTGGACTGTCCACCCTCTCCTGCCCCTCAGTCTGGCAGATGTAAATGGCTGTGTCCATGTCCAGGGATGGATCATCCTGATGCTGAGAGGGATCAGCTCCAACCAGCCCCGGTGCCCTGGGCAGGTTCTGCTCTGCAGGCATGGCAGGCTCAGTGCTGGAGCCTTGCTGAGGGTTTGGGTTGCCCTCTGGGCTACAAACTGCCTGGTTGGGATGGAGCAGAGACCAGGGGTGTGGCCCCCAAGCCCTGACACAGCTGTGGGTGCAGTGCAGGCAGGGTCAGCCCTTCTGATCCTAAAGATCCTTGTAGGGACCCTGGGGTCCAGCAGGACCAGCTGTGTTCCCCCATCACCACTCTCATCCCTGTATATCTGGCCTGGTTTGAAACAGCACTCCCCAGGCACATATTCCAGCCCTGGGTCTTCTGAGCTCAGCTTTTATTTCATCAATGTTTGTGATTTTGGGGTTTTTTTCCCCCTCTCTCTGAAAACCAAGGGATTTTCTTCATGTGGTTGCTGGCTATGCTCCCCCTGTGGCAGAGGCAGGCTCAGCTCACCAGGCTGTGCCCCAGGAATTCTGCACACACTGGTTTTCCTGGGCCCATGGCACTGCTCTTGGCATGGCTTTATCCCTGCAATTCCAGGCCTTTGAAATGCAGAGGGACAGCAGCTTTCATCAGAGCCCTGGGCAATGCCACTCACAGCCCTTGGGAGCTCAACAGATTGTCCTCGTGGTCTTGCAAGGCTTTCTCTGGAGCCTTTGTGGAAAGCCCTGATGCAGCAAAAGGGATTGAAGCCAACTGGTTGTAAAACTGACTGAAAATGCCTTATTAGAAGAAAAAAAAAAAAGAAAAAAGCCTGATTTTTTGAAAAATCCCCTCCAGCAGCCCCAAAGCTTTGGTGACTAAGGATTTCTTTTTTCCTGTAAATCAAGAAACCCTTGCTTTGCTTCCCTGTAATTTGTGCTGGGGTTGGTTCCACTGCTCCTCCTCCTCAAACCCCTTTGCCTGTTTCTCATTTGCAGCCACGAGTTCGACTCGGAGCAGATTCCCGACCTGACCAAGGACATTTACATCCAGGACATCCACTGTGTGGGCTCCCTGTGCAAGCTGTACTTCCGTGAGCTGCCCAACCCCCTGCTCACCTACCAGCTCTACGAGAAGTTCTCGGTGAGTCCAGGCCAGAGGGGAGCCACCCCCAGCCCAGGGACACTGCAGGTCGAGCAGAGGGACCCACAGCAGGAGGAACCTGCCTCCCACACACCTTCCCCTGCCTGCCTTTGCTTCATTCGAGGCTTTTAGGGCAACCTGAAGAGCACATCTCCAAAATCAGCAGCCTGACAGCAACTGCTCTGTGCTGCCCACACACTCCCATTCCCATCCTGCCATTGCAGAGGGCAGTGCAGGAGACCAGGGAGTCTGGGGTGCCTTTTCTGTCCCCCTTTAGGTCACTGCCAGGTGCCTTTGTCCCCTGTGCCACAGTGTATTGATTCCACTTCCCCAGTGGAAAGCCACTGGAGGACAATTCCCTGATGGTTTGCCATTCCCCAGTGGTTTCTTGAACAGGAGTGAGATAGAAGCAAACTCTCCTTGGAGCTGCAGCCCCTCTGCCAGGAATTGACCTGTGCATTTAAAGTGTCCCAGGTCATGACTCTCACATGGTCCATGTGCTGCTCTGTCCCCAAGACAGACCCCTCGCCCAGGGGAGGGAAGAAGTGCCTTGTGGGGCAGGATATGCAGCTTTGGAGCTTGATTTGCAGCTGAATCCCTCCCTGCCTCCTTCCAGGATGCTGTTTCTGCTGCTACGGATGAGGAGAGGCTGGTGAAGATCCACGATGTCATCCAGCAGCTGCCCCCTCCCCACTACAGGTGAGGGCTGGAATGGGGGGATTCCAGTTTGCCTCTCAGGATGTGTTTCTGCATGTTGAAGTGGCTGGATAAAGTTGGTTTATATTTTAATCAGCCTCCTTACCAAGCACTCTGTACTGTATGTAGTCTTATTTGACCTCCATGGAAATTCTGGATGGGAGGGAAATACAGCCTTGGTATGTCAGAGGGGGCTGATAAATAGTTTTATAGCTGGGAGGGCACAAAACCAGCCCTATTTCACTTAAAAAAAGTGAAATATAGCCCAAAAATAAATGTATTTTTCCTCCAGTTTCCCTCTCCCAACATTAATAGTAACTGGCAAATAGTAGCAATTCTCTGTTAGAATAACTAGTATAATTAATTATATTAGTGTTCTGTATTAGAGTAACTAATAGGGTATTCAAAAATCACCAATTATAGAACTAGATTCAAGCTAATTAGTATTAAATTGTGCTATATGGTAATGAGTCTTGACTAAGAAGAACAACATTTTAATGGTCTTTAGTATTAAAAATTCTGGCAGGGTGTGGTAAAAAGGCATCAGACAAATTGGTGTGGTGATTGGTTCTAATAACTACACATAATACTGTATGTTAATGGGACTTTAAATAATATTAGTAACTATAGTAACTAATGCTGCATTAGAATCACAATTGATTATTCTAATATATGTTAGTTTGCAGGGCTAGTTAGAATTCTGTGCTGTAGATGGCCAGGTGTAACACCCAAAATAGGTATTGAACTATTTCTAATAATCTCAGCTAAAAATACTGAAATTTCAATTCTTGAGGTATATGGTGATTAGCTGGACAACTGCAGTGCTGCCCCTGAGTGCTATAAATAACTAATTACAGTGGTTAACTAGGATTTAACTAATTGTTTTAAGCTAGAACCCTGTGCTACTTGCTCATTAAATAGCATTGGCTGGTTAGTGGAGCAGCTGGTACTTTTAGTAACTAATTGCAATATTTATTTGTGTTAATTAAGGGGGCATGGCCTTCTCAAAAATAAACTCCTCTCCTTTGTTTCAGTTTCTCCAGGGCATTCCACCTTTTCCCTAAAATGACTTTTACTGTCTGGGCTGGTTAAACTGGTGCTGGTGGCTGTGTTAGTCCTGGAGAGGAGGCACAGCCAAGCCCAGGAATGCTGGTCCCTTCCCGAGATTTGCTTGGAAGAGAGAAAAAACCACTTTATTTTCTGCTCCTCAGTGATGAGAAGCTGCAGGCAGAAGATGTCAGTTTTATTCCCAGCCAGAACCATCTGTCCTCACTCCAAGGCTTGTCCATGTGTAGAATTCTGAGCCCCAAAACACCCCCCTTCCCAAACCCAAAATCAGGGCTCCTGCCAAGCCCCAGCACTGAGGATGGATCAGCATTTTCACTGCCACCTCCCTCTCCTCCTCCCAAGGGGTACCACAGTGTTTAATATATAAACATGTATTTTTTGATGTGAACTAAAGCCTCTGAAGTTTAACCTTGTGGCTGCCTCACCCACCCCTAACAAACCTGTAGCCAGTAATTTCCTCAGCAGAACTCGGGTACAATTTGTGGTGTTCCATATCCTGGAGTGTCTGAATAAATACTCCAATAAAGACTCCCCCTCTTCCCAGGACTGGCATTCCAGTCCTGCCCCCTGAGCAGCTCCTCAGGGCTGTCACACACCTGCCAAGAGGAGGTTTTTGGGACTGTGCTTTCCCTGAGCCTGGACCAACCAGGAGGGACTCCCTTCATCCCATGCCTGTGTTGTTTGCTGAGCACTCCCTATGGTCTTGGGGACAGGTCAGCCTTCCCTTCTGGGAGCTGTGAGACCAAAGGGAAGTGATGAGCTGGGTTTGCTCTGGGCTCACAGCCTGCTTTGCTCAGTGGTGCTGAACATTTGCCTCTCTGCTGTTTTCCAGGACACTGGAGTTCCTAATGAGGCACTTGGCTCGGCTGGCTGATTACTGCTCCATCACCAACATGCACACCAAGAACCTGGCCATCGTCTGGGCTCCCAACCTCCTCAGGTGCTCCAGGCTTTGCCCACTTCATGCTTTCCCATTTTTATGTTTATAAAATACACCTGCTCTCTGGAAAATCCTGACTTCCAGCAGCTGGAAAGAGCTCTTCCTTTCTTCATCCTCCTGTAAAATATGGGAAAACACTCTGAGCAGGATTTGGGACCAACTGGCAAGTTCCTGAGCTAGTGATGTAAAACAGCCCCCACCCCAAAACCGCCCCAGATATTCTGGCTCATACAACCCAGTTCCACTGACTGTAGGTCAGCCAGTAGGGGCAAAGAAGAATTCCCTCAGCCCCCTTTTCTGGAAGATAATTTCCCCTCTCCCGGTTAGATGAGACCAGTGTGCCCTTGATCATCCTGGGAAATTTCTTCATTGGCATCACTGATTTCCCACTGCAGAAGTCTCTAGAGTCTAATTTGACAGCTTCTGGCTGCAGGAATTCAGACTTACTGCAATGATCTTGCATAAATCTGTCGCCTAAAATTTGTTTTGAATGTGCATAATAGGATAGTTTAAAATTAATGGTGTTATTTAAAAGAAAAAAATATCACCCTGCCCTTTATTGTGTTGATTTCTGAACTGCTTTTGCTACCAACCTGAGAAATCTGAGTGTGCAGTTTGTCACACAATCCCAGAATGGTGTGGGTTGGGAGAGACCTTAAAGATCACCCAGTTCCACCCCCTGCCATGGGCAGGGACACCTCCCACTATCCCAGATTATTCCAAGCCCTGTCCAGCTTGGCCTTGGGCACTTCCAGTTCATGCAGGTGAGCTCCAATCCCCCTTCTGGCAATTCACCCAGAGGCAGTGGAGTGATCTCCTCTTTGAGTTTGCCTTGGTGAATCTGGGGGCACTCGCTGAGCAGGAGCAGTGGGAGGCATTCCCTGCTCCAGGGCAAATCCCAGCAGAAGCCACAGTGAGCTTTGTATGATGGCATTAAACTCTGCCAGTCGAGATATCTGGAAGAGAGTTAACAAAAAGCTCCCCATTTGGGGCATTCAGTTTATTTACCTCGAGCCAGACCTGCCTCACTCCCTTTTTCCTTCTAGCCCAGCGTTCCTCTTGCCATTAAATCCCTCCAACCAATGCAATGTGTGTGTAACACTGGGCTGGGCTTTGATCCCCTGCGTGCCCAGGAGGAGCAGCAGCCCTGGCTGTCCCTGTTCCATGCAGTCCCTGCCCTCTTGCAGGTCCAAGCAGATCGAGTCAGCCTGTTTCAGCGGCACGGCCGCCTTCATGGAGGTGCGCATCCAGTCGGTGGTGGTGGAGTTCATCCTCAACCACGTGGAAGTTCTCTTCAGCTCCAAGCTCAGCTCGGTCATTCGGGACGGGGCAGGTGCGTGGCTTCCTGGGGGACCTTTGGAATGGGTTGGTGTGCTGACTGCAGGGCACATTTCCAGGGTTGTGATGGCAGAGCCCCACAAAGACAGCCTGGCTGTAGAACCTGCTGTCAGTGCCTTTCTTAGAAGGCAAGGGCAGAATCACACGATCAGCTGAGTTGGAAGAGACCTTTGAGCTCAAGTCCAACCTTTGACCCAACACCACTCAGTGCCACATCCAGTCTCTTCTTAAACACCTCCAGGGATGGTGACTCCAGCACCTCCCTGGACAGCCCATTCCAATGTCCTTTCTGTAAAGAACTTCTTCCCAATGTCCAACCTAAACCTGCCCTGGTGCAGTTTAAAACTGTCTTGTCCTGCTGCTGGTTGTCTGGGAGAGGAGATGGACAGAAGGACACAGAGTAATGCACAGAGTAATGTTTGGCTGCTGCTTTGATGTCCCACCACTGAGAAACTGCAGACAATCAGTCACTTCAGCCATTGTCCCCCCTGCTCCCTCTGCTGTTTAAAGGCACCACCACGGATGCTTCTGCATACTTACCCATTTGAGCTCTCTCTACCTGCACCCCCACCCTTAGAGCACAAGTAGAAATTCAGGATTGAAAGCAAGCTCGCTGTATTCAGTGAGGTTGATGCTGAGGAACTTAGTCATGCTCTAAATAGGGGTTATTTTGACATCTGCTGTGCTGGTTCTTCCTTCTGCACAGCCTGGGTGGGTTCCTCAGCAGGGCTGACCAGCCACACAGCTCAGGCTGGTGTTGCTTTGGGATGGGGAATAAACCATGACACATTGGTGCCCAGCCCTGGGGCACCTGAAACATATCCAGCCTTGGAACCTCCAAATTCCCTTGGGTTACTAAGACCACATCCCCGTTCCATGGAAAAGGAGCAGAGTTACACCAGGAAGAAGGTTTCCTCTGCATGGTAGATCAACAAATGGGGCCACCACAAGCTGTTCTGCTCCTAAGCAGCATTAAGGGTGCACCATCTGCCTTGAAAACATGCCCTTCCCATGAAACATCCACAGCCCATGCAGAGAGCTGCTCCTCCACTAAATTTGCTGCTCCCCTCTTTTAAACAAGCCATATTTCTACTTAGGAGAGTACAGCTGCTCCAAGTGCAGTTTTTGTTCCTCCTGGAAGGGAATTCTGAGTGAGCAGGAGCCAGTCTGGCTGAGCAGGGACAGCCCCAGCAGGCTGGCTCTGCCAGGGGAAGATAAGCGTGCACAGAATCCCAGCCAGATGATTATCCAGGCTTAGAATGGCCCATGTGAATTCAGCTAATTGTTTAATGATTTGGTCACTCACATTCAGTGGGCTTGGACACCAGACTGGCAGGGAGAAGGGTCTGGGCTGTTTGGCAGCATATTCAGCAGGAATGCTGAACTCCAGCACAGTTTCAGGAGGCTCTGGGATTGAGCACAGCTCCTGCACCCACCTGCAAGGGGTGAAGGTGGTGCTGCCAAGCCTGTGTTAACCCACAGCTCACCCTGGGCAGCATTTCCAGCTCACACACCCCCACACACACACCAGGCTGGGCACACCTCACTCAGGAGCCAGAGAACCAGCCAGGATGTTCTGCCATTGCACATTTCCCCCAAACTTCTCTGGGAGCAGCCCTATAAACACTGCACTAAGGAGAGCTGCTGTAATCTCCTCTGACAGCAGCAAAAGCAGCTGCTTTCACAAAACTCTACATGTTCAGCCCCAAAACCAGGCACAGGGGCAGGGCACAGGGCAGGTTGTTTGCTGGGTGCATCTGCACTGTGGTTTGGAGGAGCTTCAGTCACACATGGCATTTCCTCTTATAACCTGGGAGTGACCCAGCCAAGGTTTATACAAAATAAAAACATCCATTTCTTTTGTACACAGGCAAAGCTGCAGTAAAGTATGTCACAAAAGTTCAAGTGCAGTATGTCACAAAGCTTTCTCATCTACCTGCTTCCCTCTGCCTTTTGTTTTTCTAACACACCAAGCTACTCAGTAAGAGACTCTTGTTGCCACAAACACACCTCTGACCACATTGTGCCCATTGGGAGGGATAACAAAGGTTCAGAGGAACACAGCACCTCCCTAGACACACAGAGCTGAGCTTTGATCTCTGCACTGCTGTTTCTCACTCTCCCTGTGGTTTTCCCTTTGCAGGGCACAGCTCTTTGTCCCGGCCCAAATCTCTGCTGGTGTCCTCTCCCTCCACGAAGCTGCTGACCCTGGAAGAGGCACAGGCACGGACACAGGCCCAGATCAACTCTCCCATTGTGGCAGACAGCAAGTACATAGAAGTGGGAGAGGGCCCAGCAGCCTTGCAGGGGAAATTCCACACAGTCATAGACTTCCCATCTGAAAGGTAGGGACAAGTTTCTTCCCAGCATGTGTTTGTTTTGAATACAGCAAACATTTGCTGATCCTCAGACTGGTCATATGAGAAGTGTTATAGCTGTTTTTCCACCTGCTTTGGACTCTGTGAGTATTCAGCTTTTATCAGTGGACTCATGGACTTCATTTACATGTGCACCACTCCCTTGTTTTTAGCAGGCTTGTCATTAACTGTATAAATCCATGTTGTGTGTGAGGCATGGAGATGACTGCACTAGTCACACAGAAAGAGGGGTAAACAGAGTGACCACGTGGAGACATTGGGGTTTTCCATGTTCTGGGACTAAGTGCCTGTGACAACTCCAGGCTCCCCTCCAAGTGGAGCAGTTGCACAGGCTTGATGACACAAGAAATTAAACATGCCAGTGGGAGGAGGTGAAGGTGATTTTAGAGCACGAGTGAGAGGTGCTTTTGGGTACCTTTATGGCTGCACAGCTGCCCAGAGAGCTGGGGCATCTCCCAGCTACAGCAAATCCATCCCTCAGCTGCTGTGCTGCACAGGCAGAGCCTTTGCTCACCTGCACTGCACCTGCTTGGCACAGTTAGGTGGAATATCCCCGGCAGGACTTTAGGAATGAAAACATCCTCAGCTGTCGGGAAGAGGGAGTTTCTAAGTAGAAACCAGAGAGTGCTGAGGGTCCTCCATGCAGCTTCCCCCTCCAACCACGTGCTGTGTTTGCTCCCCCCCAGAAAAAGGCCTCCCAGCAAGATGAAGAAGTCCCCCGTGGGCAGCTGGCGCTCCTTCTTCAACCTGGGCAAATCCTCCTCCGTGTCCAAGCGCAAACTGCAGCGCAACCCCAGCGAGCCCTCGGAGATGAAAGCCATAGCCCTGGCAGGTGAGCTGCAGTCCCCTCCCAAAATCTGGGCTCTCAGCAGCACACATTCAGTGTGCTTTTATCTCCTTCTAGCGTCCAAGCCGTGCATGGCACTCCAGGGAGCTGCTCTTTCCCAGATGGATCTCAGGCAGCTCCGGAGCCTGGCAGAGCTCACAGCTCTGCAGCTTTGGAGGGACAATATGTGGGTGCTGTTGGAATAAGTCTCAGAATAATTCCTTCTGACACTCTGATTATGAAATGAGAGTACAGTTCTGGCTCCATTTGCTGCCCTCAGATTAAATTAGGGAAAGGCACCTTCCTACAAACACTTTCTGTACCAGTGTAATGAGAACACATCCCTTTGTAGCCAGGATACGTGGGCTGAATTCTCAGCCTCTTCCAGATATAATTTTATGTCTTTTTACAAATTTAAAAATAGCAAGAGTGTGTTTTTGCAGTAAAACACACCACAGATCCCAAAACATGGGCCAGTGAGAACTCTTATCCCATCTTCTCCCAGGTCCCATTTGCAAATTGCAGCCCTCACATGCTGTGAATGCCCTTTGGGACTGTCCCCTTGGAGACTGAAGCCGTGCTTGTTTAGTGCCCATAAAACAAGTTGTGTAAATGTTCTTTTCTTCCCCGTTTTTGAGGGGTTTTCTTTGCTGGCAGGAGCCAGCCAGTTATCACAGGCACATCCAGAGTGTGTAGCAGGATGATGTGGGGAGCTGTTCCCCAGCCTGTCACCTGCAGCAGTTACCACTTGGGTGAGTTACCTGTCCCAGATCTCCAAAATGAGCATCAGCAACCCCTGCCCAAAGCAAAATCACTCTCAGGACAGCCTTGCTAGGAACCTTCTGGTGTTTTTTCTGCCATCATTACACAAGGAAATATAAAATAGCCCTTTCCCTGTCTGGGTTCATTCCCTCAGGTGGACGAGGAGACAGCGGGACCCTGCGCTCGGCTAAGAGTGAGGAGTCTCTCACCTCTCTGCATGCTGTGGATGGTAAGGCAAAGTCCTGCCTGCATGTCTAATAAATGGGGACTCAAGAAGGCAGTCTGACGTTCCTGGGTGCAGATACTGCCCAGGGCAGGTTTTCCAGCCCTCCAGGGAAAGCTGGACTTGCTAATTAACAAAGCTGCCCAGCACAGGTGGGTGGCACAGAAATGCTCTCTGTGCCTTTTTCTTCTTGTAAGGTAAAAACCCAAACCTCTTGCTCTGGTATAGCTGGCACTGCTTCTGTTCATTCCTTACCACCCCCTCTTTCTATTCCAAGGCTGACAAGGCATCATCATGAAGGAAAATGCTCTCTGAGAGAGCCTTAGACCTGCAGCACTTTTAAACTGATCTAGCTTAGTTTCAGGCTGAATCAGACCCAGCAACTGCTGTAAAAGGGTTTGAACAAACACAATAAAGGTGCCTTTTGCGTGCAGGGCTCACCAGCTGAGCCTCTTGCTTTCCCACCCCCCCAGCCCTGGCCTCCTGGCCACCAAGACTTTGCCATAACCCCGCCGTGTCCCCTGGTTTGCAGGTGAATCCAAGCTGTTCCGGCCCCGCAGGCCCAGGTCCAGCAGCGATGCCCTGTCTGCTTCCTTCAACGGGGAGCTCCTGGGCAACATGAACCGCTGCAACTCCTACGACAACCTGCCCCACGACGACAGCGACGGCGACGAGGGGCTCATCCACGTGCCCGCCCTCATCTCCCCTCGCTCCTCCGAGGACGTGGACCTGAGCCCCCCGGATATTGGAGTGGCCAGCCTGGACTTTGACCCCATGTCCTTCCAGTGCAGCCCCCCCCAGGCAGAGTCCGAGTGCCTGGACAGCAGCACCTCCCTGCTGGATGTGGTCGACATCAACAAGGAGAAGCCAAGCCTGCTAAAGAAGGATTTGGAATCAGGCAGCCAGTCCCAGACCCCAGGCAGTGCCACCAGCTCTGAGCCAGTCTCCCCTTTCCAGGAGAAGATGAGTCCCTTCTTTACACTGGACCTGAGCCCCACGGAGGAGCAGCCCTGCAAGCCCCTCACCTTCTCACCCAAGACGGGCCGAAAGCCCATCAAATCTCCACCTCTGACTGCAGAACCCACCTCCTTTGCACTGCCCAGCCGTGTGCCAGAAGCCATCGGAGCAGTGCCTGTCACATGCAGGAACTCCTCTGCCTCCAGCTGGAGCAAAGGGCTTGGCATCAGTGAGATCACAAACAGGTCCCCAACCCAGATGTCCTTGCCCCTGAAAAGCAGTGAAACAGGAGCAGGGGAAGGAGCCCACCAAGAGCTGCAGCACTCCCAGCTAGTGGCTGCTGGCAAAGCAGAGTTGCCCGAAGAAGGGGAGAGACCCATGCCAAGCAGTCAGACTAAGACTGTACCCACTGGACACACACAGCCAGGTACAGTGCATTTTCCTCCATTCTTTCTTTAAGTTCCCAAGGGAGCTGCTCTCAGAACCGCCCTCCTCTGCGTGCCTTTTAGGAGAGGGGATTTGCCCATCAGTTCTGGTCACGAGTGTCCTGCAGGGCTGTGCAGATCAGTAGGGTCTTACCCTCTGCCTTCTCCCTCCATCACCCAAATCTCCGATGATTTTCCATAACGCTTTATGTGCCGCTTTTTTTTTCCCCCCATCCTGTCATGCGTGAAAATCTCTAGCATGTCCTCCTCAAATCATTTCAGCCAATAAGACCATCTAAGGCTTTTCTTTTTTAATTAAAAATCTGCCAACACTTGAAGAAGGGACCTTTTCGCCTAAAACCTTATAGTCAAAATTGTTTAAGGGCATCTCATTCTCTTGCTACCTCCTTCCTACCTCTCTAGAAATGCAAGAGGAGCCTTTAGACAATCTCTTGTGGGTTTTTTTTCCTCTTTGTGATGAACTGCTGTGCTGTTTGAGCAGCGTTTGCACGTGAGACACGAGTGTTTCACACCGGAAGGAACCGCCACTGTGAAAGCGTGGAGAGCATCTATTTTTTTATGATAGTCGTTAAGGTTAAGGTCACTCTCCTTATTGGGTAACATAAAATCACTCTCTCTCTCAATTTTCCCCCCATTAGGAGCAGTTGCCCTCGACTCCCCCCAGGATCCTGTTCCCGTCAGTTCTGTGTCTCTTATCCCTCCTCCTCCTCCGAAAAACGCAGCGCGCATGCTGGCCCTAGCGTTAGCCGAGTCCGCACAGCAAGCATCCGCCCAGTCCCACAAAAGGCCAGGAGATGCTCATGCTGAAAGCACAAATAATGGAGAGGCTGAAGCTGGCACAGCTCTAGAAAAGCTCCATCTCTCTGCTGGTGCTCCAGACAAGCTCCACCTGTACACTGGGCTGCCCGAGAACCGACTGCACTTCCAGAGCGGTGCGCCCGTAGAGCAGGAGTGCCAAGGTAGCGGCGCAGCCGGGGAGCAGAACCACCCACCCGGTGCACCTGGAAGCCAGGACCACACGGGCATGCCTGGGGCCATGCCTGGGAGCAGAGAGGCAGAGCAGGAGCAGTGCAGCAAGGCGGGGGACAGAGAGCACCCACCCGCTCAGGTGGGGGACTGGGAGCACACAGCCCACCACGCTGCGGAGCGGGAGCCGCCCAGCACGGAGCCGTGTGTGGACAAAGCCCCGCTCCGTGCCTGCGTGTCTGGGGACAAGCTCCACGCTGCCAGCTGCTCAGCTGAGGACAACCCACAGTCCCCTCCCCTGGGCGCTGCCGGGGACAAGGGCGCCCCGGTGCCGTATTTAACCACCATCCCCAGCGCGGCCGCCGAGCCCTCGCAGGGAGATGGCCCCGTCCCCGCCGTGCCACGCGCAGCCACGGCCGGCCAGCCCAGCCCAGCACAGAGGCAGGACCACCAGGCAGCCACGGGACAAGTGCCAGCGGCCTCCAGCAAAGCCCCGAGTGGCTCTGCTCAGGTATGTCCTTGCTGGGCTGTAACTGCAGGGGTTGAGCTCTGGGAAGGTCTGTCCCTCCAAAAATGGGGGGGATTCCCAGGTCTGGGCACTGGGTAAATCTTTGAAGTGTTGCTCTAAGGAGACAGGCACGTCCTCCCCTTGCTGCAGTTTGACATTGGCAGGGCACACTGGTTGTGATGGGTTCACAGTGCTGTGGGTACAACACAGGCACTTAGAGGAGATCCTGTGCTTTGCTAAGTGAACATCCCAATTACATACTCGGTTTTAAGGAAAAAAGTATCTGTGGTAGGGAGTGGTGTAGGGAATGCTCGTTCAAGTGCCCAGAAACAGGAATTGTTGCATCCTCTGACAATATCCTCTTCCAACATCCTGGTTGGCATCTGGTTTGACCAACTAGCAATAGGACAAGAGGACACAGTCTTTAACCTCCCCTTGTGCAGCTTAGGCTGGACATCAGGAAGAAATTCCCCACAGAAAGGGTGACTGGAGAGTGGAAGGGGCTGCCCAGGGAGGTTTGGAGTCCCCACCCCTGGAGGTGCCCAAGGAAGGAGTGGACATGGCACTCAGTGCTCTGGGCTGGGGGACAAGGTGGGGATGGGTCAAAGATTGAACTTGGTGATCTCTGAGGTCTTTTCCACCCTCAGTGATTCTGTGGTTCTGTTCACCAAAGCAGGTCAGGTTCCTTGTGGCAGGGTTCCTTGTGCAGTGTTCCCTCAGGAATCCAAACCACCTCAGCCCCAAGGAGCGTGTCCAGCTGCAGCCTGGCCTGAGCTCCGTAGCCACACTCAGGGCAGGGATTTCTGCTCTGTCACACCCTTTGATCTGCTCAGCAGGGCATGAGGAGGCTAAACCCAGCCACATGTTCATGAGGATGATAATGGAAAAGCAGAGCACCTAACAAAACACTGGGGGCACTGGGTAAATGTTTGAACCTGTTGCTGTGAGGAGACAGTCACGTCCTCCCCTTGCTGTGGTTTGACATTTGCAGGGCACACCAGCTGTGATGGTGCTCAGAGGGGAACCTGCACCCCTCCCTTGCACAGCAGCCACAATCCGGGCATGGGGGCACTGAAACTGGGCTGGTCCCTGCGAGTGTCTGTGCTATTTTAGCTACAGAGCAGGAGTGGGGAAAGCTGCCCGTCCCTGACCTCTGCTTCTTCCCTCCCTGCAGGTGTGGAGCACAGCTGCACCTGAGAAGCCCCCGGAGCCCACGCCTGGCTTCACCTCCGAGGGCACCTCCACGGCCCGCGGCTCCTCCTGCTCCTCCTCGGTGCCCGGGGGCCCCCAGGGCCACGTGGAGAAGCCCCGGGAGCCCCCACGAGCTCCCCCCCTGCACCTGCGCTCCGAGTCCGTCCCCACCCACCCCTCCTACGGCTTCGCGCCGCCGGTGCCGCCCGTCAGGACGCTGGAGAGCAAGATCGCCGCGGCCATGCACTCCGGCAACGCCGACCCCATCAGCAACGCCAGCTACCACGCCTTCCTGGCCTCCTCCATGCTGGCCTCGTCCGTGGAGGAGGCGCTGCTGCCGCCGCCGCCGCCGCCCAAGCACGCCGTGTACGTGCCGCATCCCAAGCCGGAGAGCATCCCGGAGCCCTCGGGGCCGGACACGTACCTGCACGCCAAGCCGGCCTCCATGCACCAGTACCGACCCGAGAGCGTCCCTCCCCACGGGTACCACGGCAAGCCCGAGCCCCACCCGGCCTTCCCGCCCCGCTCGGACACGCCGGGCTCGGCGGGCGGGCGCTACAGCACCTACGGCACGCAGGGCAAGGGCGGCCCTGCCCTGCACGCCAAGCCCCGCGGGCGGGCGGAGTTCGTGCCCTCGGTGAGCCCCACGGGGCTGCGTGGCGCCGGCTACGCCGAGGAGGCGCCGCCCTACCCCACGATCCGCAGGGTGCAGTCGCTGCACGTGCCCGCCGCCGCCGCCGCCATCCGCTCCGTGCCCATCTCCCGCACCGAGGTGCCCCCGGACGACGAGCCGCTCTACTGCCCGCGGCCCCTCTACCAGTACAAGCCATACCAGCCCCACTCCGACTACCACGTCACGCAGCTCCAGCCTTACTTCGAGAACGGGCGCGTCCACTACCGCTACAGCCCCTACTCCAGCTCCGCCGCCTCCTCCTACTACGCCGACGGCGGGTTCTACGAGCTGGAGCCCTACGGCACGGTGCGGGCGCGGCCCTTCCCCGCGCTGCCCAGCCGCGAGCTGCCGTCCTACGCGGCGCGGCTGCACGGCAAGGGGCTGTACCGCTACCCCAGCCTGGCCGCCTACCCCCGCCCGGGGCTGCTCAACCCCCTGGCGGGCAAGGAGCACAGCTTCGTCAGCAGGGACGTGCCCCCCGCGCCCGACGCCAAGCACGTGTACGTGTCGTGGGACCTGGAGGACATGGAGAAGTACCGCATGCAGTCCATCCGCCGCGAGAGCCGCGCGCGCCACAAGGCCAAGGGGCCGCCCGTGTCGCAGTACGACAACGTGGCGCCGCTGCTGCAGGACGAGCTGGGCGGGCTGGACGCCGTCCACCTGCGCAGCAAGTCGGACCCCGGGAAGAGCGGCCTCCTCACGGTGGCCGAGGGCAAGGAGGGCAGGTACCCGGGCAAGGCGGCCACCCCCGAGGGCGACGAGCGGTACTACCTGCAGCACGCGGAGCCCGAGCCCGACAGAGCCCACTACCACGGCGGGTACGGCAACGGGCAGCCCGAGAAGCCGTCACTGCCCCAGAAGCAGAGCAGCATCCGCAGCAGGAAGATGCACGAGGCGGGCGGCGGCGCGAGCGAGCACAGGACGCACTCGCAGCAGGAAGCGAGCCATAGACAGCCGCCCCCCGAGCCCAAGAACGGGCCCCCCTACCCCGAGTACAGGCCCAAAGGTGGCCCCGAGCCCCCCGAGCCCATGGGCTACCAGCACTCGGGCAGCAAGTACCTGGCGGGCGGGCAGGACACGCTGAGGCTGAGCCACAAGGAGGGCAGGCTGGCGGAGGACAGGCCGGAGCTGGAGCGGTGCCGAGCCAGGCCCCCCGCGCCCATGGAGAAGCACCCCCGGGACTGCTACAAGGAGGAGGAACACGCCGGCCCCGCCGCGGCTCCGCCGCCCAAACCCGAGCGCAGCCACAGCCTGCGCCTGCAGCACGCCGAGCCCGCCGAGAGGGACCCTGCCCTCCTGTACCCCTACCAAACGCTGGGCAAGCGCCAGAGCGCCGTGACTGTGGTGTCCCAGTACGACAACCTGGAGGATTACCACACCCTGCCGCCGCACCAAAGAGGGGGCTACGCCGGCGCGGGGGGCTTCGTGCCCCCCGGCTTCGCCCACGTGCACGGCAGGACTTACGCCACGGCGCTGGGGCAGGGGGCATTCCTGCCCGCAGAGCTGTGCCTGCAGAGGCCCGAGACAGAGGTGCACGTGGAGTGAGCTGGCGGGGGGGACGAGGGATAGAGTCTAAGCAGCCTCTGCTGGACAGCGGACTGTTTTATTTTTTCAGTGATGGAAAAGAAACACAAAACAAACAAAAAAAACCCCCCACAGACAAACTACCCCGCCCCTGCCCCGGTGAGCAAAGCAAAGCCCCCCCTCAGCCCCCACTCACTGTTTTTACGTAGTAGAGCTCTAGCTTTTTTCATGTAGATTCGGGACAACTGGAAGGACAGGGCAGGCTGGTGGCACACAGATGTTGGCAGAGGGGCCGGGCAGAGCTGAGGCAGGAGCTGTGGGCAGGGAGGGAAGGAGCTTCTCCTTGCCCAGGTGGACTGTGCACGCAGGTCTTCTCCCGGGGTCACTGCCCTTCCCACTGCTGGCTCCCAAAAAAGGGGCTCCGTAGCCCTCTCTGAGTCACACAGCAAGAGTGAGCCAACAGCTGGGCAGGGGCAAGACTGCCCAAGGGTTTTCTGCTTGGTTGATGCTCAGGTCCTGCCTCTCCCTTGGGCACAGTGGACCCTCTGCAGTTGCTTTGAAGTGGGTGGGAGCCTGTTTGTGACTCCAAGCCTGTGGAATAGGCTCTGAAGCAAGCTCAGAACACAGCACACTTGTTGCGTTGCTTGCTTAACAAGCTGCTTCTGCCTACAAGAAATCGAATTACTCTGCATTTCCCTGTTGTAAGCAGAGGCCAGCTACGGGAGCCAAGTGGGGTGGGTTTGCCTTTCTCACACCAAAAGGAAGCGAACACAGAACTCCACCAAACCCTACACAGGCAGCTGGGAACAGCACGCCCATTCCATGCCAGTTCCTCCTTGCTGCTAAGCTATGTCCAGATGAGCTCATTCCATCTCGTGGCTGGCCAGGCTGTGTCATCTCACCAGTCAAAATAAATCCAGAAATCTCCACGGCGTTCTGTGCAGCCTGTAAATCTGAGCCCACCTTCCCAGCCGTGGGAGTGACGAGTGACCTGCATGAGCAGCTGCCCTGGGCCAGATCCTGCAGCTCTTCCAGCAGGGAATGCTGCTGCTGACCTTCAGCTGAAGGTCTGCAGGCCCTCTGTAACCTCTCAGCTGGCCAAGGGGTCCCTGTGGAGTGGTGGCACACACGGAGCAGTGCCGTGCTGTCTGTGCTGTGTGGTGCCTCCCATGCCCCAGTGAGCAGGGACAGAAGGCCAGTGCACTCCAGAACACACTAAAAACAGTGCCCAAGCTGTTGAAAAGCTTTCACACTGTAGAAGCAGCCAGGCAGCACCTCGTGCTGCCTCTCACACTCCCCAGGACTCAACCCTCCCTCCTATAAATAAAGCACATCCATCCCATTTAGGCAGGGCTTGCAAGCAATACTTGAGATTTAGGAGTTTTTAAATGTTCACTGATAAATTCCAAGGCCATTCCTGTTCCGCGTGGTTGAAGAACTGCTCTACCTGTTTTGAATCTCTTTTATTAAAATCCTGGAGGTCCTGCAGTTAGCACACAGCTGCTAAAAGGGAGCTTAGGTGGTGTTTTTGAACAAAAAGTTTCATGGCTGTTTTGGGACTTTTAAATCCTAAGGAAAACCTGCTTCTAGTAGCTGACTAGTCTGTAACTGTTTGCTTCTTTAACCTTGGAGCCTTGTCTGGGGCTGTTTCAGTAACTACCTTCTGGTTCTGTTTTATTGTGCAATGCTGATGTTTTAAGCATTTTGTTTAGAAGAGTTCTCACATGTTATGAAACAAAATCTGGCAGTAGGGAAAACAAGAAAGAAAAAGAAAAAAAAAAAGAAAAAAAGCAGCACTGTGATCCAGGTTACCACAATGTCCTCGTGAGGAATTCCCAGGTAGAGGGGTTGGGGGTTTTGGTGAGGGAATGCTTTTTGCAATGTTTTGTTTCCAGGAAAACTCCCCTAAACACACAGAAAGGGGCCATTAGGTGTGCCAGCCCGTGCCCATTGCTGGGAACTCCCGGGGAAAGGCTGCCCTGCCCATGTTCCTCGGGATGAGCTGGATCACTCCCCTCAGCAGGGCTGGGTGGTAGCACAGTCTCCCCACAGCTGCCAGGGACCTCCACTGAAGCAGGGACAAGTGTTTGGTTCAGGCTCTTTGGGATTCAGGGAATGAGAGCTGTAGGTGGAACCTCTCTCTCCATGAAAGCCTTAACTCCCCCTCCTGCCCCTCACCGCTCTCCTGACCTCCTGATTTTGGCCTTACGTTCACCAGGACTATCCTGCGACTGCAGGGGGCTGCTCCCAGCTCCCACTCCTTGGCAAAGCCTCTGGATTCTCCTGCTCAAAGCCACTGTCTCCCTTCAGAGACCAAGTGCCACCCTTGGACAGCTCTGTCCCCCAGCCCCGGGCTGGGCTCTCCCTGCAGGGTGTGAAGTGCCAGGTGCGAAGCGCCCGCTCATCCCGTGGGAAACCAAGCTCTCAGCACCTTTCCTAAAGGGCTTCTGGAAGTGCACACCTGGACACCTGGCCCAGGGGGCTGCCACAAAGAGCCTGCTGGGGAATGAGAAGGTCTCCAGGAAAAAAAAGCCAGCGGAGAAGTGACCACCCCTCCCTCCAGGGTGTGCTCCGAGGGCTGGAAGCTCTCGGGGAGCCCAAACTTGTGCCCACCACTACTGAGCCAATTAAATTAATTTAAGAGAATTAAAAATAAGAGGTGGAGGCACCAGCTTTTCCCAGGCAAGCACCTTTCTTTTAGTGTTGCTGCTGCCCATGGCTCCACCATCCCACACGATCTCCCAAAGCCATAGAGGGAACTTGGCAGTTCTGGAATTGCTCTGGTATCCCCGGAGAGAGTTTGGCATCCTCATTAATTGGCTCATAATAAAACACCCAGCTGTGTCTTTCAAAAGTCAGAGGTGAGACTGGAAAGGGCGAGCAGGGGAGGTGACACTGGGTGTCTCAGTCAGGGGGAGGTGACACTTGTGTCCCAGCAGAGGGATGGCAGAGGGCAAGGGGACAGCAATGCAAATGACCCTGCCATCCAAGTGCAGTTCTGCTCAGGGTCATAACTCACTGCCTGCCCAACCTCCAGGAGGTGGCAGCAGCTCTGCCCTCAGTGATCCCTGGCACTTGCCATGAGCTCTCTGCATCCCGAGGTGTCCCAAGGGGCTCCCGAGTGCACAAAGAGTTTGGGGCCCCAGCCCTGGATCTTCACCTCTGCTCTGGAGTGGGATGTGCAATCCATAGGAGACCTTCCTGGGGAAGGGGGAGCGCAGATGGTAGGTGAGTAATGAGGGCCCAGTCCCTGTGAAGTCTTAAATAAAAGCATTAATTTCTGATTTTTGAAGAGTCTTATCAGGTGAAACCAATATGCATCTCTGAGAACACCCCCCCAACTTCGTGCCTATGTCTTTGCAGGGATCCTCCTTTCCCTCTCTTCGCGGGAAGGGGGCTCAGTAAGGATTGCACAGTGGTAGTACATTGCTACACAAAACCAAAATCAACTTGAAAACACCCTGTTCCTCTTTGAGCCCAGAAAGGGACAGAACCTCAAGTGTGCTCTGCCACTGCCCAGGGCATGGACTGAAGTGATGTGTTACATGTCAGGAAACCTGGATGAGCCACCGTTTTCCTTTCGTTCTCAGCGGCTTGGGCATGCACCTCTTCCCAGAGCTTATCCCAAATTCCCGCTGTGAAAGGCATGGTCTGGTGTGAGCAACACGATTCCTGGTGTGCAGAGTCCTGCCTCGTCCAGCTGGGGGAGGGAGGGAGGGAGGGAGGGAGGGGGGAGAAAAGGGTTGTTTTGCCGTTCATTTTCCTGCTGTAGAAGACTTGATTTTTCTTTCCCTGAGCCGCATGAGAGAAACATCCCAGGAAGTCTTGGGTTACCTTTGGAGTTCCCTTCACTTTAATTTATATAGTGTCTTTTTTTTGTGAACTGGTGTAAAATGTATATGCCGACGAGCTCATGTATTTTTATGTAAATATTTTTTGTGGTTTTCCCCACTTGCCCTTCTCTGTAAATATTTAGAATTCTCATATTCTTCTCACCTTGTATGATGCAGATGTGGTTTTGTTTCTGTTTTTTATTTGTACTGTAATGCAACAATCCAGACTGAGGTGTCTTGTGGTATTAAACAAAAGCAACAGTCCCACTGAGCTCACACTCAGATGTGCAACTTGACAGCATTAATCAAGCCAGGTTAAAAACTACTCCGGTGTGTTTGTGTGTGTTTTTGCCTCTGCCTCGTTAATCAAGAACTGTATTTACAACCCAAAACAGGAGAAGCCATTTTGGAGGTGTCTTTGGAGGGATGTGGGCAGGCAGCTGAGGCTGAAGGAGGTGACTTTGAATCCATATGCCAAGGCTGGGGCTTATCTGTGCCCTTAAATTGGGCCATCGCTGCTTCCTGACAAAAAATAAACCAGCCTGGGCTGTTTCAGCCTCCCCTTCCTCTCACCCAGCACGACAGCACAAGGAGAAACAGCTTGGCCCTGGCACAGGAGGCAGATGAAGTGAGGACAAACAGATGGCACAGGCCACCTTGGCCCTCAGGGATTCTGGGCACTGCAGCCACAGTGGTCAGAGTTAATTAATAGCAAAAAGGTGATTAAAGGAAGCGAATTTCAGACATCTTTAGCATAGGAAGAAGGACTTCTGATAGTCTTTTCATCCAGTAAATGTTGTGCTCATTAGAAGTGCTGCCAGGGATAGAAGCAGCCCAGTGCTGCTCTCCTGGCAGGGATGGGTGACCCTGCTCTGCACATGGAGCCTGTGGGACAGGGGGACACGGGGGGACACCCAGCCTCTGCCCCTGGGGCCCTTGTGGGCACAGAGGGGCATTCAGGCTGCTGAAATATTTGCTCCCAAACCCTCCCTTTACAGTCCAGATCTGATCAATGCACATCCAGCCTCTCCACCTTTTAGGGTTCCACCAGCAAGCCAAGCAACCCAATCCCTCTGACCCCCGAAATTCCTGTTCCAGAGCACCACAGCCAGGACCAGGGGGCCTTGCAAAGGATGCCAACCCCACAGGGACCCATGGGTGGGCACCAGAGCTGTCCTTGGAAAGGCAGGACACCACTGGGGTGACTTGGCAAACAAAAATCTGGACTCCACCGAGTCCAGCAGAGAAATTCACACCTTAAGTGAAGGTGCTTGTGGCTGCCCAACTCGTTTTCTGCACAGTGCACTGCCTAAAAGGACAATTGGCAGTGGTTAATCAATCCCAAGGGTTAAATCTGTCCCAAGGGTTAAACCTTTCCCAAAAGGCTCAGCTTTCCTGGGTATGGGAAGAGCAGAAAGCTGAACCTGTTGCCTCAAGGAGCACCCCCAGAACTGACATCCCACCTCACCAGCACCCTCAGAACTCGTATCCCACCCCCAAAAATGCTCCAAAAGAGCCCCGTGCCTCCCCAGTAAAACAGGAATTCCTTTAACCCCGCAGAGATTCCAGCTGGCACAGAATTTATGGGGTGGGGGCTTCCCCCACCCCATGGAAGGAGTCCCTGTTGCACCCACTGCTCCAACCACTGCTTAATGAAAAAACAAAGATGAAAACGCTCCATCCCTCTCAGCCTGTCCCGAGGAGCTGAGATTTACACACAGAGCAGAGGGGGACACACTGAAATTCCAGTGTCTCGGGGCTGGTGGAACCCTGGGCATGGAGCCCCTTTTCCTGCCCAGGTGTCTCCACCAGACAGCGCTCTTAAACCACTTTTACCTCCCAGCCCGGCCTTTGCAGGCAGCTTACAGACACACAGGCTCCCTTCTAGCAGTTTCTGCTCAGGTTTCCCGGCACTCAGGGCTGGGTTTCTGTCTAATTCCTCATGGCCAAGCAGGTGAGCGGAGTGCTGGGTGCCCGCAGCACCCTCGGTGTGTCCCGGAGCATCCCCAGCCCGCAGTGCCCGGCAGGGCAGCCTCGCTCCCCACTAAACCTGAGCTTAAATCCGAGCTAAAAGCGACCTGCAGCCCTCGGCAGGACACTGGGGCTTTGCAGAGCGCCATCCCTAGAGAAACAGCACAATGGGTGCATTTCTGCACTAAAACAGTCACCCAGAAACAGCAGATGATGCTGGAAAAGCAGGGAAGATGCTGTGCTGCTCAGTCCCTCCTAGGATGGAGCTCCAGCTGGCAAGGACGCCCTGCTAAGGTGGATTATCAGGCAGAAAACCCCCCAGCCCCGAGCCCAGGAGCTGTCAGAGCAAGGCTTGTGCAAACACAGGGCTCCAGCCAGGCAGGGGCTGATCCTGAGCCTTCCCAGCACAGGACTGGGAGAGAGCCTGGGTTTGGCTTCTCACCTTCCCATCAACCAGGGGGGCTGAGGGGACACCTCATGGCAGGGACAACTCCCTGGAGAGGGGCAGGCACTGATCTCTGCTCTGGGGGGACCAGGGACAGCACCCAGGGAATGGCTGGAGCTGTGTCAGGGCAG
>JAWWEE010000062.1:590772-621430 GCA_035221455.1 Xenops minutus
CCTTGGGGCTGTGCCCACTGCCCTGGGGAGCCTGGGCAGTGCCCACCACCCTCTGGGGGAAGAACCTTTCCCTGATAGCCACCCAACCCTGCCCTGGCACAGCTCCAGCCACTGAGTGGTGTTTCCTGCCCTGCCCCAGAACAGAACACACAGCCTGCCAGGGAGCCCCAAAAGGCAGAATCCCAAGCAAGCCCTTGGGTTTCCAAGCATCCCTGCTGGGCTGGCCCTGGGCAAGGGGAGCAGAACCACAGCTCCAGGAAGCATTTGTTGTGCTGAAGGATAAAACTCTCCAGCAGCCTGTTCAGTGCTGCCTCAGGTTGTGTTCCCCCCAGCCAGCCCCTGGCCCATGGCAGTGCAGGACACAGAGCCCTGTTCTCTGTCTCAGCTCATCACAGCATGTGATGAGAGAGCCCAGCTCAGTCCCCAGCCAGCCCCACACTCCAAGGGATCATCACACAACCCCAGAATGGGTTGGGTTGGGTTGGGTTGGGTTGGGTTGGGTTGGATTGGGTTGGGTTGGATTGGGTTGGATTGGGTTGGGTTGGGTTGGGTTGGGTTGGGTTGGGTTGGGTTGGGTTGGGTTGGGTTGGGTTGAGAGGGACCTTAAAGCCCACCCAGCCCCACCCCTGCCATGGGCAGGGTCACCTTCCAGTAGCCCAGGTTGCTCCAAGCCCCGTCCTGCCTGTTTTGAAAATGATATCTCCTAATAATGGCACTCACAGCTTTCCTTCCTGAATACAGAGTGGAACATTTCCTTTGGGAGCATCTCCTACCCCAGCAGGAGACCCCCTGGTGCAGCTGCACTGCCAGTCCCTCCACACCTTTAGGTGAACTCTGCTTTTAAAGGTCTTGCAGAACCACCTGGCCCAGCCCTCTCCTCACTGTCTGGGCTCTCATGATCTGAAGTGCTACTTGAGCTCCTTCACATCCCATTTCCCTGCTTGTCCCCCACCCATTCTCCAGCAGTTCTTCAAACTGTATGCAACAAACCCCTCTACAAGTATTCCTTCACCCTGCTGCAATCCTAAGAGATGCTGGGGTGACATGTGCTTTTGTAAATGATCAACTCCAGCCCCAGCAGTGTTTGTTCATGCAAATACCCTGAGCTGGCCTTAAGCCTTTGCCTTCCCTCCCTCCCACAACCCATTCCCAGCATCAGGAGCAGCTTCAGAGCTTAGTCCTTTCAACAGGCCATGCAAATCTGTATTACCACACCAGGATGAGCTCAACAAAAAGCTGCATTTCCAGGGCAAAGGAAGGAAATTTCTGTTTGGTTTTGGTTGGGGGGGTTTATTTTTTACAGGCACGTCGTGAAAAATAAGAGCTGGGTTTGGAGAGACCAGAGACAAATCTGCCTTTAAGGGAACATCTTCCTGTGCAAGCCAAATAGGAAAAGTCCATTTCAAGGTACAAGAGCCCCCTTTGAAGGCACAGGATGGCATGACTGGCTATTGGTTTTCACTGCTCTTGCTGCCAGACTCACACTGGGGGTTTGTGCCTCTAAACTGGCCACCCCTCCCAGTGCTGAACACGAGAGAATCTGCCCCATCAGCTCCCCAGTGGGATCCACACTCAGGTCAGTGCTGGGAAACCACAGACCCCAGTTTGGGACCCCCCAGTCACAGGGTACAGCTCAGTATGACAAACATCTTCCTACATAACCCCACAGGCTCCTATCCCTGCTGGAAGGTTCAGGAATATATAGGAAAACCCGACCTCAGGCCCAGACTTAGGGTTGGAAGGGACCTTAAAAACCATCTTGTTAAAGGCAAAAATCTGTATTTCACCAATCTAAACTGCACTTCCCCAGTAATTTATCCCCACAATAGGATGAGCACATCAAATAAACTTCAGGGAATGGGAGATACAGAATAGGAACAAAAGTAGTACCATATTGCCAGGTTAAGTGCCATGATGCCATTATTCAGGTGGGGACACTGGGACACAGATGTCCCCAGCAGCAGGGGACAGCAACACTGAGGGCTCGAGACTCCCGAGGCAATGCCCAAACTTCCAAGCTACATCTGCTCTTGCAAAAGTCATGATTTAGTTCAGTATCACCAAAAACCCACCCCAAGACCTTGCAGGGAGGATTAGGAGTTACCCTCTAGTTCTCACAAGAGCTGTCAGAAAGTCCAGCAACTTTCCAAAGTCTCTGTGACATGAAGAGCTGTCACAACTCCCTGTTCAAAGCTCTGCTGCTGAGGAGGAAAATCACCCTGTGTGCCCCCAGCACCTGAGAGAGCACATCAGAACCCCAAATGTCCTGGCCCTGCATGGTCAGTGGGTGAGAACTGCCCACCACAGCCTTTCCCACTGTTCTGCACTTCCCATCCTCCAAGGCTATCCAGGGGAAATCAAGTGTTCCGATTTTTAACCACTCCTAATAAGAAACCTTTAAAAAGGCAGAAAATCAGTATGCAAAGCATTGCTGTGCTGCAAATGGAACATCACAGAGCAAAGGGAGGGAGTAAAGAGTCTCAGCCCTTAGTGAAGCACGTCCTGGCTGCTGGGAGTGAGGTGACACTTCCTAATCTCTAGGACACTTCGAAGACATGCCCTGCTGAAGCCCCTGAGAAGCTCACTGGGCTCACTGCCTGGCAGTGAGGGAGGAACAGTGACAGCATTGCCCTGCTCTCTGCCCCACACAGCCCTGCCACCAGTGCATTCCTCCACCTCCTTTTCTTCTTCCCATATTAATGCCCTTCATCATCACAAGGAGTCCTACCCGGTGCCAAAACTCAATTTGCACTCTTTACTTTAATGACCCCATTTGTCATGCCTGCATGTGCTCCTGCCCCTGGGGTTCTGCTGCCACCAGGTCTCATTTAGAGTTTGCTCTTTCATTATTATTTTTAAAGATTAAATTGCCTCCATTTCAAGGCAAACAGTCTGGGAACTCCCACAGCCCAGAGGACACCGAGATACATTTGATCAGTTCATTTTAGGGTTATGTCCATCTCAGTCCCCACTGACTCTCCCATCCACACCCCACTGCATCATCCATTTCTTTCCATTATTATTCCTTCTAATCCTTGCAAAATATACTGGTTAGGGCATTGGAATATTGCTATCACATGAACTTCTGAGAGGAATTTTAACTCTTTCTTGGGGGGAGGAAGGATAAGAGTGTGATCCTTTCCTTCACTTGTCTGTCTAAACCTCATTTTTTGTCTCACAGTCTGACTGCTCCAGAGAGCTCCATTCCATCCTATTAGATTATATTTCTCTCTCACAGCATCCCTCCAATCCTGCCATGCTCAGTAAAATTCAGTGGTAATTAAGTCATGTAAATAGGTTAGGGAAGAGCATAATGCTTCATGTTTCATTATAACACATGTCCAGTGCAAACAGCACTAAATCTGCACTGGAGCTGGGGGACCCTCCAAAGCCACAGCTCCAAACCACCCTTTTAACCAAAACTGACAGCAGGGAAACTTCCCTCATCACAAACCCCAAGAACTCAGAGTTACTGCAAAGTTAACAAGCACCTGTCTCATTTTCTTCAGCTCTTGCATCTCCATGACTTCTTCTTTCTTGTTTTCCTTCCACCCAAAACATCTGTTTCAGTCCCAATAAACATCATGAAAACCCTTTGCAGCGATTTCCAATATGCTGATGTGTTTCTTCAGAAGCCTTTGCAGTGAATAAATTGGTCCCAGACTAATAGTCCTTGTTATTTATACAGACACCTCCTTGCTCTTCTAAACAGGCTTCAGCAGGAACATACGGGATAACATCTTTTCCAGATATATTTGAGTCTCATAGAAATGTAAGTATTTTCTACAGAAAAACCTGCTTCAGATTTCTCATCAATATTTATACAAAAAAAAGCCAAGCCAACCTTTTAAAGTCGCTTCCAGATAATATATGATGGTAACTCCACAATAACACAATTTTGTGGGTTATGTATTATGTATAAAAGCACATAAATACTATTTACTGTCAGAGGATCAAGTTTCTGCTACGGAGGGAGAAGATGGAAGTTCTTAGAGCCCAGTTTTCCCTGGATTCCCTCAAGTCCTGCCCTGGATCATCACAGGGAAGAGCAGCAGCCAGGCTGAGGAAAACAAACCAGAACTGACAACATTAGACCAGCAAAAGCTTTACTGGTGGGGTCTGAAAGACTCTGCTAATACAGAAGCAATAAAACAGCATCAAAGCTCTGCGAAACATCAGGTAGCACTGAAAAGATGCAAGGATTTCAGAGACCTGAAAAATGGCTTTGAGGCTCAATAATGTTATTTTTCTTATTTTCTTTTGTACTGGTTTTCCCCTTTTCTGGGGGGGACTCGTGTCATTAGCATACTCTGCTCACTGCAGCACAGAAGGGCCGATGCCCAAGGCTGAAAAGAACTATTTACAAGTTCTGTGGCAGGGGGAATTTTAATAAAAATAGTACATTGGAAACCCTGCAGAGTTTGCATGTGAAGCAGGGGAGAATTCCTATTGCTCCTTGTAGGGAAACCGAGGCACAGATCACTGAAATCATCCCAGAGGAGCTGCAGAGCTTGGGAAGGATGCAGGGCTGTGATTCCCAGCTTGGGAAGGATGCAGGGCTGTGATTCCCAGCTTGGGAAGGATGCAGGGTTGTGATTCCCACCTTGGGAAGGATGCAGGGCTGTGATTCCCAGCTTGGAGAAGCCCTCCCAGCCCATTGAGCCCACCCTGTGCCCGATGCCCACCTTGTCCCCCAGCCCAGAGCTCTGGGTGCCACCTTCTTGGGCACCTCCAGGGTTGAGGATTCCAAACTTCCCTGGGCAGCTCCTTCCAGTGACTGACCACCCTTCCCATGGGAAATTCCTCCTGCTATCCCGAATGGGATGCAGCAGGAAAGCCCATGTGACACCCCCTGAACCCTGCTGGGATCTGAACCTCTGCCTGGGCAGGTGTGCCATGCAAAGGGTGTCATGTTCAACAAGCCAGGCATTCCTGGTGTTCCCTGTCCGAGGAGTTTCTGATCCAGGGAAGCAGGGAAAGGCTCTTTCCTTCAGACACAAACCTCTCACACTTGGTGTATTCCAACACCTCCAAGGGTAGGGAGGAATATTTGTAGTCACAGCAGGTAAACGAGCTGTGGACAGGGAACACAACTAATTTAATGGCATGAATTATTTACACATACATTGAGGAAAGCCATCTTGCTCCACAGCAGTCCCAGCAGCAGGGATTATTAATTTATAACTCAACTACAGCTACATTAAACACAACGAGGCTTCCATAAAAACTTAACTATGGAGACACAGGAAATATTGCCTGGCCCAGCCAGGGCTGTCCAGAAAAGCCTCAGCCTTTAGCCAAAAATCTGTCACATTTCCTGGGCAAAATGGCACAACATCACTGGATTCCAAGTGCAAGTCTGCCTGTCTGCAGTGCCTGGCCAAAGAAATGCACCTTTGAGTAGGATTTGCCTTTAAGCCTTTGCCAGGTTCCAAAATAGCCTCAAATTGGTCCCTTTAGGAACATCAATGCCAAACCCTGGAGGAGATCACAGGGAACACCCCACTCCTGCAATGTCCCTGTGCCCTTGGTGGGAGCAAGGGGCAAAAGGGACATCCCAGAGGGAGAAATGGAGAAGTTTTTCAGGGTGGGATGCTCAGAACAGCAGGATTTGATGTGAAGCTGCAGAAACTAAGGAGGAAAAGGAGGGAACACCTGAGCAGAGAGCCGGGGAGAAGGAAATGGGGCATGAGCACGACTACAGCAGTCAGAGTGGGGATTGGGGAATTCAGGCAATTCCAGCAAGGAAACCAGGGAAACAGAATGGTCCAATTCCCTGCAGAATAAGAAATGCAGGTGAGAACTCTGTAAGGACAAAGATGGTCAGCAATAAGAAGTCTGGAAATGGATAAATGAGCAGCATCTTCCTTATCTACACAAGGAGCTCCACAGCACCATTTGGGCAGCTTTAACACAGCCTTGAGCATTGGGGTGTACATGATGGGCACCCAACACATGTCCTGCAATCCCATGGGCTGCTTTGAGGGACACATGGGCTTTTCCCTTGCTTTGCCAGTGCTCCCCATTCCTAAATCCTGCTTGTGTGTTTTGTGCCATGTGCAGAGGAAGAGAAGGCACCACTCCCTGTGTGTTCCCAGCTTCTGAGAAACACATGGACAGCTGCATCCTCACCTGCTTTTGCCCCCATAGGTGGCTGAGGCAGCAAATTAATCTCCCTGCAGCAGGACCTCAGTTCCTCTTAATGCCTGGAGAGCCTCCCCAAAGCCCTGGGAGCAGCATGGAATGATTTCACACAGCACAGGCTCCTGGCAGAGCAGCTCTGCTGTTCACTCTGTGCTCCAGGGCCCAGGGCAGGCTGGATTGTCTCTCCCTGCTGATTTGGAGCATTCCCCTTTGCAGGAGAGGGGTTTGGTGCTTCCAGAAAGCAGAAAGGATCTCACGTTGGGGCCAGAGGAAAAGGCTCCCAAAGGCACTTCAGCCCTGGTGAACAGCAAGGAGAAAGTACATGATCAACCCATTAAAGCAGCTCCTCCTCTGCCTTCCACAGGTCCATCTCTGGCTCTGGCAGCAAGGCTGTGCTTGACCTACTTAGGATCCCTCTGTGGTGCTGCAGAAACCACCAGCCAGGGACAAATCGTGGGTCCATCCCTTCCCCTGGGCTGGAGGAGCATCCTCCTGAGCCAGCCTCCCTTTAAATGGTGTGGGGAACCTCTGTCCTCCTCGCCCTGGGTTAGGGCTGTCACTGTCACTGTCACATTCAGTGGCACTGCTGTGATTTCCCTGGTGGCAACATGTGATGCTCTCAGAGCCCTGAGGAGGCACAGGAAAGGCTGTGCCTGTGCACCAGGACAGGGAGGTGGCAGTCACAGAGCCCACATAAATAAATAAGAATTGGAAAAAAAACCCCAACAAGCCCCAAAACAACAACAAAGAAAGTACCTATTAACTGCAAACACTGGGAAGGCAGCAAGGTTAATGATCCCAGCAGGGTGGAAATTCTCCCGTGTCAGGGGTTTCAGGCAGCATGAAAGGAAGTTTTGTACTGAATTTGGGAGGGAAGAGAAGAAACAACTTCTGAGTGTCCAGAGAATCCAGTGGGACAAGCAGGAGACAAAGCCTTGGAGAGGTGCTGCCCTTTTGGTGCCAAAGAGGAGGAGAAACCTCACAAGCCAAGGAGGAGAAGGACCTGCTGTGCCTCCAGCATCTCTCTCCAAAAGTGCTGCAGCATTCAGCCCACCATCTCCTTGCTTGCACAAGCCCTGGAGATGGTCCAGGAGCTCTGAGCCTCATTTCTCCCTCCCTGGAAGGCCCAAGTCACCAACACAGATCTAAGAGCAGCTGTGGGCAACACCTCACTCTGTGCTCCACAAAACCAGCGTGTGGAGAGCTCATCTTGGCTCTCTCTCTCTCCTCTGTTTCCCCTTTTAGAGTAGATTTGATTTTCAAGTTCTTGCTCAAGACTGTAATGAAAACTTGGGAATTATTTTTTCATGAAAATGTCCATTTAGGAAAAAAGCAATTCTCTTCTCTTTTGGGAGGAAATGGTTTCATTAAAAAACAATAAAAAGGTAAAATGGTACTTTCTAATGGGAAGCTGGAGTTTCTTCTGAAGTTATGAAGTAGCAGCCCCAGCCACACAAACATACTGTTTTATCCTCCCCAGTGCCCACACTTGCAGCAGAAAACATCCCTGACAGGACTTTTGAGTTACTAGTCAGGAAAAGAATAAAAAAACCCATCTGGCACATAATCTGTACTGGTGATTTACAGTCAGACTTTCCAGGCTTAGCCCAGGTCAAAGCTCAGCTCTGCCTTTCTGCCTTACTCAGCAAAGGTCCTGCCTGTTGTGATTCCAGCAGAGCTGTGCCACGGAGGAATTTGGAGGGGCAATGCATTCAGCACGTCCCTGTTCTCTCAGAAGCCACTCTGGGCAGGGCTCTTGTCTAGACAGATGCTGGGGCTGGTCATTCAAGCTCTCTCCATCCCATAACTAAGAGAATTCCCAGGGCACGCTCGTGCCTCTGGAGCAGAGGAGCTGCAGCAGCTGGAACAGAGAGCAGCAGGAGCATTTCTGGGAGACAGGAAGGGTGGAAGGGTCAGGGGGGACATCCTGAAGTGGGCAGTGCATCAGGGTGACACATCCCAGGGACAGGCACTGGCTGGGGAAGACACTGGAGCACATCCCTGATCCACGGGTGTCCCTGCCCAGGCGTGTCCCTCGGGGGTGTCTGTGACTGCAGCGTGGGGAGGGCAGGCTGAGTGTTAATTAGCAGGACGTGTCTCTGCCATCTGCAGCTCTGGTTTGTCACTCCTGCAGCTCCCATGAAGTCCCCACTTGGCTGGCTGGCACAAAGCCACGTCCCCAGAGGGTTCTGTCACTGCCCCTGTATTTATAACCACGATATCAACGTGCTCCACCCGAGACTGACATCCCTTTCTATTCTGAGAAGAGAAGGGCAGAGTTCCTGCCCCAAAGAATTCACAGTTTAAACGGGCAGGGCCAAAGGGTTGGCACTCAGGTGGATGCAGGAATATGATCTGATAATCAAATGCATGTTTGCTCCCCCAGTTATGGACCAAACCCCACATTTCCATCAATTTGCAAGTGCAGGATCCCTGTTCAGGGCCACATCCCCAAAGCACTGAAGGTCTGTGAGCGTTCAGTGAGCCATTTCCCCCCGTGGGTCTGTCAGCCAGAGCTGACCATGGGCCCTGTGCTGCAGCTCCCCCAGCTCCCTCCCTGCTGCTGGAAGCTCTCCCAGCCCCTCAGTGTCCAGGGGCTTTCCTGGGGCTTTGGCAACAACCTCCCTGCCTCCAGAGGAAAGCTGTTTGCAAGGGAGTTGGGATGAAATGATTTCAGGAAGATGGAATAGGGTGTAGCCAGAGTGGAAGAAGCTCCAGTTTTGCATCCCAACATGCACAGTGGAGGGTGGTCCCTCCAGTGAGCAGGGAAGAGAGTCATGCATGGACTCAGAGAACCCTGGAATGGTTTGGGTTGGAAGGGACCTTAAAATCCATCTCATCCCACCCCCTGTCATGGGCAGGGACACCTTCCACTAGCCCAGGGTGCTCCAAGCCCTTGGTCACTTCCAGGGTTGGGGCAGCCACAGCTCCTCTGGGTCTCACAGTGTCTGTAGGCACACGGGGCTCTAATCCAGCTGCTGGTGGGAAGCAGTGGAGCTTCAGGTGGTGGGGACTCATCAGACAACTCATCTGGAGTGAGAAGGAAGCCCAGTCCAGCCAGAGCCTTACCAAGCAGCTTCAGAGAGGGAAAACTGAGTGCCCAGCCCCAGTGACCCTGCCCGACTGTGCCCAGCCCTGCCTGCCCTGTGCCAGGTTCTCATCACTGCTACTCCCCTCTGAGCAGAACTTCCAGAGGAAATAAGTGAGCCCTTATTTCCCAGCACTGAAAATGCTTTCAGGCATCACATCCAGATTAATTTCCCTCGCTGGAAAATCCAGAGTGTGTTGTGGCCCTGTCACAGTCCCTGTGGAGCAGGGGGTGACCTGCCCCAGCACAGGGACATGAGCAGTCTCTGTGCTTGCAGGAGCAGATCCGATCACTGCCCATCCCAAACAGCCCAGCTCCAGGGAGCTGTGCCCTTCCCAAGGGCACTAATGGCCATTCCCAAGGCGTGTGGCTGCTGTGCAAACCCAGGAGGGCTGCACAGCTCCATCAGCCTGGCTCCTGCGAGCCCTGCAGCTCTTCAGGGGACATAATTAAAGATGGGCTCCAAATCTATAAATCAAAGAGAGAAAGACCTTGAAGAGGGGAACAAAAGGAAGAGAAGAAGCATTTAAAAGTCTGCCCCGTGCTGTACAATGCTCAGACAGGCTCTTTCCAGGCACAATTGTGCTTCAAAAGGAGCCTGCTGGGACCCTGCAGTGCCCTGGGAACCCAGGTGGGGGGAGGCTTTGGGTCTCCAGGTGTTTGTGTGGCTCTCAGTGCTTTGCTCTGCTCTCAAAGCACAGCCCTTCTTTCCTGCCAGGGGAGAAGCAGAGCATGGGAGGTCCCCAAGGAAAAGAGGGGACACAGTGAGCCATGAAAAAATACCCAGGCAGAGCAGAGGGAGATTTTCCTCCACGGTCCAGCTACAGGAGGAGAAAGCTCAACCAAGAACAACCCTCCAGCAGTGCCTCCCCCATGAGCACTAACATTTTATCAGCTCAGTAGAGCCACAGAGGAGCTGGGAGGGAGAGATCCCAGCCCACACCAAAGGAGACACCAGGCACGAGAGGGAGAAGGACCATAAGGGTGGAAATATTTCCCAACAAACATCACAAGTGGATATTTATCTGCCAGAAACCAGCACTGTGTTAGGTTATAAGTGGCTGCAGCACAGACCTGAGGTCTCTCTGCTGCTTTCCAGCCCCATGGGTCACACAAACCAATGTTCCAAGCAAGGAAAGCCCCTGATTTTGCAGGAAATCTCAATGAAATGGGGATGGTCTGGGCTCCAAAGAGTCCTGAATGAATCACTTCTAAAACAGGGAGCACAGAGGGGTCTTGTCTTCTCCCAGAGCTGGTCAGAGCTCCTGGGGTGAGGGTTCTCAGTCTCAGTGGGAGTGTGAGGGAGGAGTGTGAAGCCCTCAGACCATACAAGGCTCTGGAGAGCAGAGAGGGAGACTGCCTGCCCCAGGGACCGGCTCTGCCAGGAGCTTTGGAGAGCTCTGTCCTTGTCTGCTCTCAGTGAGGCTCTTGTTTATGGTTTGCCTCCAACCCTCTCAACCTGCTCTCTCACACTGCAGAGCTGGGGAGCTCTTTGTTAACTGTTTCCTGCTCCAGTTTCCATGGAAAACAGCAAGTCACATGCCCCATCTCCCAAGAGATGACAGAAGTGCCTCTGGTCTCACAATCCCACTGCCTTTAACAAATGAGGCCAGAAAGAAAAATCATCGAGATGCAAACCAGGGATTTCAAGCCCATCTGCTCAAGCAATGCAAAACCTCAGTGTTTTAGAATAATCGAGTGATAAAAAATGTCCAAGGTGTTCAGATAGCCCCACACTGAGGTATTCTTCCCCCAAAAGAGGCATTAAGGCTGTATATTACTAGAGTGCTTTGGAGAAGTATCTTATATTGGGATTGAAAGCATTTGATCCTGCTCTTCCCTGCTGACACTTCTCTATTCCCATTATTTCTGAGGCCTGGGCCAAGGTCCCAGCTGTCCCACTAGTACCTGTCTTTCCTGATGTTTCATTTCCCCCAGAGCTTCTGCTGGCTCTTGGGTAACACACGATCCTCCAGCAGGACACCTGAAGTCCTCCAAGTCAGTGCCTGAAGGTGTGAAGGTGTTCAGAAGGGGGATGCCTCATTTGGGCTCTTAGTGTTCTTTATTTGAAACCCAATTTTCAGCATCTCTGAGTCTCAAATTTCCATGAGAAACACGTGAATCCATCTCACTGCTCACCCAAAGGTGACACAGAAGGGAAATTCAAACTCATCAAGTGATGTTTGCAAACCAGCATGTGTTTATTTTCTCTGCAGACATCCACACAAGGCTTCATCATTCTATTTTAGGCTGAAATCAGCTTTTTTTCCCCCAGGGGTTTCACCTGAGCAACATTTGCCCCATGATATTTAAAGTACAGAGGGTGGGCAGAGGTTCAGGTTTCCAGGAGTGAGACTGACAGTGGAGAAGACCCCGAGCTCTGAGCAGCTGTGGGTGAGACGAGGGCATTTCAAATGGAAAAGCTCCTGGTTTGTTGTGCCCCAGGCAGAAGGGGCTGTTCTGGGGGCAGATGCTGTGCAGTCTGCCTGGATCTAAAGCAGAATCCTTGATGAAATCAAAGTTCAGAGCTTTGAATTTAGCTGCTCCATTAATGTGTTTAAAAGCCACCTTTCACTCACAGTGGTTGCTGTGGATCAGGCCAGGTCTGAAACACTGGAACCAGTGGGGAAAACCCCAGTGACTGCAGCAGCCCCAGTGCTGGGCTCCCTTCTGCTGTCCCCCCCCCATCTCTGGTGGCCCATCTGTGTGTGTGGCTGAGACAATCCACAGTTGCTGATTCTCATCATTCCATTTTGTGCCTTGGTCTTTCTGGCAGCAAAGCAGTAAAAGGTAGAGCTTGCATTGGTGAGACAGCAAAATGAACAGCAGGCCAAGGAGCTGCAAGCCAAGGAGATATCCATCTCCCCAATATCAGATCTGCTGCTCTAATACTCTGTTTGTGCTGCAAAACAGGGCTCTCCACTCCACTCCAGCTACACTCCCATCAGATGTGCCATAAATCACCGAGTAATGCAGACAGCAACAGGGACTTGTCTGGTAAATCACTTTGTGCTTGTAATATGCTGATCTCTGTGGGGTGGGGATGGATGAGGTCCACGGACTGAAGGCACTTCTGCAATCTGTGGCCTGACTGTCATACATGAGGGATGTTCCTATCAAGCCCACACTGCAACTTGTTGTTCAGTCAAAGAAACCCCCCTTGATTTATCAACATTTCACCTGAGAACAGCATTGCCTCTAAATCCAGGCACACAGACAAGCTTTGCAGTGCCCAAGGCTGACCAAAGAATGAGCTGGCGACTCCAGAGGGACACAGTAAAGCCCACCAAAATCCAACTGGAGCAGAGCTGCTGCTTTCCCATGGGATATCAAGAGCTGGCAACCCCCCATGTGCCCCCCACCCCAGTGGGGCAGGGATGTGGCACTCAGGGGTTAGAAGTGGTGCTGGCAGCTCAGAGCAGAACCAGGCGAGGGGCACTGCTTGCAGTGCCACCAAATGCCACACTCACCTGTCCTGCCCAGCAGGTCAGGACACTGAGGCATTAATAAATAAAGCAAGCCCAGCTCTGTGGCCGCTGCTGGCTCTGTGTGTTACAGACACCTCTCGGTGCCAACAGCCCCGTTCTATTTTTACTGAGCAAACGCTGTCCCTGCTCAGTCCCCTGTGTGTGCCCACTCGATGTGCTGTTCACACCTGGTTCGCTCTTAGCACCCCTCAAGGGGCTGGCAGCTGGCTGTGAAGGGATCCCTCCCTGGCACTGCCCCTGGGAAGGGGCAGCAGAGGAGGGATCGGAGCTGCTGGCACCACTTGTGGCCCTGGGGGACAGGAGGGAGAAGGGCAAGGGAGGGCATCTCCCCTCCTTCACCACTGCCGCCCAGTTCAGCCCAGTTTGGGGTGGGAGCCGTCAAGAAGAGCGTCCTCTCAGCCAGGGTTTGTGTCTTTGGGTTTATTCCATCCAGCTTTCCTGCAGTTTTCCATGTGCAATAGTGGGAGCACAACCTTCCAGCAAGATACATGGCCAACCACTGAGGAAGTTTAAGGCTCCCGGTCCCAAACTAGGAATTTAATTGCTGAAGAAGCTTTCCAGATGTGCTGAAGATCCCCAGTGGAACCAGGGGGATCACAGGGGCCAAGCTGGGGCAGCTCATCCCTTTAGGATTGCCAGGCAGGACATGCACCCCTCCTGTCCCTCACCTCTTGCTGTGGCTTCAGGAAGAAGTGGGCCTTGGAAATATTCCCAAAACATCCATCTCAGTGACAATTAGGTAAGAAATATGAATGGCTTCTTATCAGTTTAGAGTTTTTCCAGTAAATTCCTACTTAATCTTTGGAACCATTGAAAGAGAGAGGGCAGCAAATTTCCTCGGGGTGGGAACAGAGGTATAACTGGGCTTTAAAGAATGACCCTAATATTTAAAACCTGTCAGATTTGCCCTCCCAGCTCCGTTATTAATAGCAGAGGTGCAAAGGCAATCAGACACTTCTCCTGGGATGAACCAGGCTGTGGGCTTGGCCACCCTGTGCCCTGTGTGTTGGGCTCCTGAAGGGCATCTGGGTGCCTGCACATCAGAACATTGTGTGCAAATGCTTTGCTGAGCCCAGCCTGGCTGTGATTTACCTGCTAAGAATAAACACTTCCTAAAAATAAACCTCTGCTTTCCTGCCTTTCTTTCTTTTCTTCCTCTGTTGGTTTTCTTTCTCTCTTTCCCTCTACCTGCCTATCCGTCAATCTGCTCTTCTGTGCTTTGAGAGGGTTAGATATTCCAAAAGGCCTCTCCCAGCACTGTAGGTAAACTACAGGACTTTTAAGTTCACTTCCTAAAATCACTGATATGAGAATAAAACATTTTGGAGCCAGGCCTTTGTTTTGCAATAATTTACCAAGACTGTCATTCCATCCTTGTGGCAATCAGCAGAATGTGTAAGAAGTGAATCACTGAATTGATTTGGATGAGGAAAAAGCTGCTTCTTGATGTCAGAATTACAACAGGATGAATTTAGAACCTGTTTCCAGTTGAAAAACAAATGAAAACCTCAGTGGCTCAGAGACCACAGGGCAGATGATGGACAACCACCACAACAGCATCCTAAAGCCCTTTCCTCATCATTACTGCAAATCAGATGTCTCTGCATCCCTCACTCTCCCCACAAAGAATAATAAAATGGACACAAATGGCATGAAAAATTTATAAGACTCTTGTTGCTTGCCCTCCCACTCCCCATTCTTCCTAGAGGAAAGCCCCAAATCCAAGGCTAGGTCACCAATCCCCCCCATGCCAAAAATAAGGGCTTTAGTTCTTTCCTCTGCTGTGATGAGCAGGGCCAAAATTTTCATTTGTGACCTTGGAATTCCAGCTGGGCCTCCAGGGAACCTGTTTTTCCTAAACCACCAGTGTTTCCCTGTTCACCAGAGCAAGGATCTCGAAATGATTGAGCCCGTTTTGAATTCAGCCTCCCCCCTCCCTCATGCAGAGCCACCCCAGTTTAAGTGTTCTCATCCCAGCTTTTCTCTTCCACAACCCAGCCCTTTCCCACCAGCAGTGATGGGGGGGAACCCTCCCCAAAATGTATTATTCCACTGAAGGTTTCCAACCAGGCTACATTTTTCGTGCTCTTTATTTGGATCAATCATGGTAAAAGCTGATGTTGCATTATTTAATCTTTGACAGGGAGAGAATTAAGATGCAGGTTTATTCACTTACAGAAAATGTCAGACTAGAATTAGATGATCACTTAAGGGATTGAACTTAACTACTAAGAGAGCTGCTTTTTCAAGCAGAAAACCTTAATATTCTTGCCTTATTTCTTCCTTGGGTTCTGGTGGCACGAAAATGGGATTTATTAGAACAGGGACTAAGTTTGTGGTAAATTATCCTGTTCTTTTCTTCAGTGCAAACAACCTGTAGCTGAATATTCAGCACCAAACCGTACCAGAGCAGGTCTGAAAGCACCCGAGGTAGTGAACACTCACAGAGGAATTTTAAGGACTTCTGCCCGAGGGCAAGTCACACTGTCTGCTGCAGACTGGGTCTTGTCTGGCTTCAGACAGCTCTGGAGCTCCGCTGATTTACAGAGCCAGGACAACTCCTCCTGAAACCCAAGCCTTCCACAGCCAGAGCACTGAAAGCTCAGCTGCCAAAAGGATGGAATTCATCACCGGGGATATAATGGAGTTGTCCCTGAGCCAGCAGTGTGTCCTGGGTTCCAACAAAGCCACTGGTGTCCTGGGGGGCATCAGGAAGAGCATTGCCAGCAGGTCAGGAGGGGATGCTGCCCCTCTGCCCAGCCCTGGCAGGCACATCTGCAGTGCTGGAGCTCTGGCTCCTCAGGACATGGAGCTCCTGAGAGGCTCCAGCAGAGGGAACGAAGATGCTGAAGGGGCTGGAGCATCTCTGTGCCCAGGGAAGGCTGAGGGAGCTGGGGCTGTTCAGAGGGGACCTCCCCATGTCCATCAGTGCCTCAGGGAGGGGGCAGAGCAGGGACCAGGCTCTGCTCGGGGTGCCCAGCCCTGGCACAAGAGGGACGGGCAGGAACTGGTGCCCAGGAAGGTCCACCTGGACAGGAGGAAGAACCTCTTTGCTGTGCAGAGACCAGAGAGGGTGTGGAGTTTCCCTCACTGGGATATTCCAGAACCTTCTGGACACAATGCCATGTGCTCTGGGGTGGATGTGCTCCCTGCTGGAGCAGATGTCCCACTGTGGTCCCTTCCAACCTGACCCATCCCGTGATTCTGTGAGACTTCATTCCTCTCCATACACTCACCTGGCTCAGGGGAGCCACTGCAATTACATTGAAATTAATCCAATTTCAACACCTCAGGAATGAAAAATCACCTCCCTGGCTCGGGGTGCTGTGCTGTGCTAAGCTCCCCTTTGCTGGATGGAATACCACTGCTATTCCATCACCTTGTGCATGGTGCACCAGACCATTGAGGTGTCCTGAGAGGGCTGGAACTGTCCAGCAGCTCTCCAGGCATCCCATCCCTTCATTCCCAGCTGGGCCTGAGCAGCCTGGATGTCTCTTCCCAATCCTGCTGAAGATGCTCTTTGGGAGGGATGGTGCCCAGTGTGTTAAAGAGCAGCATCTTCCTCCTCCTTAGCTGAGTTACCCCCAGCCAAAGCAGCAGCCTCTTTTCCATTGTGGATCTTCTCTTCCTGCTCCAGAGGTCACAGACTGCCAGCCCTGTGTCCTGCCAATTCCACAGGCACTTCCAGAGCAATGAGGGCCCCCACAGGGCTGGGGGTTTCAGTTTGCACCACACATCCCATGGCAAAGGGAGGGATTGCCTCGTATTCCCCACGCAGGGATTTTGTCATTCAATGTTTATTAAGACTGGGGTCCTCTCCTTTGAAAGGCCAACCAGTTTGTTTTACTGTGTGTGGGATATATTCCCTTAATACAGTGAGCAGTAGCTTCCAAGAACTAATTTAGTGAGCGTGCTGAAAAGCCCTGCACACGATAGAAATATTATGAACAAGTAAGAATCCTTAATACTTTGTCTAACCAAGCCCTGTGCATACAAATTAAACATAATTGGAATCCCTGCTCCCACCATCAGGACTAAGGGCTACTTTACAACTGAAATGACACCTAAATGTCTAATTTTAATTTTAAATTCACTCTATAAAAGCACAGCCTGATTGTTTTCCTCCCTTCAAAAGAAGATTTATGAAAAATGAGTAAATCTGAGCTTTAAATGTATGTGAATGAACACTCTCAGCTGAAGCTCCTTGTGAAGCAGAACTCCTTGAATATTCATTAATTTTTCCCGAAATCTGATATTCCCTTGGACACACAGTAGCAAAATATTATTGCTCAGTAAATAATACCAGTGTCCCACGGGAAATTCAGAGACCTGTTTCCAACTTTTAATCCACAAGCAATGCGAAATATTCCATCAGTTTGGAATACAGACTGCATCAATATCCACAGAGAAAGCTGTGTGTTTGGAATCACGAATTGGAAAAGCCCTGGAAGACCATCGAGTCCAACATTAAGCCAGCACTATCCCATGTCCCCAGCTGTCACATCTCCCTGGCTTTTAAATCCCTCCGGGGATGGGGCTCCACTCCTGCCCTGGGCAGCCTGGGAAGGGCTGGACAACCCTTTTAGGGAAGGAATTTTCCCAGTATCCAACCTGACCCTCCCCTGGCTGTTCTCTCTCCTCCTGTCCCCATTCCCTGGGAGCAGAGCCCGACCCCCTTTGGGGTCCCCCCTCCTGTCAGGGGGTTCCAGAGCGTGGGAAGATCCCCCTGAGTGTCCTTTTCTGCAGGCTGAGCCCCCCCAGCTCCCTCAGCTCCATTCCCTTCCCTGGACACTTGTCCTTCTTGTCACGAGGGGCCCCAAACTGCCCCAGGAGTCGAGGTGTGACCTCAGCAGTGCCAGCACAGGGGGACAATCCCTGCCCTGGTCCTGCTGCCACACTATTGCTGCCACAACCCAGGTGCCCCTGGGCTTCTTGCCCACCTGGGCTCATGCCCAGCCACTGTCACCAGCACCCCAGGGCCTTTCCCAGCTTTCCAGCCACTCTTCCCCAGCCTGGAGCGTTCCATGGTTTGTGACCCAAGTGCAGGACCCACCACTTGGCCCTGCTGAACCTCATCCCACTGTCCTCAGCCCATGTGTCCAGGCTGTGCAGACCCTCCAGCAGATCCACATCCCACCCAGCTCCGTGTCATCTGCACACTGAGGCTGCACTAGATCCCCCTGCACAAAGGTGCTGAGCAGGACTGGTCCCAGTACAGAGCTCTGGGGAGCCCCACTGGTGACCAGTCCCTGCTGGCTTTCACTCCATTCCCCACCACTCTCTGGGCAGCAGCCAGTTCTTCACCCAGCAAAGAGCACAGCCCTCCGAGCCACCAGCAGCCAGTTTCCCCAGGAGAATCCCGTGGGAAATGGAGCCAAAGTCTGAGCAGAGAACATCCCAAGCCACGAGCAGCCAGTTTCCCCAGGAGAATCCCGTGGGAAATGGTGCCAAAGTCTGGGCAGAGAACATCCCAAGCCTTTCCCTCGTCCACTGAGCATGTGATACACTCCTCAGGGCTTCTTTGATATTTGGGGGGATTTGGCCACCATTTCTGCCTCTGCCAGCTGGGACACGACCTGGGGGCTCCTGGCAGCTCCTTCCACTCCCTTGAGGGTCCCCTGGGATGGGAATCCCCCGTGGACCCCACTGGAGATGTGGATCCACCCAGCACTGGAGCCACTTGTCTGGGTGACTGCACTGGAGATGTTATCTCCTGGCATTTGGAAATTTAGTTGCTCCATTGAACAGAATGAAAGCATTTAATTTTAGTGAGGTTTGGCATTAGCTCGGCCTCCTCTAGTGTCCATTAGTGTCAGAAATGAGCTATGTATCCCTTTCAGTAACTGTTTGGATAAACATGTTTGGATAGAGATTAATGGGGGCTGTAAATTCAGGGGAAGACACACGCACAGTGAGTCACCCAAAAGATGGAGAGAACTTCAGCTCTCTGAGGGAAGGATGCTTTAATTAGCCTGCAGGAAAGTGCAGGAGACAACACATCCTCTAAGAGTGAATGAAGGCTGCTGGTGATTGGGAGGAACCTCCCAAATGAGGAGCAGCTAATGGAAGCATTTTTATATCTCTCTCCCAAATATTTCTACTGTTTTGTACATTTTCTGCTTAAACTGTTGGAGTTAATGTGATTATTCAGTTAAATGAGTGGCAACAAGAGATTCCTCATCAAAGGGTGTGGCAAATACGTTGAGCACGACTGGAAAACTTTGCCCTGTCTCCGTCAGACCCAAATTCTCACCATATGCTCCCCCTTTTTGCACAGAATGGAATTAGAACAAGAACTAGGAGGTGCAGGAGGATTTTCCAGTGGCCAAGGGACACCTGGTGTGCCCCAAAATACTGCCCCTCACACTTAGGGCAGCAGTGAGATTCATGTTCATGTACCTTTAGAGTTCCCATCAGCTCAAGGAGACATTATTAACCTTAAACCCAGTTTTAATTTCCCGTGTCCTGCTGGAAAACCTCAAAATGTCAAACGAGAAAATTCTCCCCAGTGATTCTGGAATGACTTTCTGTGGCCTAGAGAGCAGGAGAAGGACACAGTGTGGAAAACAAAGAAAAACAGCTTTACCTAACACCACAGTTAATAAAAATTAAATGTCAGACGGGACAAGGGAAAGTGATGTGGTAACATACAGAGGACAGGATCCATGAGAGACTCTGAGCAGTGAAAAGGTCAGGGGAGCCTATAAATAAAGCCTGAAGCAGCCAGGATCTGGAGGCAGGAGCTCGTCAGGAGGGCACAGGCACTCAGGCAATTAATGGCTATGGTTGATGTAAATGGAGCAATTCTCTTCAGGTACAGAAACTGTCCTTGCTCTGAACACCACACAGCCCCCTGTCACCCATCAAAACAGGCACAAACTGATCCCATTCCCTGTCCAAAACAGGCACAAACTGATCCCAATCCCTACAGAGAACTAGGCACAAACTGATCCCAATCCATGTACAAAACAGGCACAAACTGATCCCAATCCATGTCCAAAACAGGCACAAAATGATCCCATTCCTTATCCAAACCAGGCAAAAACTGATCCCAATCCATGTCCAAACCAGAGACAAACTGACCCCATTCCCTGTCCAAACCAGACACAAACTGATCCCATTCCCCGTCCAGAACAGGCACAAACTGATCCCATTCCCTGTCCAAAACAGGCACAAACTGATCCCAACCCATGTACAAATCAGGCATAAACTGACCCCATTCCCTGTCCAAACCAGAGACAAACTGATCCCATTCCCTGTACAGACTCTCACTGTGTCCCAGTGCCCATGGGGTCTCTCACTGTGTCCCAGTGCCTGTGGGGTCTCTCTCTCTGGGGTCCCAGTGCCTGTGGGGTCTCTCTCTGGGGTCCCAGTGCCTGTGGGGTCTCTCTCTGGGGTCCCAGTGCCTGTGGGGTCTCTCTCTGTGTCCCAGTGCCCATGGGGTCTCTCACTGTGTCCCAGTGCCTGTGGGGTGTGTGTGCTGCAGCAGGAGCTGCTCAGCCCCACAGACACCCCGAGGTGCCCTGGCAGCAGCTGGGCATGGGGAGCAGTGGGTGAAACACAGGGCAGAGCCAGCCCTGACCCAACCCAACCTGACGGCGTGACATTCAGCATGGAAAAACCCAGGGAAAACATCCTTTCTGTGCCCCCAGAACATCCGCAGAGACTCGCCCCAGTGGGAGCAGGGGGTCCCTGTGCTGCCCCTCTGCTCTTCCAAGGGCTGCTGGAGCTCTTGCCCTGCCCCTGTTTGTCCTGGCAGCACAAAGCCCTCGTGGGCTGCCCACAAGGTGCAGCAGGAATGGCAGTGTGTGCCTGCAGCTGGCATCTGGCTGTGCCCGCTCTATTCCGGGAGCAGGGCACACAGCTGAGCTCAGTGTGCCTGGCACCAGATGGGGCACACACTGCCTGCTCGCCTCCGAAATCAGGGATACACAGGGAACAACTCGGAGCAAACAGGGGGCACAGTGAAGAGCTTTTGCAGGCATTAATGTGCCCGGGCACTGTGAGTTCTTCTTCTCATTCAGTGATAAATCTGCATGAACGTGGAGGGCTGGAGTGGCATCCTCAGTGGCATCAGGTGTTTTATGTGACAGGCTGCTCTGGGTTCCTGCAGTTCTTTCACTTTGGGGCAATGGGAACAGACTTTCCCTGCTTAGGTAATTGCTGAGTGACAAAGGTACAATTGTGAAAGTATTTGCTTCCTCTCTGGGATGAAAACACTTCTTTTATTAACCTTTGGCTCTATCTGCATTCAGTTTTCATCTCTGAACCCACACAGGATTTGTGGACCAGGGTAAAATTAAAAACCTATTTCAAGGTTAGGATTTTTTGACATCAACCCCCAAAACATTCGTCAGCCAGGACAGTGGTTTCTCAGCCTAGCCCATAGTTGCTGTTCATGCATGCTGTAAAAACAATTTCATTCATACTGATGAAAATCCCATAAAGGAAAACATATTGAGAGTGATGGGTCAAAAATATGATGCATTTGCACTCCTAAAATGCAGGCTGGTGGTGCTGAATTTGCACATTGCAACTGCAAAAGGCATGAGATCCTTAAAATATTCCTGCAATGGTCTTATGCTGAATGAGGAGCTTTATGAATATTTCAATTACAAGATGAGGCTTGAAAGGATAGAGTTGTTTCAATTTTGAATTACCCTTCCTTAAATAACTTGGCCTATTTGGTATGGAATGAGACAGTAAAATACCATGGACCAGTTCATTTCTACACCCAGGCAGGGGAAGGCCTTTGAGTTCCTCCTCTGTCCTACTCAGACATGGACTTTTTTAATAAAAGTAGAGCTTCATGTCCTGATTCTGATCTCACTAATCCAACCAAAGTATAGGATCGATTCTGAGGAGTTCCTCTTGATTTCAGTGCAGTTCATTCACTCACTCATTCAGCTCAGCCCACTGAGCCAGATTCTGTCCTTGCTCGTACAGCGACAGTCAGTGCTTGCTGAACTGAAGCAGCTCTGGAGTTGCATTCAGATCAGCACATGAAACACAGATTGCAGTGGAACTTTACATTCCACGCTTCCTGGGAAAGCAGTTGTGTCTCTGTGCCTCATGGTTCTGCCTTCAGCAGGACAAGCTGACAGCCCTGCGAGGCAAAGAACAAACTCCTTCCACCAGAGCTGCAGAATGAGGCTTTACCTCTCAGCTGGAGGGATTCACCAGCCCCAGTTGTTCAGCACCCCCCAAATTAAATCAGAATACGGCCTTGACTTCTTCATGGAATCAAATGCCACCAGTCAGCTCTGCTGCTTCTCACAGCTCTCTCAATGACCAGGCACCCCTGGATATGAAGTGTCCCTCCAAGCAGGCTTTCAGTGCTTAATCACTGTTTCACCAGCCTTGAAATGAAAACACTTCTCTGCACGGACTCAAAGCTTGCCTGGTCTCCCTGTACCTTAATTAAGCATCTTCTCCATCATCTGCCAAACTCAAAGCTTGCCTGGTTTCCCTGTACCTTAATTAAGCATCTCCTCCATCATCTGCCAAACTGCTGCTTAACACATTCTGGCAACCTGCCCCTCATATATTGCAGCAGATATGGCTGGCAACAAACACAGCTTATCAGGGGTATTAATTACTGGGGCATAAATAACATTCCCTCTTCTCTCAGCTCCATGACCCGCTCTTTTGGCTGGAAATATATTCATAATAACAAGAGAGGGAGAACAATGAGGCGGTAAATTTAAGCCTAAAATGAGTGAGGAGTCTTGCACTGAGTGAAAGTTAATGCCAGGCAAATTAAAAGCAGAAGTAAAGGTGCAAACAGCCACTTTGATTAACCACTGGAACTAAGTGCCAAGGCAAGGGCTGGATTGTTCCATGAGATCACACAGTCCCAGAAGGTGCTGGGTTGGAAGGGACCCACAGGGGTCATGCAGTCCAACCCTCAGCCCTGCACTGGGCACCCCAAAAAATGTCTGAGAGTGTTGATATCTTCAGACCAGTCTAAGAAATACCCTTTAGTCAAAATGAGGGGTCTCAATAAGCATAATTAGGGAACCCCATGCAGGAGGAAGCAGTACAGGAGGCACACAGGTCAGCTTGGCCATCCCCGAGCACCAGTGGCACTGCCCAGCACCAACAGCTCAAAGGGGGCCTGGGCAAGCAGCTGATGGACAAAACCCATGGGGTGTGTAGAGCTCCCTCCCATCACATTCCCAACCCTCCCACCACATTCCCAACCCTCCCACCACATTCCCAACCAGGGAGAACACAAAGCCTTGCTGTGAGCAAAGCCTGCTCTGGTCACAGCCCATTAGCTCTGCTGGGGGAGAGGTGTTTGCAGCTCTCCTGCCTCAAGGAGACAAAGAATGCACCAGGAACACAGATATTGGTTGCTCCAAAGCTCTGGTTAATGAGAGCAGGGCAGAAACATGCCTGGGATCCATCCCACTGTGCCCCCAACCCCGAGTCCAACACGGTGTGTCCGTGCTGTGCCGGGTGGGATTGAGGTCTGTGCTGTTGGGAAATCTCCTCAACGAGCAGCTCTGCCTCTTGGGAAGACAAGTGGTGTGTAGATGGAGGCCCCTGCACTCCTGAGGAGCACTGAAGTCCTCAGGGGGGGTGTTAAAATGTTGAAATTCAGGTAGGAATGGTTGTGTCTGGGTCGTGTGCTCTGTGTACCCAGCCAGCAGAGCCAGCTGCTCTGCACAGAGCCAGAAGTGGCTCGTGCAGAAGTTGTGCATGGATTCTGTTGTGAATTTGGCTTATCAGTGGCACATTCATAAAGCAGATGTAATTATTCAGTGTTTGGAGTCGGTATTTTTAGCTTGTTTACTGGGTGCATGATGGAAATGGGAATGGCTATTTGTGTGTGGATGGTGTGTGCACAGGTTGCAAATGTTTCTTGTGGAGTGTTAGTTAATATTTTTTAAAGTACACTGATGAGTGGATAGTTTATATTGGATATTTATGTGGGTGGACATATCAGTGTGAGCTATTTCAACTCACAGAAGAGATGCAGACTTGTATTTAAATGTTCATTAAAGCAAAGAGTGGGTCTATTATGTTTTTATTCCCGTGGTTTATTGTCTTTGTGGAAATGCAGGGAAACTGATATAATAAAGTGATATAATTTTCAGAGATGACAATTCTGGACAAGGTGCTGTCCTGTGCTTTCAGAAAAGTTCAATATGCCCACTCAATTAAATCTCTCTCTGGAACAGATTTCGGGAGAAGGACAACCCTGGGGCCAGCCTGACATGCCTTGGAAAGGGCACATCTGGATTGTGTCACTAACCCCAAAAAATGATGGCCAGGATGCACAACTTGGAAATATGGCTTGAAAATATGGCTTGAAAATATACAAAACACAGGGGCAGATCTTCACTCCTCACCCCAGTTATCCAGTAATATCTGATGTGCACCAACCAAAATTCCCTCCTTGCAGGGGGTAAGAATTCCCAGTGTTAGGAAGGAGCAGTTCTGTGTGATGAAATCTCAAGGGCAATGAGATGAAACAGGTTTTTGAATATTTGGAGGTGGCTCCTTTCTCTCTGGGGAGCAAGAGCCAAGTGCCAAGAGGGGATGAAATGACATCCAGTGCGAAGCTGAGGGACCCCCTGGAGCATCTCCCCATTTCCCTGAGGGAGGATAATCCCCTAAAATGAAAGGTGAAGGAGAAAGGGGCAGGGTAAATGCAGTGCCTCCTGTCCCATAAGGGACCCAGCAAAGCCTCTCTCGTGTTCAGCTGAGCTGGACAAGGCAGCTCCTTGGGCAGAGCTGAAATAACATCCCTCTGAGGGTGAAATCGCCCCTGCCTTGCACAGATCCTTTGCAGTTCTACTCTCCCATCTCCTCCAGCAGGAGTTCAGTGCAGAGACAGAGGGAGAAATTGCTGAACCCCTGCTTTGACACATTACCTCGCAAGGTAGGGCGAGGAGAGAGGGGCTCAGGGCAAGGACAAACCCTGAAAGAATGTCATTTGCCTCCTTGCTTTTTGACCCCCTGCTCTTCTGAGGCTTAGCATGGAGAAAGAGGAAGCTGAGCAGGAGAACTAAAAGGAGATCTTTGGAAAAACACTGTTCTGCCCCAGTCTGCAGGATGCTTCCTAGAACTGACTAGCACTTCAGATGAAGTCACTTCACTGGGGAAGTTACTGGGTAACATGGTGCTAATTCCTATATCCTGGAGGCCAGACTGGATGCTGATTCTTAACGTGGGATTAAGCACAACACAATCCTGTCACGTTCATTTTTCCACCTCCTCAGGAAAAAAAAATCCCTCAAATTTTTCTTTTATCTACATTCTAACATTGCATCTCTCAGTGAATAGTATCCCTGACCCCTACAGATAATACTCTCCTCCTTGTTTCCATGTCAATAAGAGCACTGCTTTCTATTTCCAGTTTATCTTGTCTTTGTATAAATATCAAGAGACAGAAGCACATTTCAGACCCTGAGTGTGCAGCTCAGTCCATCCCTATTGCAAAGTACATTTATTCCACAGATACAGATAGTCCTTCCTATACAGAAAATTACTTCAGCATATTATATATTCTTCATTCTCTTTTAATAAAGAAGTAGTTCTGCAGGGATCTTCTATTTTCCACCCAAGTCTGAGGGATTAGGGATAAGATTTTTCCCAACAAGGCCATTTTCTCCCCTCTGTTGTTGGAATTTGTGGAAATCTTTTATCTCACAGACTACTTTTTTTTCATTCCTTTTCTGGATGGGACAATCCTCTTTGGGAAATCTGGTTCTCTGCCTCTTTCTGAAGATCAGAATTGTTGGCTTCAGGTATATCAGTGTGTGTTCCCTTTACAGGAACACCAACCTTTATTTTAAATACTCACTTTGCAGAGAAGCAGAGAATTTTGCAAACTACTCCAGGGACTCTGAAAGTCCAAAACATTCCAACTCCCACATGGCTCCTTCCTTTGTTTTAAACCATCACTTGGAACTGAAACTGGGACATCCAGGCCAGGCAAAAACCTTTGCTGGGGCAAGATCTAAACTTTCTCTGATCAGGGGCAGCCTGTGAAGGGTGTCAGGGATTCCATGGAAAGAGGAAACTGGAGGAGACAAAAAGAGAAAATGTTGAATAAATATGCAGGGAAAGCTGCCCTGTTCATATTTTGCAGCAAAAAAAAAAATCACAATGCCTGTGATCCTGGAGGAAAACACTCAAATCTACTTGTAAAATTCATGAAGGCAAAACACTTCACGGCATACAAGAGAGGCTTTTTTTCCCCTTTGTTTTTTAATTTAGCTGTAACAATGTCTACAATACATTGACTCACAAATTAAGTGAAGGTATGAAATCACATTCTTCATACTGAGATGGGCCATCCTGGACTTTTTAAAGCTGCTCTCAGAGAGTTCTGAACGTCCAACCAACACCTTTTGAGACAACCAGTGGGGGGAATTTCAGTTCTAGCAGGGAGGAAATGTAGTGAGCCTCGTCCATGGGCATCAAAGTGCTTTGCCAGGGAGGGCAAAGCCTCGCTGTCCAGACAGAGGGGAGGGAACCTGGGGCTCGCCAGGACCCAGCAGAGAGCTCTGCATGGCAATCCCAGTGCCCAGCTCCCAGTCAATCCCAGTCAATCCCAGTCTCCCAGTGAGTGGGGTCTGTGCTCCAGCAGCTCGGGGGTTATACAGGCATCTCTCCAGCTGTGCCATTGGCTCCATCCAGCCCTGCTGGCTCCCTGCCTTCCTCCTCCTCCTCCTCCTCCTCTGCTGGCTCAGCCTCCCTGCCCATGCCAAGGAGGGTGGCACTGGAGAGCTGCCCCAGGAGCTGCCCTTCCCGGCGGGATTCGGCCAGCTCCTTGGCACAGCACACGGGCGTGTTGGTCTCGTAGGTGCTGTGGAAGCTGTTATAGTCCACCTCGTAGAAGTCCTTCTCCAGGGTGAGCACGGGGGTGAAGCGGTGTCCCCACAGCACCTCGGTGTCCATGTAGGAGCTGCGAGCCTGGCAAGTCATCCCTGGGCAGAGAGAGAGGGATGGTAAATGCAAAGCTGAGTCCTGTGCTCCCTTAAAAGCACTTTCGTGTTCTTTCCATACCTCATTGCTCTGGGACATGGAAAAGCCTGAGCTGAACAAGCCTCACAAAAGCCTGTACCGTGAAAGAGCTGAGCTCCCCAAGGGAAGGGATGGATTCGTGCCCGTGGCTCTGCAGCTGGAACAGCTGGGCAGCTGCCCTGCTCTGCTGAGCTCTTTGTGATGGGGACACCACCAGCTCCTGGGGAACCTGCTGGAACAGCCAGCCCTGCCAGGACACCTCCAGCCCTGACCCCAGAGCAGGAGGAGCCACTTCCCTGCCCTCCCTCCAGCTCTGGCCCCATCCCTCCTCAGAATTCCCTCTGCACACAGCTGGGGACACCCCAAGAGCTGAGAGTTCCTGAGATGACTTCTAAATACCTCTGGAGGGTTCAATCCCATGTGTTAATGGATTGTGTGAATGAAGAGTGGACAGTAGGAAACTGATACTTGTCAAGCCCCAAGGATCAGGGTTTATTTACTTTGGAAAAGTTTAAAGAGAAGTTTTTCAGACCAGGGATGAGTGTGACTGTGAAGAAATCCTCTCAAAATCACCTGCCAATGTCAAGGCTGACTGATCTCCCAAATATTTTGTTTTCTGTTTGTCCTAATTATGTTATGATTTTGGAACTAATTCTGGTGAAACTTGGAAAACCTGACCTCACAAAGTCCTCCCACCTTTCTCTTGTGGAGAGTAAGAGATTGGCCTGGCTGGAGTACAATCAAAACATGCACTTGATCCAATTCCTGGCCAATACTCCCAAGTCTAATTCCAAAGCACACAGGCAGAAATTTAAAGCAAAGGGGCAAAAAGATCAGTGTCAGATACTTCAGGGAAGAGCATATCATGTATTCCCACCAAGGGACTGAAATCTCAGAGTAATCAGAAAACTCCTTTGCCTTAAATAAAACAGCACTTTTGTGAAAAGATGAATATTTTGCTCTCCTAATTGCTCCAGACCATTAAAAGACACCCACACAAGCACACTCTCTGCAAAGCTTTCTCTTCCTTCTTTCCTCACTTTAAAGCTCCCAGGCCAGGAGTGTATCAGTGGCTTTTGGTTCTTGAGAGGGGAAAAGAGGGACAGTGACACACTGAGAAACCTCCAGTTCTCTCTCACAGCCTGAAGAGCCAATTTTCCCCCCCAGGATGTGCAGGAGGATTTGCTTCTGGGCAGGAACAACAAGTACCGTGTTAGTCACTGTGTTCTGCTTCCTGGGCAGGAAGGAGCTGGGAAGTGCAGAGGCTGCTCTGAAAAATAACACCAGGGAAGAGAAAAACCCAGCCCAGGTGGTGTTGCCTTCAGGAGAAGCTCTTCCAGCAGCTTTTCAGGGGACTCTCAGCATTCACTCTAGACCAGGGTGAGCCACGTCCTGACCGTGGTGCCACCACAAGGTGCAGCATCACCTGCCAGGGTGATCATCATCAGGGCCAGTGATGCAGGACTGCAGGGATAATCCCATTTTTTGATGGTCTCTCATGCTGGGAGGCCAGAAGGTTAGAAACCAGCAGCATGTGTGTGTGTGGGGGAAGGAGATGGTTAAAATAAACCAGCCCTTTTTCCTTCAGGCACCAGAAATCCCAAACACCTCCAGGTGTCTCCTCCAAAGCAGGAGAGGAGACCATGGAAGCTCCAGAATGAACCAGCTCATTCCTATCAAAGCCTTCCAAGTGCTGCATGAAGGTGTCCTGAAGAAATCCCCGAGGCCAAGAGGGGCTGTCCTGGTGAATGTGGAGCCTGAGGCATCCTAAGGAAACTCCTGCCCTGTAATCCCAGCCTGAAATAGCTCCTTCCCTGGGGGAGTACCTGCCAGTGACCCTGAGCTCCAGGGACACAGTCCCAGCCCTCCTGCTGCAAGTATTCAATTAAAGAAGGAACAATGGAAAGCTTTCAGCAACCAAACCCTGCCCACTGCCAGCTTCCTGCAGTCGCTGCTTTCTGTAAGCCCAGGGGTACACTGAGCCAGCACAATAAGACAACTTGTAATTGCTCCATAATCCCATTCAAATATTCCTTTTTAGCACATGTGCACTGGTGTTTTAATTGCGTGGGGACACAGTGCTTGGCAACTCCTACATCACCCAGTAAACAACAGCATTGTCTCTGCTCCCAATTCCATTAAGAGCCTGCTTTGCAGGCTGCCCTGTGCTCTCCAGCCTGCTTAATTAATGCATCTGTAATATCCCCAGCTAATTATTGCCTCTGTGAGTGCAAAAAGATGACAGAAGAAGTGTGGAAACAATAAACCTTATTTTTATTAAGAGCACATGGATGCAGCCACTTGCCACTGGCACTCACCATGCCCCGTGCTCGGAATATCCCAGTCCCAGCTCCCAGTGGGGCACAGCAACTCCATCTGATTTCAAAGGTCTTGTTTATCCCAGTCCAGGGGATGTCTGGGGTGCAGGGCATCATTTGCCACGTGCCCCATGCCATCCAGAAGAATCACAGAATATCCTGAGCTGGAAGGGACTCCCAAGGACCATTGAGTCCAAATCCTGGCTGCAAACAGAACTGGCCTGGCTACCACAAGCACTCTGGTCTCTGCAGTGGCTCTTGAAGCACTGACACTTTGGGGAGCACCAGAAATCGAGAGAGATTGCAAATTCTCCGAGTTTCTTGCAAAATTAATCATGGAATTTATGGCCCTGATAAAGGCTGTTAATCCTTTTCGTGAGGTGGATTTAACAACCTCTGTAACATGGTTAGAGAGAAGTGGTGACTTGGGTGTTTCACTGGAATAAGCTTCCTGCCAAAAGAACACAGGATACTAGAGTGGTCTGGGTTGGAAGGGCATTAAAGCTCATCCAGTGCCACCCCTGCATGGACAGGGACACCACCCACCAGCCCAGGCTGCTCCAAGCCCTGTCCAACCTGGCCTTGGGCACTTCCAGGGATCCAGGGACAGCCACAGCTTCTCTGGGCACCCTGTGCCAGGGCCTGTCCACCCTCACAGCCAGGAATTCCTTCCCAATATCCCATCTGTCCCTGCCCTCTGGCAGTGGGAAGCCATTCCCTGTGTCCTGTCCCTCCATCCCTTGTCCCCAGTCCCTCTCCAGCTCTCCTGGAGCCCCTTTAGGCACTGCAAGGGGCTCTCAGGTCTCCCTGTATCCTTCTCCTCTCCAGGTGAACCCCCCAGCTCTCCCAGCCTGGCTCCAGAGCTCCAGAGGGGCTCCAGACATGGAGCATCTCCATGGTCCTACATCCTCATCTTCCCTTTGTCACTCCAAACAGATCTGCTTCAAAACTAATGGAACAATAAAGTTGCAGATATTTTATATCTTTCAAGTGTATTGTGTTTTCTGGATTGTAAGACCATAGAAGTTTCATTTTCTCTGAAACATTCTGGTTTAAAAATGAAAAAGTATGTTTACTATAAGTGTGTATAATCTGTCAGTTGTGCAAAATGTGAAATGATTTGTGAAATCTTCAGCTGTCAAGTTCCAATTACAGCTTTGTCATCTCTTAATTCAGCAGCTCAGCTGCAGGTTGCAAACAAAACTCTGTTTTAATTGAAACCAGAAAAAAGCTTGACCAAAGTTATAAGCAGATGAATCAAGTTTTCAATAAAGCTGCCACCAGTTCCAAGCTCTTTTAGCTGAAGACCAGGGGACTGGCTCCTGGTTTCAAGTTCTGCAATAAACATTTCCTGGAGTTTTAATGATAATTTCATTAGAGCAGAAGAAGTGGGTTTTTTGTCTGTGGGCTGAAGGCACAGATCAATTGCTCCTCATTCCCACATCTTGTCCACCCTTAAAATACACCAATTAAACCCAACCCTCGTTATCCCAAATCTACTTGCACTTTCAGCTGTTTCATTACCTGGGATGAACCACCAGGCTCTCCCCAGCTGTTGGAGGATCATCCCATCCCATCCCATCCCATCCCATCCCATCCCATCCCATCCCATCCCATCCCATCCCATCCCATCCCATCCC
>JAWWEE010000062.1:623681-646806 GCA_035221455.1 Xenops minutus
GAAGGGAAGGGAAGGGAAGGGAAGGGAAGGGAAGGGAAGGGAAGGGAAGGGAAGGGAAGGGAAGGGAAGGGAAGGGGTCTTGTAGGATCTGCAGAGCGTGTCATCGCATGGAGTGATGACTTATAAAAAAACTAATAATTAAAAAATGGGCTTTCTAGTTGGATGAGCCAAACTGTTCCTCACAGCCCAGCTGACTCTACATCACGTGGAGGGGGTTTGAGTCTCTGCTGCTCTTCCATGTCCCAGCAGCTTTGCTTTACACTCTGTCCAGCACAGGGTCAGGAGGGGAAGGGCGAGAGGTTTGGCCACAGCAGCTGCTCTTCCAGCAGGATGGCTCCAGGTTCTCTTGCCACTGTGCAGGGAAAGCAAACGTGTATTCACTCCACAAACAGGTTTTCCACCTTGGCTTTCAGGCCTTTTATTGCAGGTCAGATTTGGGGCAGGTGATCTGGCCAAGTGCCCCTTTGTGGTAAGGCAAAAAAGGCCTTGATTCCCTGAGGAAATTCCTGGGAGCAATGCATTAAGGAGGCTCGGGGAGCAGCCCTGGGAGGGACAACACTTGTCATGGCTATGGATTTTGTCTTTACAGCAATGATCACAACAGATCTGCCCAGAAACTGCCCCTCCCTCTGGCTGTTCATGTCCCCCTGGGGAGCCCCAGTGCCTCATACACTCAAATATTGATGGGAAAGACCCACATCCATGGGCTTTGTGCCACAGCTGGTTCTGTGGAAGCAGCCCCGGGTCCCTGGAGAGCTCTCACTGCAATAACATAATGTTTATTGTGTTTCTCAGCAAAATAAAACATTGTATTCCAGCCTGGCTGCTGTGCTGCTGTTCTTCAGTATGTTGTTATTCAGGCTTTTAAAAATTCCAGTCAACTTGAAAACAAAACCATTGTTTTAAGCCACAATGTTTTGTTTTGTTAAAAAAATAAATACAATTACTTGAAGGGTGTGAACTGCTCAGAATTTACTCTACACTTTTCATTTGAAACTATTTACCATCTTTGTCTGCCACTAGACTAGAATTACACTTAAATGTCAGTAAATAGAGCTACTTGTTTGAGAAGAGACGACACATTCCATTTGTAATAAGCGTGTGGCTGGTTAAATCTACTGAAATGAGTTATAAAATTGCTGCCCCAAATTATCAGTGAAAAATATTCACCTTTTTAGTCAAGACATCACACCTAAATTCCTTTCCTCATTTATATGTTGCCAATCACCCTTTCGACCTGCTTTCAAAACACCTTATGAAAACACAGCTGTGTCCCTGCACCAGTGCTGGATGCATTCATGGGGGGATTTGTTCTTGGCTGCAAAGAGGGCATGAATTTCCATGAATTTTGCCTCCTGACCCCAAGGGCAGAGCTGAGCACACAGGACTCACCCGTGCTCCATGGATGGAGCTGTATCTTCGGAACCCTGCGGAGGATGATGCTGATTTTTCAGAGGGGTTACTGAGGCAACAAATGGTCTGCTGTGTTCTGATCCTGCCCTGACCAGCTGGGACAGTGTCAGGATTTCAGAGCAGCCCTAGAACTGCCATGGGAAGGGAAGGACCTCAGGGATTTGCTTGGAGCAGATTTTAAGGCATGGAGGGCAGCATAAATCTCCCCCAAACTGCTTTATCAGTATTAGCTCGTGTGAGGATGAAGCAGGAAAGCACAAACAGTCTCTGCAAGTGACCAAAGATGCCACCCCCTGCCCTCCTGCCATCTGTCCCTCGGAGCCCATGCCAGGCAGGCTCTGACGTGGATCAGGGCACCGTGTGAGCTCCCCCAGCTCCAGGCTCGGGCCAAGCTGCCTCCCCCAGCCCCAGGGGCTCATTTCCCAGCCTGGCTGAGCCAGCACAATTCACTGGCACAGCTGTTGCTGCCTCCATGCCATTGCACACTGGGCTGTGCAATGCCCCTGGGAGAGGAGCCCCTTTGGAAGGCTCTGTGGTTCCCATGGCGTGCTGTTAATGTGGGGTTGTTGTGGAGAAGGAGTCCCTGTCCCATGGACAGAGCTCCACTGAGAGCACAGGGCTTCAACCAGAATCTCTGGTGTCCCTGTGTGCCGAGGAAAGAGGCTTTGGACAGACAAGGAGCTGCTTTCCATGCTCAGATTAGGAGGTTCTAGTGGCTAATAAATGTTTAGGCTATGAAATAAGCTGCCATTACAAATCTCTGCCTTTGATAGTCTTTTCCACCCACCAGTGCTCTGCTGGGGAAGAACATTTGCCTGGTAATGCCAGATGGATTCCATTCCTGCAGGACAAACTCCAGCCTTGGTGCAGTGCTGGGAAAAGTCCTGATCATAAATGACTAAAGGAAGATCCTGGGACACTGAATTGGATCTCTCTGACTTTAAGAATGAAACTGTGGGATGCAGGAACTGGAGAGACTCCCCTTTCTTGTTCTGTCAGGAGCCTAACAAGGACAAATCTCAAGAAGGGAATATTATTCATAGAAAGCAAAGGCCAGAATTTGTGAGACAAGGTGCTGGCACCTCCAAACACTCACATCAGGCTGAAAACTCTTGCTACTGATTCAGAGGGAACCTCATCAGGATGGAAAATAAAATCCAGCCACTAGCAAGAGAAAACCCTTGGGCTCACAGTGGCACTTCATTACTAAAGCACTCCAACACCAAAGGATAAAAATCCTTATAAAAGCCTTTGTGCAGCTCTGACTCTACATTTCCCCACCTCCAGAGAGCAGTTCTCTCCCCATTGCTGCCTGACATTCCCCTCCCAGCCCCTGGTTCTACCGAGGCACCCCAGTTCGGAAATGCTGCCTGCAGGGACCATCTCAGGGTGTTCACACCCAGTCCCTGTGCCAGAGGAGCAGCAGGAAGAGCTGCCAGCTGCTCCTCAAACCTGCAAAAAAGGAACTGGCTGGAGAGGTGAAACCACCCTCTGGTGCACCCTCCTCCCTACCCAGGGAGCTCTCTGTGGCCACCCATCCGCTCCTCCACCTTTGTGCGCTTTGGAAAGCTGAGCCACGCAGCTTTTCCACATTTCTTATATATGGACACAGCCTTCTTTCATCATCTGCCACCAGGACACCCCGAGGAGGACCCTGGGAATGGGCTGAGGAGATCTCATCTCCCCATTGCACAGCTCTGCTCAAGCTACTCAACAGCTGCTGGGCTGCAGGAGGCACAAAACCACTTGCTGTCTTAGTCCTCTTTGAGCTCCTCGTGAAAACACAAGGCGTGCACCACGTGCAAGTCATTGAGCTTCAGCACGTGCTGCTTTCTGGGATCCAGCAATACTTGGAGGCTTCACAGCCCCCAGCAGAAAGCACCACCACAGCAATACCTAAAATAGCCTAGTTACAGCCAATTATTAACGCAGAGGAGAGATGGGAAAAGATCTGAGCCATGAATTTTGATCCCAAGAAACAGGACCACGAGAGACGCCAGGAATTCCTTGAATCCATCCCTTTTTTTCCCAGGGATCACTTCTGGGTGGGTGGTTTATGGGCAGCTCCATGACCAACCCCTTGGTGAATCCCAGGGTGTAGAACTGGAAGAGGAGCTAAAGGACCCACCTTTCACTGCTGGGCACCTCAGATCACAACCTCCCCCCTGGTCAGTCACTGCAGAAGGACAAACCCCACCACGTTCTCAGGCCAGGTGACACTGACAGGGAACTCTTGCTGCCAAACTGCCCTTTGTTTCAGCCCTGTCCCCTGGAAACTGTGACAGATCCTTACCTGTTGCTTCCACCATTCCTTCCAGGATGACCACAATTTCAAACTCCTCCTTCTCCAGCTGGGTACGAGACATCTCCCAGAAGGGGCTTTTCTCATTGATTTCATGCGAGATGATCAGAGGCGACACCAGGAACAACCTGTCGTCTCCAGTGTCAAATCCCACGTTGATGTCCGTTTGGTTGAGGGGAATAAACTCTCCTTCTTTGGTCTGTTTGGACTTAATGAGTTTGGCTCTAATGGAAGCCTCGACAATGTGGGAATTGCGGAGGTCTCCGACGCGGAACATGAGACAGAGCTTGTCGTCCCTCATGGAGATCACGGCGTTGTTGGAAAACATGAGGGTTTCAGCCCTTTTCTTTGGTTGGCTGATCTTGACAAACATGCAGCCCACCATGAAGGCGTTGACGATGGAGCCCAGGATGGCCTGGATGAGGAGCAGCACGATGCCCTCGGGGCACTTCTCCGTGATGACCCTGTAGCCATAACCGATCGTCGTCTCCGTCTCGATGGAGAACAGAAATGCAGAAACAAATCCACTGAGGTTCTCCACACACGGGATCCAGTTCTCGTCTTCCAGGTGGTCCAGGTCTCCCCGGATGTAGGCAATGAGCCACCAGATGAAGCCAAAGAACAACCAGGTGATGGTGTAGACCATGGTGAAGACCAGGAGGTTAAAACGCCACTTGAGGTCCACCAGCGTGGTGAAGAGGTCGCTGAGGTACCGGTAGGTCTCCTGGACGTTGCCGTGGTGCACGTTGCACTTGCCACTCTTCTCCATGTAGCGCTGCCGGGGCTTCTTGCCTTCGGCTGAAATGAGGCGCGTGCGGTCGGTGGCGATGGGGACATCGTCCCGAGCCTGCTTGGGAATCTTCTTGGGCTCCCTGGAGGTAACGCCGATGTCCATGTCCTGGTTCATGAAGATCCTGGAATCTCCAGCCATGGCTGGGCTGCAGAGCAAAGAAATACAGTTGAAGGTAGAAGGAAAATCACTGAAAGAAAACCTGTTTTGTTTTATTGTCTGAATCAGCAAGATGTTGTTTTGGGAAAGACTTGGAGAGGGTTCAGCTCTTCTCCCCTGAGAGCCACTTCAATATGATGCTGCTAAGTTAAATATAATAAATCATAGAAGAAAGATATATAAATATAATAAATAATGGCCCAGAGATCAGCTCAGTTGGTTAAAACTTGGTGGTCATAACACCAAGGTCGTGGGTTCAATCCCCTGTGTGGGTCATTCCCTTAAGGGTTGGACTCCATGACCCTTGTGGGTCCCTTCCAACTCAGAATATTCTGTGATAGTCTGTGAAATATAATAAACATAATATAAAAATGAAGTTAACTAGTGATTTGCTATCCACATCAACGAGCTGCCAGTCACTGATTGGGACCTCAGAAAACCTGGGCATGGGCATGGCTGGGAGTCATGAAATAGTTAAGCCTTGTAACAGTTTTTTGGGTACTTTTTGTCCTTAGAGGTTTTTTTTTTACACACCAAATTTGCTTGAGATCACAACAAGGAACAAAGTAAAGATATATCAACACATCTTTTCAAGAGTGACTGGAGTTCTTTTGATGCCTCAGGTTTTGGGTGCATATCAAGAGAATCCTTAGAAATGAGCAGAAAACCCTGAGCATCCCTGTCTACCTAAGTCTAAATTATGCATGAAGGTTTCCCTCGCAGTCAGCAGAGAGAGGCATCTCCAGGGAAATGCACTTTTCAGGAGTGCTGAATCACCTTCTGGAAGTTTATTCTGTGAGCTGGGCTTCAGATGTGAACCAGCCCTTCAAGTGAGCATCTTGAATGACACATCTGAAGGTGGGAGGAACCCAGGCCTGCTGATAATCAGGTCTCTCAGAACTCACCCCTGACATTAGTCAAAATCCCCAAGCACTTTCAGAAATGCATCAGGCACTTCTCCAAACCCCCCTGTTGACCTGCAGAGCCATGCTTACCGAGGCACAAGTAAATAACCCCAAATGATGGCTGCAATGATTTTGGCAGCTTCTAATGTAACATCCTGTTTACTAAGCTGATTAGATACTCCTTTAAAAGATGAGAGTCTTGACTCTGGATGCAGGGCACAGACAAAATCTCTGTCAAAGACTCCCTAAGCAGCCTTAGGGATAGCAAAGATAGAGCAGCAATATTTTCTACGGCGTTCATTGTCCTCTGCAAATCCTATTAAAACCTAACTAAATCTATTACTTCTCCCTCTATCTTTAATCTTCTTATGCTCTTGTGAATGAGGAAAGGTGTAGAGCTACAATTAAGACTATCTTGGGGAAGACAATTTGAAGACTGAGCCAAGCAGCTTCATCTTTTGGGTATTAAAAAGCACAAAGGGTGGGCGGGAAGGAAGCAGAGGCAGGAGGAATAAATGAGGCAACAAATTTCCACTTCCATTCTGCTGCAGCCAAGTCTGGTTAAGAGCAAAGAATTCCTCTCAGCCCGTGTCGAAGCCCCCATCAATCATTGCTCCAATGAAGCAACCAGAGCCTGTTGCTGGACCCAGCCCCGCTGGCTCTGCTCGCAGGGAGCCCGACCATCTGTGCCCAGAGCTGGCACATTTGCTGCTTTGAAGGGTTTGGGCCAGGGCTGAGCCATCCAGGGAAGGGGGAAATAATTGGTATTGATGGGAAATGAAGGGGGAGCAGGTTTGCCACCCCCAGTGTGGGTGATGCTGGAGAGCCCCAGTGCTGTGTGGGACACTCCTCCAATAGCATCAGCAGAGGTTCTGACAGAAAATCATCCACTCCTCTGCTTCTGTCCCTCCTGAGAGCTGCTCCTGCTGTCTCCAGACACACCTGCAGCCTTTTTTCACTACCTGTTGCAATGGACGAGTGAGAACCCGGCAGGAAGTGCCTGCTAGAGGCTGTCAGATCATGATTATCTGCTAGATAATGATTATCTGTCCAACAATTAGTATCAATAATGGTATTGACTCTCACTTCACAACGTGTGGAGGCACATGGCAGAACAGCCACACATTTCCCCCCTCTTTAATAGGGAAGAAGCCTCCCATCCACTGCCTGAAGGGAATCAGGTACTGAAGAACCTCTCTGCTTTCTCCTCATGAAAATCCCTCTTGATGTATGTTTTCATTGACTGATTAATGTAAAATCACTCCTTTTGGACTAAAAAGCTTTTCATCAGTCTCAGCGTAAAACCAGGGAAGTGTAGCGTGTTCTCAGTTTTAAAAGGGCTGCTTTAAAGAGAATTTTCTAATAAAAGTTATATTTGAAGCTGAGTTTCAGTGGCAACACAACTGCTGCTGATGTCTAATCCTAACCCCTCCCACGGCAGGAGAAGCCCACCCTCAGTACGTGGTTACTGAAAATAATGAAGCAGATGAATTTTTGCCTTAGATTCTGTCAAAGGAATGATGTTGGTCAGCAGTTTGAGCACAGCTTTGCGTGGCTGCACACCAGCCAGCTCTCCACAAGTATTCTCTCTCTCATTCTGAGCAAATCACTGCTTTCCCCTCTGCCTTCATTCCCCACTGGTAACATTTGGGGGATGAGTGTGAACAGGCTGTGAGACGCCAGGCACAAGAATCTTCTAGGAAATTGGCTCTCTTTTCCTATATTATTTTAACTGCCCTGGGAAGCTTCAGCACAAATGCCAAGATGGCCCAAAAGGAGCACTGGATGGACTATGTAAGGACTTGGTTAGCCCCTTCCCTGTGTAACAAGCTGCCACTGCTGCCAAGCAGGAGCATCCTCCCCACAGAACGGGAAAGGCTGTTTCTTTGGCATTGACCATCTTTGGTTAAACGAGGGCAGGGTAATAAAAATGCCACTTTAGTACAAAGCTGTGTTCCTTTAGGCCAGGCTAGTGCCTGAGCTGCTGTGAGTCAGTGCATTATCACCCTGGCAGAGACGCTTTTTATCAGCCCCTGAGCCTCTGCCCAGATGACATTTCGGGCTCTTGGTTGGATCAGCTGAGAAGAGTCAGGCTGGGCTTAGGTGAGGATCTGTGGCAGAGCTGCTCCTGGCAGAGCTGAGGTGCCTCCTGAGAGCAGGAAGGTAAACCAAGACAACTCTGCAGGAAACTTTCCCTGCTGGCCAGGGCGACTTGTTCCATTTAGAGCCTCGCTGATGTGGAGTAACCCCAGGTTTAAGTGGGGACAGGATTTGCTGCTGGAGAGGACTAAAGTGGCAAGCAGGAGGAGTTTGAAGGCATGAATTTGTCCCCAAGTCTGTGTAAGAGCAGACTCCTTTTGTTTCTTCTACACCCGACGCCCGTGTTTTCTCGTATTACGAGAATAATTGAGCGACTGTTCTTTAACAAACCTCCCACACCTTCCCCAAAGAGGATTTTACTTAACTGTCACCTATTTTTTTCCAGACAAGGAGTCCTGAACTGCTTAACAAGCAATCAATAATGCTAAACAGATATTAGTGAAAAATCTGACCTGGTTCTTTTGCTGCTGTTGGCCCCTACCACGTAAAACAGAGATGAGGTTACTGTGCCTGGGTTCCTCTGGGCCACAGAATTCTCCTTTGGGTTACACTGCTGCAAGGGAAAGAAATTCTTAATTGGCAGACACTAATAATGTGGGAAAGTTGGCAGAAGAATAAAGGAAATTAAAGCAGCAGCACCCAAAGAGAATAAAAGAATTGACTGCTGAACATTGGGAAGACGGGGGAAGAAAAAGAAATTTTAGAATTATCTGAAGGTAAGTGATTGTTAGACAGGTACTGACTTGGGTGGGGCTTTGAATTCCCTGAGAAAGGCACCTTTCCCTCTATCCTTTTATTTCCTGGCTGTTCATGACTGAGACTGAGCAGTCAACAACACCAACACGAGATTACCTTTCGACACACGCAGGAAGAAGAAGAAATGCAGGTAGATTTTGGGTAAATCGTGTCATCTTTCAGCTTTCTGACTTGCTATAAATAGAGGTTGTGGTGGCTGCCTCTTTGGGAAGTGCTGGGAGATCCACAGCAAGAGAGTTGTGCTGTTCCAAACCAGGCAATGGATGGAAAGAAACTGCCCAAGGAGGGACACCTGTGGCACTTCACCAGTTCCAAAGCTCCCTCATGCAAGGAATTCCTTCTCAAAGTGTAACCTCATCCAGCACCAAGATGGGGAGATGTTCCTTATTTCCTCTGAGTTTCTGGTGTCTTAAGACTGCTTTCATCACACCAGGGGGGTCCTTTGGGGTGCAGGAGACCCCCCAGCACACAGAGTGGGTGCCTGCTGGGTCCCCAGGCTGGTGGTGAGCTGAGGAGCAGGATGGCTCCGTGCCTGGCACAGGGCTGGGCTCACGATGCTGCTTCTCTGCCCAGGGTCCATTTGGCTCAGAAATCCCCAAACAGAAGGTGTTTGGTCCTTCCAAAGAAAACCTCCCTGGCCAGGGAGCTAACACGACACAAAGAGTGAGCTGTGGAACAAGGAAATGCTCCATATCTCATATTTCAAGATGGGGAAGTCAGTCCCAAAGACGCTCCTTCCACACTCACAGCGGGACTAAATTGATCATTTCCAAAATCCTACAAGAGTCCCTGTAATCACTGCACAGCTCTTTTCTCCTCCCAGCACTCCAGCAGCAGTGGACACAGTCGCTGTGTGCTTCAGGTGTGGCTAAAGGTTGCTCTGCAAAGCCTGCACAGCCTCATCTATCAGCAGGAATAACCAGGGAGATTATTTCTAATGCCAAGAAAGGCAGTTTCTATTCTACCTACAGATTTCAAGGAGATTTTTTCCCCTCAACTATGGGTTGAAGTATAAAAAATCCCACACAACACAAGCTCAGAGTTGCATTAAATATAATTACTTCAGACCTATGCACAAACTGAACTTTTGAGAAGATACACTGGGATGGTGGGTTTTTTACAGACGAAAAAATATGAAAATTAGAAAATGCCTTTTGAGACACCCTAATGATCCCAGTGTACAGGCTTTAGCAACTGGCTACAGCACATGGAGTAGAGAATATGGGGTTTCCATAAGAGAAGGGATATCTCCTGCCTACTCTGCACAGGGTGGATGGGAGGGTATAATTCATGTAACACTCAGTCAATTATATTTCACTGCATTAGAGAAGATGAGCAGGAAAAGTCCCTGTGCAAAGGATACAATCACAATATTATGCTTTTAGGTGTTTTTCTTGAGTTGGAACAGTCAAACGAGATTTTCTCTGCCAACAAATAAAGCCTGAAATAAACCAATTTGATCCTTCCACCTCCCAGGAAGTGACTGTGCCTGAGGCACTTTGCAGCCTCTCTGTGTGCCCTCTCACCCCAGCCGGTATTTTTAGGGGCACCACTGACTGTTGTCTTTCACTCAACACAACTCAACAAAGAAAAGGAGACACCTTTGCCCTGAAAAGATCCTACTACTGGCTGTTTGCACACAGCAATCACTGGATATTGGGGAAAGCAAAACCTCAGCTCTAAAAGAAAATCCTGCCCCAAGAGCACCGACATTCCTGTTCTGCTTCGTTTAGGAATTCACCATCACAGCCCCCCGAGAATCACTCTGAAATTGGCAGCTGCCTCGAAAAAATACAATAAATCATTGATTCCACTTCACACCTCTCCAGTGAGTTGCATCCAGACAGTTCACAGACAACTGACCAAACTCACACTCTTTTTGCCCCAAGGTCTCCAACCCACTGGGGACAAGAGGAGAGTCACAGAGACCAACCAACCCAAACCAACCTGCTGGGTAAGTGCCAGTGTCACCCCACATGTCCAGCGCCTCTCTGACCTCACACTGAACAGAAAGTGGGTGACTTATATAAAAAAGCCTGGAGATTTGCCCAAGAATATGACTCCAAAACTCTGCTTTTATTTTTTTGGCAAATAATTGGGCCGGAACCTTCCAGAGATGGAGAATGTTTTGTCATAGGAATTAGAAATGATCCCGATCCTTTTTCTCTGACCGAGGAGGAACCGTGGGGCAAAGGACTGAGCCCAGAAGTGAAATAACCCCCCAGCACAAACACTGCCCCCCACACTCCCCTTCTCCTACAGGGGATCCTGGGTTTTTGGACTGGCCAGAGCACAAGGAAGAGGAGCCAGATTGGTTCCTCTCAGAGCTACTCTACTCCAAATCTACTCAGAAGGGGCAGGAGGAAGGAGCTGCTTGATGCCAGAATCCCCCAAAGTCAGATGGCAAGTTTTTTGGGACAGGACCAATTTCTGCCAGTTCTTCATTGGCTCCTGAAACTCTCCAGTGAAACCCAAGGCAGAGCTGCTGCACAGACGTGAGCATGGTCCTCGCAGCCAGCATGTGCTGATCCAAACAGGAGGGCTCCAGGCGTGTGTGTGAGCGATGTAAGGGGACAGGGAGCAAAAAATCAGGCCGGCTTTTACCTCCCAGAGCCACCGAACCCCAGGGATTCCCTCCCGGTGCAGTAATTCCCTGTCCCCTCCATCCAGGGACTGAATATGCCACTTCCCCCTCGGGAGGCCACACTGCCAGGGCTCTTTAAACTCTGACTGGCAAGTATCCTAATCATGAGAGAATTTAATCTTTGACTCCAGATAAGGATTCTGGAGTCACTCCAGGCATTTCAAGCTTACCGCCCGGTCTCCCTGCGCCCTTTGCATTCCAGCGATCTCCCCTAACCCGAGCCGCTCAGATGTTTCCAGGTGTTTTCCCGCACATCACCTGCCCGTGCTTTTGCCCACCCTCAGCATCCCACCCGCGGCTTCCCCAGGACTCCCCCGCTCCGGCTGGTCGGACGGCAGCGGGGCAGGTTTGGGGAGCCGGGCACCCCCTGCCCCACCCGCTCAGCCTCCCCCCGCGCTGCCGGCGGGGCTGCAGGTGAGAGGAGCTCCGGAGCGAGCTGGAATAACAAAGGAAAGCCGGGAACTTACTGGCTACGAGCGGCTCCGCATCGGCGTGGCGCACGGCGGGGCTCGGGGAGCGCGGCCGGAGCGGCGGGCGGTCCATGCCATCAGCAGCGAGCCCTCGGCCCCCCGCCCTGCTTCCCCCCGGGACACGGCATCGGGGAGATGCCCACGCCCCCGGGTATCCCCGATTCCCCCTCCGCTCCACACCCCGGGCGGCTGCGGAGCTGCCCCGCCTGCCCTTTGCCAGCCTCCTGCCCTCTCCCGAGCGAGGGATGCTCTGCTCGAGGGGATGGAGCTTTTTAAAGGGCTGGGGCAGAGGGGAGGGAGGGCAGGCTGCATGTGACGGCGCCCTATCTGTTCTCAATGAGCCGGAGCGAAGGGAGGGAGGGGTTTGGGCGCTGCCGAGGGCTGCTGGGCAGGGGGAGAAGCGACTGCGAGCCCTCGGAGCTCGGGATCGCAGAATTAGGGTCGGGAAAGACTCCGACCTCCATCCCACTGCTGCCCTCGGTGCGCATCCCGGGCGCTGAGCATCCTTCTCCTCCCTCCCGGCATCTCCGGCCGCGCTGTCGCTTTTTCAGGGGTGGCGGCCGCGTTCTTGTGTAAAGGTGACACAAACAGAAAGCAGTTCCCAAAAATCCCCCGTTTCACAGGGAGCACGTGTGTCCACAGGCACCGGCTGTGTGGGAACTGTCGCTTCCAGGCTGGAGCCAGGAATTCGGGGAAAGTGGGGAGAAGGATTCCTCTGGCACGTTTCCCTTGCCTGTCAAGCATCGAGCTCTTGCCGTGGTGTTTGCTGACGGAGTTGGGGTGTTTTCCTGGGATTCATCCAGGGAATGCTCTCAAAGCTCTTCAGTGCTCTGCACTATTTTTTTATCTTTCTCTTTCTTCTCTTTTTTTTTTTTTTTTCCATTTTTTTTTAATGCCATTGATAATCCCACACTGTCTCCCCGGCTTAGTAAAATATTTCCTTTTCTGCAAAGCAAATGTCAGGCCAGCTGCAGAGACGAGGCAGAGCTGCGGGGGGAGGGCAGGTTGCCTGCAGGCTGTGCTGCCCTGTCCCCCCATCGTGTCCCCCTGGGCTCCCTCATTCCCTGCTCCAGGTGCACATGCATCATCAGAGATGCTTCCACAGAAGGTTTGTCTGCTCAGGAGGAGAGAACTTTCCCAAACCAGAGCCCTGTGCAGGAATGTGTTGGGATTGCTGAAATCTAAACACTGTTTTTCCCATGTTCTGCTTGGAATGATTTTCAATTTTTGTTTATTTTTTTCGAGGTTACACTATCACTAATGAAATACACCACCATCGGAATGACATTTTTATTTTACTGTGTGGACATTTTGCAACCTATTATTTGCATTCTTTTTTGGGAACAGGTTAAAAATGGCACCAGTGGAGCTTCCTGTAGATCAGAAGACCTGATACTGATCAGGTTAATTCTAGGCTACATAACACCTTATTATGGAAACTAGACTGGAGAAATGCACAGACAGACATGCTAAAGAAAGGGAAATAAGCATAGATTTGAATATTATGAATAATCATATTGCCTGGGGCAGGGTTGAGAAAGCCCATCTCTATAAACACACACCTTTTATCAGTGTTCTCTGCTTTGCATGTGGAATCACACAATTATAAAACCATTAAGGCTGGAAACGACCTCTAAGTTCATTGAGGTTGGACCTGGCCAGATGGGACAGGAATCTGGAGCCAGACCAAGGACTTAGCCCCTTAAAAACTAGGTTTGCAGATGCAATGTTGGTTTTGCCCTTGTTAGTTTGTATTTCCAGCACCGTGTGGACCAGGAGGTGAGTCCCCCAGCCTGGCTGCTGTTCCTCATCCCTTAGCACAGTGGACCTGCAAAGAGTTCAGAGCCCTGAATCCCAACCAGCACTGAAACCACTTGCAGGGAGAGCAGAAGGAATGGTAATAAACTGCTGCTTTAATCCTCTGGAATTGTGTTCCATCTTCTGCCTGCCCAGAGCTGTTAGGGATGTCTTCTCAGCAGTGTTAGTTTACCTCTAGGAGTGTGTCTGTGAGAACCTTATAAAAGTGTTATTTGGGGAGTAAATGAACCGTTTGGGTGCTTTTAATAAGCATCCAAACTTCCTTAAAAAGTTCTAAGGAATAATTCCTGCAGTGTGAGAGTCAGTCCCCCTAAAATCACCGTGCCAGGCCCCTCCCTGGCTGCTGCTCCAGCAGCACTGAGGACAGTGCCACCTTCAGCACCACCTCAGCTCTGCTCCCTCCTTCATTTCGTCTCCTTTAATAAGATTTGGAATGAATTTAGGCAATGTGGAAGGAGTTTTTGTGCTGTCCAGCCAGCAGCCCTGGAGCAGCAGAGCCTGTGCAAGGCTGCAGAGCTGGTGTGCCATGGCCAAGGCAAGGAGAGCCCTCCCTGCCAGCTCCCTCACTCGCTTGTCCAACACATCCCGGCTCCAGACCCAAACTGGGCTGGCAGTGCGGTCACTGGGCGAGTGTTTGCCCCGGGGCTCCGCTGTGGGGATGGCTCTGTGCCTCCTCAGCGCCTCTGACACCTTTCTGGGAGCGCATTCCCGGTGTCCCTGCCGGGGGAACTCTGACAGGCACTGCCATCTGCTGGCACCGTCCCTCCCAGCCAGCCCTGCAAACGTGCCACGAGATTATTTCTAATGCCAAGAAAGGCAGTTTCTATTCTATCTACAGATTTCAAGGAGATTTTTTCCCCTCAACTATGGGTTGAAGTATAAAAAATCCCACACAACACAAGCTCAGAGTTGCATTAAATATAATTACTTCAGACCTATGCACAAACTGAACTTTTGAGAAGATACACTGGGATGGTGGGTTTTTTACAGACGAAAAAATATGAAAATTAGAAAATGCCTTTTGAGACACCCTAATGATCCCAGTGTACAGGCTTTAGCAACTGGCTACAGCACATGGAGTAGAGAATATGGGGTTTCCATAAGAGAAGGGATATCTCCTGCCTACTCTGCACAGGGTGGATGGGAGGGTATAATTCATGTAACACTCAGTCAATTATATTTCACTGCATTAGAGAAGATGAGCAGGAAAAGTCCCTGTGCCACGAGTGGATTTCCACAGCCCCCCGAGCCCTGGGGCTGCAGGAAATCCCATTCCCCAACATCTCCAGCTGGGAGAAGAGACCTCTCCCCTAAGGATGAGCAGGTGGATAATTGTGCCCCCTCTGGGATGCCACAGAGCTGTGCCCACTGCCCTGCCCCACAGAGGGCACCCAGCACACACCATAAGGGCATTTTTGGGCTCTGGTTCCTGCACCAGACACCTCTGAAAGCCCCAGCAAACAGGGCCCCTGAGAGGTTCCCACTTCAATCAGCATTTTAGGAACCATTTCTTTCATCACCTCCTGCCTGGCTCATGTGAGTCTCTGCATCTCGGTCCTTTTGCCTCCTAACTCCTGCACTGTGAAGCAGTGCCCTGTGTTGTGGATTATTTCCCCTGACATCTTCCAGTGTGGCCTCATTTCAGATTTTTCCAGGAGTCAGTGACATTGCTGTCCCCTTGCTGAGGTGGGGAAAGGTGTCAGTGGGCTCACAAGTGTGAAATATGGGAAGGAGCCACAGGATCAGCTCCTGCCTTTGCAAACTGAGCAACACCATGGGGAACAACGAGCTCTGATCTCACCTGGGTATAATTCCAGATCATGGCTGGATTTATATCCCAATGTGTATGAGAAGCTTTCCCAAGGCTGGAATGCAGCAGGTTGCTGTGGAGGAATTCTGCTCTGGAATTCTGCAGGTTATTGTGGAATTCTGCCCTGGAATTCTGCAGGTTCCTCTGGAATTCTGCAGCAGGGCAGCCCCAGTTTGGAGCTGTCAGGAGCCACCTGTGTGCTCTTTCCAGTCTGGATGGTGTTCTTGTTCTTCTTCTTGTTCTTCTTCTTCTTGTTCTTCTTCTTCTTGTTCTTCTTCTTCTTGTTCTTCTTCTTCTTGTTCTTTTTCCTGCTCTTCCTCTTCTTTCTCCTTGTCCTTGTCCTTGTCCTTGTCCTTGTCCTTGTCCTTGTCCTTGTCCTTCTCCTTCTCCTTCTCCTTTTTCATCTGCATCTTCATCTTGACCTTTGTCTTCTTTTTGGTCTTTGTCTTGTTCTTCTTTGTCTTCTTCTTCATCTTCATCTTATTCTTATTATTCTTCTCATTATTCTTATCCTTGTTCTCATTCCCATTTTAATTTGAATTTACAGTCCCAGTTTTATGCCAAGCCCCCTCTGTCCCCTGCCCTGGGCCCCTTTGGTTGGGGCAGGATGATCCACCCAGTTCCTGCTGGTCCCACAGAGGATCTCAGTGGCCACCCCTGGCCCAGCAGCCCCTGCACCCTCTTCCCCCCTCCAGGGGCTGGAGATGCTTTTCCAGAGGAATTTCTGCTCCATCCCAGCTCCAGCACTTGGGCTGGGCACTGGATCTCCTCACAAGCTGGTTTTATTCTTTATTAATTTTATTATGTGTCACTCAAGAGACCTTCAGGCCAATTTGTGAGCAGCGTCTCTGTGGTGGTTTGAGCCTGGATGAATGTATGGTGTCCAGCAAAGCTACTTCATGGTCCTTCTTCCCCCCGTTTTTGTATTCCAGAGGGAAGGAAAAAAAAACAGCCAGGAGTTTACAACTGGAGATAACAATCCAAAGAGGAGCTTCGATTGACACCACGGGCAAAGCAGAACTTGGAATAACGCTTAAATTTATTACTAACAAACTAATCAAAGAAAGCCATGACAATCCCAAAATCCCATGAACACCTCCATAACTTGGATTTCCACATCATTTACTAAAATTAGGAAGAGTCTCAGTGGTTTTCCAGTCATTGGGGAGCTTGAGGGAAGGAGTTTCTAGATTTTCATTTGCAGCCCTTGCAGCAGCATTTAATATTTATAAGGAATTCCCTCTCTTGGTAGCAAAGAGTGACAGCTACGAAAAATAAGTCCATGATAAAATGCATTAATATTTGAAGTTTAATATTTAATATTTTTAAGTTGAAGAGTGCTGGAGGGAGATGTTTGCAGTCTTTGCCTGGCTGGTTGAGATCTGGTTCACACAAATATCTGACACATCCAGGAGGGTGAGGAGAGGGGGGATAAAAATCTGCCAAAGCCACAGTGAAAGATTTGCCTGAGTTTCCACAATAAATCAGCAGCACAATCAGGAAAAGATCCATTTTCCCCGTTTTTACTCCAGCCCCTCATTCAGGGCCCTCTGTTATGTGCTCAGCTATTGCTTTGTAATAAACCCTCCCCCATGCTCCAAATCAAATGTTGAATGGAGGATTTGCCACAAAAAACTGTGAACAGCTCATGTTTAATGGCGCAGCAGAGAGAAAAGATAAACCTGGATATTGCTGCAATAAAGTGGCTTTTTGTGAAGCCACAGGGCTGTTTGGCTGTGCCACCCTCCTCAGCATCTACCCAGCTTGGGCCTGGCATGTTTGTATCTACGTAGCCAGCTTGAAACTCTGCTCTGGGGGGAAAGAATAAGAATAAAATTAAATATAAACCAGCTGCCAGAGTGCTGCCCCCCTCCCACATCCCACTTACTGTTGGGATATTTCTCCTCAGCTCCGTTGGCACCGAAATGCCATTCAATAACACTGGGCATGTTCCTGCTGCCCCAAGAGAGGCACGTCCAGAGGAGAAGCAGAGGACATTAAAGCCCCCTCTGGCAATGCCCAGGCACAGTTCAGACATACAAAGCTGCAGGTGGTGCCTGGCTGGAGCTCTGAGGACAAACCCTGCTCCTCACGGCACTGGGCACTCCTGATTCCCACCAAACATGTGCAGGTTTGTTCCACCCCCTGTGTTGGATTAGCTTGCAGAGGTTTGCATTCTCTGCTCTTCTTGTCGGTGGAAATCAGAAGATTTGCAAAATCAAAATTGCTTTTGCCGTCAGTAGGAGAAATAGCTTTGCCTGGACTCTTCTTGGTGGGTTGGTTGGTCACTCCTGCTGCTGGACTGCAGCAACAGAACACAACTCCCCTCCTCCCAAGCTTATTTTGTGTGTTGAAAGAGTCAGATGGATATGGGAAAGGCAGATTGATAGAAACAAATGGTATTTAATCCTAGGTCTGGATAGATATTTGCCTCCCTACCACAGGGCTTCAGCTGAGCCCTGCACAGACAGCCCAGCGATGCCAGCCTGTGCCCCAGAGCATCATCCAAACCCTCCTGCAGCTCTGGCAGCCTTGGGGCTGTGCCCACTGCCCTGGGCAGCCTGGGCAGTGCCCAAGAGCTTTTGGGGAACCCTTAACTTGGAGACCTTCCTTAAGGTGTTGCCCATTCTCCTCCAGAGTGAGGAGCTGAGGTTGGCTGTGACCTGATGCAGGGCAGGAATGGGGACCTTCCAGGCAGTCCTGAGGAGACAACTGGGTGCTCTGCCACCTCCAGCCTTCTCTGGAGCTCAGAGACACCAGAGTCCTCCCTTCCATGGTGCAGCAACACCCCACTAATGCTGCAGGAATCTCCTGCATTCACCCCAGAGTCCCCCAGGGACATTTCCCTTCCTGCCTCGATGTGCTGGGGCTGATCCCTGTGCCACCCCATGCAGCAGCTCCACAGCCCTGACTGCCCTGGGCTGAAAGTATGCAAAAGAAAAGATGCTTCACCCAGATTTTGGCATTTACATTCCTTTTTGGTTAGGCACGAATTTCCTCCGCTGTTTGATGCATCTGAGCCTGAGCTGGAGTTGCTCAGTGGCATCTGAGCCACTGTCAGAGCTTGCCATGGAGCACAAGCAGAGCCCACTGCAGCAGCCACCCTGCTCCTGGAGGGACAGACACAAGGAATTATTGACCACATTTCCCACTGCAAATGAGGCACACCCCTATGACATGTCTACATGTCTACAGCACAACTGTAGACATGTCAAAAAGCATAAAAACAAGCTTTCCTGGGAAATATGACGCCATATGGACATGGGTTTTGTTCTGGTGAGGCTTCTCGCAGCTCCCCAGGCTTTTCTGTGTCAGAATGCTTCCCCTGAGGTGCCTGGGTTGTGTCATCTCAGCATGGAAATTGCCTGGGGCTGTGGTGTTTCCACACTCCCCAAACCTCTGGAGCTTGGAATGGATTCCTTTGTGCTGACAGCTTGTACACACCTTGTCATGCAGCCAAGGCACTGAAAGTGAGTTGCTTTCAACGTTTCAGCGATTGCTGATCGTTGCTTTGGGTGATTTATCCAGGATTTCTCTGAGCCAAGGCCAGGGAGATCCCCCCTGTAGCCAGACCAGATGCTGTTCTCATCTGGGCTGTGTTAAATCTGAGGTAAAACCACTAAAGCCAGCAGACATGTGGTGCTGCCACCACCTTTGCTTCCACTCAGCACGATGCTCCCCTCTGTGGCCACCCCATCCCCAAAACATCAGCAGAACAACCACAGCTGCATGAAAAGTTCAGCCTCTCTCATTTATCCCAAAACGATTTTGGCGTACAAGAAAAGTTGAGTGATTTTTTTAAAACCCCATGACACTGGCCCTATTTTAAGAAGCAAGATGGAGCTTTGTGGGGCTCGGGCAGGTATGGCCTGAAAACACCCAAAGCTTCATCTCCCCTCGCCCTCCTGCACCTTTGTCGCACCTTTTCCCTTGATTTCCCAGGGTTTGGCAGTCAGCAGTGCCTGCACAGCCCAGCAGAGGGGAGTGGGCACCCGCACTGCTCTCTCTGCTCACCACCCTCAGGGTAAAGCCACACCTCTCCAGAGAGCAATTTAACCACACATCCTATTTGCAAAGAAGTCCAAAAGTCTGAGCGTTATATAAAATGGGTGATCTTTAAGGTCCCTTCCAGCCCAGACCACCCCTTGATTCTGAGCACAAGGCAGAAGCTTTGCTGAAATAAGGTCTTTGCCCGCAGTTTCCCACGGAAATGATACCTGCCAGTTTTAAGTCCTTTCCCCATAGATGAGGATTAGTTTGCAGGTTTAGAAAGTACTTATGAGTTGCTGTGCAGGACAAGCATGTTCTGGCACATCTCCCATTTGCAGAAGAGGTTGTGTAACAACATCAGAGTGATGTTGTCTCCAGCCACCCAACTCACACCCCAGTGTGAGTGCTGGAGACCTAGAGGAGATCCTGCTGCAGGAGGTGAAGGTGCCTGGCCCAGAAACCCTCACACTCTGGGGAACTAAACATGGCAAAAACTTTGTACAGGGGAGACTTCAGCACAAAGAGACCATCAGTGTGAGGACACAATGGAAGAGGAGGGGCACAGGTCTGTCTCATGTACCCACCCAGCCACTGAACCAGGTCAGGAGAGATGATGTGACCCCGAGAGGAGCTCAGCTGGTTAGAGCAGGGTGCCAGTAACACCCAGGCTGTGGGTTTGGCCCCTGTGTGGGTCATTCCTTCAAGGGTTGAACTCAATGATCCTTGTGGGTGTCTTCCAGCTCAGAATATTTTGTAAATACTCTGTGAGACGACTCATTCCGAGCTGGCCAAATTCCTATTCCAGCACTACTAAGGCAGAGTCTCTCCAAGCAGCTGCCCCTTGGAGGGAGCTGTGCAGCACCCAGAGCAACTCGTGCCAGAGCAGAGCCCAGCCAGAGCTGTGCCCACCCTGGCACTGCCCTGGCACACAGACCATTCTCTGCAGGGCTCTTCCTAATGCTCTGACCTTCAAAAGCAAGGCCAGGGGCTTGGCTGGGAAATGTGCTCCTGAAAGAGAGCACAGAGCCAAGGCTTTGCTGCTGTGAAGAGCCTGAGGCACCTGCGGCTCTTTGCCGAGGGAAATAAAACCCCAGGATGCTTCACATCCCCTTCTTTTGGTACCAGCAACCCACAAAGCGAATGGCAGCTTTTATGGGAGCACTGTGAGAGTGTCAGCCCCGAGAAACAAGGAGCAAGCTCTGCATTGCAGGGGTGAAGGGCCAGCTGTGGAGCTGCTGGGGGAGCCCAGGAGTGCTGGGCAGCTCCCCCAGCACCGCCTGCATGGCACTCACCCCCTTCACCAGGGCTTGCACTGGGCTCCTGCTTCCAGCTCTGCCTCTGGAGCCTCTGCCCAAATTGCATGAGGCCAGGCTGCACAGGGCTGGGAACTCCACTCAGACACCAAAGATAACCCTTTTCCCAGTGAAGGAACAGAACAAAGAGCATAATACATGTGAAGAGGATGTGCTGGTTTCTTCACTAGCCTGTCGTGTGCCTTGGCTGCCTGTGGGACTGTATTGCTGCCCTTGGGAAATGACTAAACAATCATTCCCCACAAGCTGCTCACTGCCTCGCTCTGCCCGACTCCAGCCAGCCCATTTTCTGCCAAAGGAGCTCATTCTTCCCCAGGATGAGCTCTCACTTTCTTCGTGGCTCCCACGAGAGACCAGTGTGGGTCAGGATATCAAACCAGCCTTTCTACCTCCTTTGCCTTTTTCCACCTGGGTTATCATCAGTGAAAAGCAGGATGAGGGCTGGCCTGTCTCTCTTTCTGCCTCCCCTGCATTCCCAAAGAGAGGCTGAGCTTCATTTATTAATGTTAACAGAGTCTGTGGAGACTTGCAGATAAAGGCACTCGATGTGGAGCAGAATCAAATGTTCCACCTTGCAGGAGGATTGTGCTTCACTGTTTCTTTTCAAAGCACCTACTGACAATGTCCCAAACAAGGCCAGCAATAATAATCAAGCAGTCAAAGCCTGAGTGTGACAGTCTGTGAAGTGCAGCTGAGGGCTCTCAGGTAAACAGGCAACAGATGGAATGAATTCCAGGACATGCAAGAAAGAGAAGGCAAAAATTGGCCTAACAGTGACCTTATAGGTACATTGCAAGGGGGGGCACGACCACCATCAGATGGTCCTTCTGCAGAGGAAAGAGAGGCACAGAAATATTTGGGAGCCTTTGAGAAGCAGCAAGATCGAGGGACTTCAAGAACAGCAGGAGAAGGGATGGCCACAGTTGTGCCAAAGATAATTCAGTGTTGCAGCTACACAGAATTCATCCCTTCTTCAGCTGCAAAGCACAAAGGGTGGGAAAACTGAGGCACGGACTCCAATTCTCCAGGATTGAAGTTCTATTCTGCTCTCAGCTGGATTTGGCTGGTGAGATTTAACACAGCCCAGAAAGACCTCTGAAAGCAAAGGCAGATATGCCCTAATCTGGTTATTCTTGGTATATTCTCCTGCCAGCCAAGGGACTGTCCCCATGGCTGGCTGGGAAGGTGCCACCCTCTCTTTATGAAGGTCTCAGGCTCAGGCAAGCAGGGATCATGTGCTCCAGAGCAAACCTGTGGCAGGACACATCTGTGCTCCTGCCAAGCTGGATCTGGCAGCATGGGGGGCCCTCAGAGGTTGGGGTGGGGACAACACCTTGGGACCACCATTTTACCAACATCTCAGGCCCTTGAGAACAACTAAAACATCCAGAAATGTGTTTTTAGAGCTTCCAGAAGTATGTTTATTTGGAAGCCAGCGTGAGAGGAGACACGCAGAGGATGAAATGAGGTGTGATCCCACTTTGAGGCTTCATACCAACTGATTAATTTTAGCTCAGAAAAACCTTGGTAGAGCACAGTGAGTACCTGAGACATCTGTGCTTGTTCTTCTACCCAATTAATAACCATGGACACAGAGCTGCAGACAGGAACCAACACCCCTAATGCTATCATGTGCACGAGAGGGGGGAGCTCTGGTGTCCCACAGCACCCTGATGCTGCCAGACAAACCCAGCTGGAAATCCAGGTCTGAACTGGTGGCCCCTTGTTCCATGACTACAAACACCCTCCTCCACACAGTGTGTCAAGCTTCTCATTTTCTGGCTTCAGGTAGAAAAAGAGCTGTCAGACCCCCCGAGCCAGGTGCCACTGTCACTGTTCAGAGCACTCACTCGTGTTTCCCAGGCCAGATTCCTTTGTTTGGGAGCACAGAGAAGGGGCAAGAAGACAAGAACACAATGAAGGAATACGGTTCTCTACCAACACAAGCCTTCTCTTTCCTTCTGTGCGCTTAGCTGAATGTTTTAAGATGTTTTCAGAGGAGGATTCAGTGACTAGAGAAGGGAAGTGACTCCTGGTTAGCTCCCTGACCCCACGCTGCCCTCCAGCCAAACATCCTGGTGCTGGACACCAGTTCACTCAGCCAGGAGGAGAGAAGTGCCTTTGTTGCAGTCCCCCCATGCCCTACATTTCCAGGGGGGTGAGGACTCCCCTGGCACTGCCCTCCTCTGCCAAGCAGCTGAGTTACAAGTAAATCCAAGTAATGAGCTTTACTCCTTCCAGTGAGAAGTGGGAATAATTTTCTCCATCAAGAGAGTTGCATAAGCCCCCCCCTTTCCCCAAGTGGCCCCACCAGCAGAGGTGTTTTCCCTCTGGCCTTGCCAGGGGACTGGGGGAAGGTTCTAGACCCCTCTGTTTCAGGAATTCTTTATGGCAGCTGTGCTGTTCCAGCATAGCAACTTAAAAGCAGGACTTTAATTATCATCATCAATTCTATGTGCCTTCTGAAAAGCCATAGAAGAATTCAGTGTGTGAACATGTCAGAAAAAAGGAAACCAACTTGGTTTGTTCTGCCCGGAGGAGACTGAGGTCAGACCTCAGTTGGGTTTTCAGCATCCTCCTGAGGGGCAGAGGAGGGGCAGGCACTGAGCTCTGCTCTGGGGGGACCAGGGACAGCACCCAGGGAATGGCTGGAGC
>JAWWEE010000062.1:649292-662322 GCA_035221455.1 Xenops minutus
GATGCTCTGGGGCACAGGGGGGGACTCTTGGGGATGGGGATGTGCAGGGCTGAGGGTTGGACTGGATGGTCCTTGTGGGTCCCTTCCAGCTCAGCACATTCTGGTATTGATGATTCTGTGATAACTCTCCAGTGGGATCTCTCCTCCTGTGAGGTCAGGAGCAGGTTTTCCTCTCCCAAGCCCACCCAGCCTGTCTGGGAGGGGGAAGGCAGAGAACATGAGGCCACCCTTGCTGTTCAGGGGGTTAAACAGCAACACCAACCTCTGTCTTTCTGCATTTCCACAGGCACTGTCCAAACAGCAGCACCACCAGCCTCGCTCTTGCATTTCAGTAGGCTTTGCTTTGAAGTTCTGGCATTAGAGTCAGCAGAGGAGCACAGGGCTCTCAGCAACCTCCTGTGTAAGAACACACAATGCTGGAGTGATGACAAACTTTTCCTTCCATTAGAGCAAGGCTCAAAGGTGCTGGCAGGGATGAGGGATGCCATCAGCTTCCTCTGGGCCACTGCCCTTCCATTGCACACACGAGACTTACCCTTTCTTTCTCCAAGCCTAGTTCTTCACAGAAGGCTGGCAGTGAAACCAAGAGGAGCAAAACCCCAGCTCTCACATTTCTCTTGGCTCTGATGGGGCTTTTCCACGGAAAAGAGTTTTGGGAGTGAATCCCAGGCGTTCAGACATCAGGAGGAGTGTTCAGCTCTCTGCTCCACTCCCAGCTGCAGCACCTCCTCCAGCAGGGATGGAATCACCTCCCCTGGCACTGGAATAAAAGCCCTGTGGATCCCAATTGCTCGCTGTGGTAAGCAGAGTAAAGAAGTCCTGGGCAGCTGCCAGAGAGCTCCAGCGAGGTTAATGAATAAACATTATTCATTAACCTCGTGCCTGCAGCACCCACTTCCAGCCCCCTTCAGATGTGTATCTCTGCTTCCACCTTCAGGAGAGCTCCTCTCCTATAAATAACCATTCCGAGACAGAAAGCCATGAAATCTTTTTTTCTTTTTTTTTCTGACAGAGCAAAGATTATCAACGTTTATAGAGAAAAACCGCTGGTAGGCAAAGAGGCTGTTCTTTTTATAGAAAATGTTGGCTTTGCCATGGAAAACAGGGCACTGAAAAACAAGAAGAGGATACAAATATAGAAAGGGACATTCTGGGATTGTGTCTCCCTTGTTTTCTCGTTTCTTTCTGATGGGAAATGCTCTCAAATTGTACATTTCCAGGAAAGAAATGAAAGGAGCTTGGAACAGAGCGGGTTGCTGTGAATTAGAATACTGAGGTCGGTGCTGAAAATTGGATTCAACTGCTGGGTTATGGATGCGTTTTTGGAAATATTATCCTAGGTGTATAACCAGTTTAATAGAATTAATCTAATTATTTAAATAAATTATTAGTTAATTAATTCACCAGTTTAACTAACACAATAGCTCGGATTTCCAAGAGCACCCTGGGTGATTTGGAGTGTCCAGCATGAAAGCCAACAAGGAGAAGTCATTTTGCACTTTGTGGGAATCTCTGCCATCTGAGGGGGCTCTGAGCACCCCGGAGTCATTTGTCACTCGTGAAAATCTAGGTCATTTTCTCCCCTCCTCCTGCTCAGCTTTTTTTTTTTTTTCCCCATGCCAAATATAGAATGAATTTGCTGGCTTCAGACTGAATAAAGTTGTTAATTACACTCTTTCCTAAAAACCTGCAATTGAAATTCACTCGGGGAGTCTCTGAAAGCTGGGCAAAGCTATTCTTTTTTTATAATATTCTTTTGACATGTCTTAGAGGAAAAGAGAAGAAAGCCCATTTGCTTTGAATTTCCCAGTTTTGAGTATAATATTTAACAGAAGCAAATCCCTTTAAGGGCTCAGTTATGCTCTTTGAAGCCAGTGGGAAAAAATCCCATTGAGTTTCCTTGCAGGAGAACCAGCTTGCTGCTTTGAAAACTGATGTTAAACAACCTGCACGATGTTGTGGGACACAAGGAAATCCATTTGTGCCAAGAGGTGAGAAAGATAGGAATCCTGCATGGGCTAGGAGGGGTGTAAAACCAACCACATTATTCCAGGGTGTCCCTCACCAATTAGCTCCTGGGCAAAGGATCTGGAGCAATTCCATGCCCAGGCCCTGGTGCTGTGAAAGCCTCTGTGTGCTGGTGTGGCACACCTGCCCCCAGGAATGCTGAGAGGTGGAACAGATGGGTTAACATGCTTTGGAGATGAAAAATGTTGTGTGAGGATTATCAGTTCTATCATTAATGCCGGAGCCATTAAAACAATGGGGTGGATAATGGCAGAGTTAATTCTTGTATCACTGCTTTTGTCTTCAGAACACTCCAAAGGGGCAAAGGCTGCTGTCAGTGGGTCACAAAGCTGCTCTTGGTTTCACCTCTGGGTATTAAAGAACCTTTTTTTAACATACAAATGCCATTCCCATCTTCCTCTAAGACTCAGAGGTTCCTCAGACTCCATCTGTCCCTGGAATGACTGAGGCACTGGGTGCTTCTTGATGCAAACCCAAGGGAGGAGCAGCTTCCAGGCTGACCATAGCTGAGGGAAGAACTCATTTATTTATGCTAGGGCCTCCAAAACACAGGGGTACAAGCTGCCCCAGCCACCCAAGCCCTCTCTGCACTGATGGACAGGGGTGGGCATCTCTGCAAGGCAATGATGTCTTAGACGGACAAGAAATTCCTTCTGAGCACGAGGGGAACCAGGATTGTCTTTCTTACACGTCATTTTGGTGTGCCTGGGGGTGAGCGGGGCCATTCCGGGCTCGAGCCACTTGCTCCTTTGGCATGCAGAGGGCTGAGAGCCACAAGAGATGCCCATTTCTTCAATCCAAGATGACAGCAATGCAGGGAGAGCAAGGGCAGGCTCCCAGCAAGGAGCTGCCTCCTGCAGTCTCTCCTCTGCAAAGAGTGCAGGTGGAATCCAAGTTTCAGCTCCAATCCAGGAAGGGAAGTCTGAGCAGGGCTTTGGGCCAGGGCACACACAGCTGATGGAGCACACATCAAATAAATCAAGCTGCAAAGGGTTCTGCAGGATCTGGGGTGGCATCTGGGTCTTGCCCAAGCCACACTGCCTGTGCAGAGGGAAGGGGGACGAGACAAGAGATGGGACAGGAGCCTGGGATGGTGGGGACAGGAGGAGTGACAGCAGCTCCTCCAGGTGATATCTGCTCTGACTTCAGCAGCTCAACACTTCCCCTGAGTTTTCCATCCCTTCCTGTGCCTTTGCCACCCTCTGTATGAACCAAGGCCCGGCATTAATGAGCCATTGCATATAGATGAGCTGGCAACCAGTCCCAGCTGACACGGCCACACATAAAAGCCAAGGAGGGCTGTCCTCCTTTGGCACAGGAGCTCTTGGACCCAAGTTGTGGGGAAGGTCTGAGGTCCAGGGGACACAAAGCTGGGCAGCTTTTCTCCCATCTCTGTCCTGTGCTCACCCTCACAAGGTAAGGGGCTCGATGCTTTCTCGATAGCTGCACAAATTCCCAATATTCCCAGCCAATGTTTTTCCTTGCACAGAATCACCACTTCAGGACTAGAGCAAGGGAACCAGAAAATCCTTATTTTTTTTGTGGAATGGGATGTTTGCATTCTAGTCTCACCTTTCCTTGGGCAACCCTCTTGCTGGTTCTCTGCCTGAGTTTCTGCTCCCACTAAACAGGCTACCAAGGAAAACGTTCCCAAAGGGAATCTCTGCCTGTGGTCATGCAAGATCTGGGAATGCTGAGTGGATTTGTGGCAGTGCCACGGGGCTGGCAGGGCCTTAACCTACAGCTTTGTGGAGAACTAGGGTGGGATAAGCAGCTCACAGCATGCTAGAGCAGTGTGGGAACTGCTGGTTTAACCCTGTGTTGAACACCTGGTCTTCACCTCCCAGTAACTTAGAGCTAAGCATGAGTAACTGGGCAGTTAATGAGCAGCAGCTAATGATTTTTACAGCTATACCTGGACTTCAAGGTGTTTCAGTTCCCCAGCAGCTGCACAGAGATGCTCCGAGCAATGAGGGGCTCAAAACTCCTGTTAAAAAAGGCAACCGCCCCAAAATTATCTTCCTTTTGTCATGCATGGTTCACTTCCTTAATCTCACAGGCAATTACATTTCTCAAACCATCTAAACATCAGCAGGGAAAGGGGAAAATCTGCATATGTGTTAGTGATAAATTTAAAAATCAGGGCATACCACTTAAGGGTTGACTTGTCAGAAAATGGTAATTAAAAGTGTTCCAGCTGACAGTGCTGCTTTAATGAATTATTAGTAATGTTCTCTGAGAACACTGGATGAAAGACACCAGAAGAGTTCTTACTTAAACAAACCAATTTTCTGCTTGATGCAACTTGGCCGCACAAGAAGAGGAAAATCTCCATTATATAGAATCAAATTACAGAAATAACCAAGTAATGGTTTGAATGATCAGGAAGGAACAAGTGCTCATTCTGGACTGCTTGCTTCTGTTTCCTAGACCACAGCCTTTTTCCACTGGTGCTCAGCTAAGAACAGACACTTTTTTTTCTTTAAAAAGCCCAATAAGATGGAGTGTAGGAGAGTTTGGGGCATCAGCCTCATTTGCAGGTGTTCTCCATCCACAGTGGTACTGGGATCCAGCAATTCCCACCCTCTGGATCCTGCCCCAGCTTTGGCTGGTTGAGCACAGGGGAGCTGGGCAAGGCAGCTCAGAGCTGGGGGTGGATGCTCAGGGCATGGAACTCTGAGGATGGGCTCTTTGGGTGTTGGAATTCCACCATCACCCAGTGCCCCTGGTTGTTCAGCATCTAATGCAGCTCCTGCAGGAGATTCCAGACAACCCCGGGGTTGGAAAACAGGGAAGAGCTGGGGAAAATGTGTGAGGGCTTGGGAACACAGCCCTGTTCAGTGGGAGCAGCGTGTGGAGTGGCCAAGGAGGAGGGCAAAGGGCACTAAGCCTTAATCACGGATTTGTGCTTGGGAAGGAGCCGGGGGCTGGGGGGTGAGGAGGTGATGGAAAGAGGCTCTCATGCCTCATTTCCTTTCCCGGGGTTTCTTACTGGTTTCCAGCTCCATCCAGATTTGTCCTTTGTCCTTGACTGTTTCAGGAGAAATGTAAGAGGGGGCAGCTCTGGGAATCCACCTTTCCTTGGCAGAAGTTCTTGGAGCCACCCCTAGAGCTGGTAAGAGGGATGTCCTGGGATAATTGGGTGGGTGCTGGAGAGGGGTGGTTGTGGTGAAGGCACTTTCCAGCCTGCACACTCTTGTGTTCCAGCTGTTTCCAGCAGCTCACCTCAACCCTGAGGTCCCTGGACTAGCAGGAATTAGGGGAGTTTGCCTCAGGAATGCAGCTTTACCTTCCAGGTTGCCCCATGGAGCAGCTGTGTGTTCCGTGGGCAGCACAATGCCCAAAAAGCTGCACTAGCAGCACATCCCCTGCCCTGCAGGCTGCAGCTCAGCCTGCCCACAGCAGCAAAGGAGCTTTAGAGCTCAGATCCAGAGGGCTTTGTTACCCCCCAGAGGTCCTCACCAGTCCCCTCTGCAGGGCAGGGAGCTGGGGCCACACTGGGGCTTGGGCTGATGAGTTCGTGTGCTCCGTGCTGAGACCTCCCAGAGGTGAGCTGAGCTGGGTTTCTTCCTTTCTTGCTTTCCCCACGCAGGGTTTGGACAGGGGAGCATTCCATGAGAAATGCAAAGGAATTTCTGATGGTCCTGCTTTGATAAACTCTCCGTGCCGTGGGCAGAAAACGTGCACAGGGGAAGGGAGCACAGGGCAGATCCCAAAGAGCTTGAAGCCCTAAGGATGCCCACCCAGAGAGGAAAAGAAGCTCTGACCCAAGGGGCAGGTGCAGCCCAGGGAACAGCTCTGAGGGCTGGGGGGCAGCCTGGCTGTGCCTGCTTGCTAATACCGAGAGAAGTTCATCTCACTTCCTTTCTTCGTTTGACTTTGGAGTCGTGTCTCATCTCGTGTTTGCACAGCCTGGTGCTGGCCCAGTGAGACGAGATGCTCCTTCAGCCCTCAGACATCAGCTGGGACTCTCCTGCCTCTCCTAACTGGGCTGCCTGGGCTTTTCTAGTATTTTGAGGGGTAAAGTGAGGTGAGAGTAACTCCTGCCTGGGGTTTACACCTCTTTGGGAGGACTCTGGACATCCCCAGTGGCATCCCGAGCTTTGCTGCACCATTGAATTCTGCTTGAACTAAAGTGACTGATACAAGGTGTTTAAAACATTCATGTCTGAGCTAAGAGCTTCACTTTTGGAAGTCATTTAAACTCGGGTGCAAACTGGGCACTTACCAGGGGCAGGAACTCAAAATAGGAGTCTTGGTGCCCTGTGTAGCTGATGATCCAGGGAAGTTTGAAGCCATTCCCTATGAGGTGCCAGTTCTGCCAGCTGAGAGGACTCGGGGGCACCTGAGCCACCAAAGTGGGCACTTCAACAAGTTCCCTCAGGTTGTTTGAGTGAATTGACACCATAGAAAACCCCAACAAGATTCAAGCTGCTAAATGAATGGGAAAGTTGTAAGATGCCTGGGCAGGTTAAACTGTATTTTCCCCTGGAACTGAGACAGTAGGATGTGTGTAAAGGGTATCCAGGAATTCAACATTCCTCTCACTTTTCCATCTGGTTTTGGCTGGAGCAGCAGGACCTCCTGCAGGAAATACATTAGATCCTGAACAAAGAGAGGCAGAAGGAGCCACTGGGCACTTGGTGATGGTGTAATTTAAATACAAAGCCTTGCACAGTGTGGGAACTCATAATAAATCTAAACTTAAGATTTTAATTTGCAAAAAGATCTGCAAATCAGCTTAGCATTTGTCCACCCCCAAAAGCCACAGTACATTCCCCTCTGTTCCACTGCTTGCTGAGAATATTAAGGTATTATTCACGCAGAACCATTTCCCCCTTCCTAGATAATAAACAGGACAGCAATTGGGCATCTCTTCTTTAGAGTCTCCTAAAATCTCTGCTGCATTACAGTCCTGACTCCAGGAGGCTGATGCTGTCACCACAGCACCACACTCAAGGGGTCTCAAAGCGTTGCAATCATTGACTTTTTCCTACAACACCCTCATTTCTCTGCCATCCTGTGAGTAGGTGGGGAAACAGGCCCGAAGGGGGGAATATTTGTCCCACAGCACACAAAAAAAATGGGAAAAGTCAGGAACTGTGATCAGATATTTGGACTCTGGGAAATGCTTTATCACTTGACTGTATTTTCTGGATCCTGCAACCAAAAGCCATTTTATTAGGACTGATTAGTTTGGTTTGGGGTTGAGACACAATATGCTCCCTCCATTTACTCCTTGCTGCGAAATAGCAAGGAAGAAAATGTGCTGAATACTGGTCCCTGACCCTGGTAATAAGTTGATTTAATTGGATTTGATTTTTCAAATGTAACATCTCAAGTCAGCCATAAACTCTGGAATTAGCATAGCACGTCTCAGCACAGGAGAGATTTGCAAGGAGCAGAAGGAGCTGAAGTCCATGCCCAATGAATTTCAAATTACACTGAGGATGAACTCAGCCATATGCACGTCAAACTAAAACTGTGCAGGCTCGAGAGCAGCGAGCAGCAAAGTTATTAATGGCTCCCATTTGCCATTAGGAATGCAAAGGAGCTGCTTTGCACCCAGTTTGTTCCGACGTCTCTTCACATCAATGACCCATGTGACGGGTCAATAATTCACTCAATGCACACTGAAAGCCAAGAATGGCTTGCAAGGCAATTACACTCATATAAATAATTAGGAGAGCAGAAGGAACCGAAGGATTGGAATAGAAAAGGCTCTGCTGCTGAAATACTGCATATCCCAGGGAAAGCAGAGTAGTCCTGGCATTAGGTCTTCAGCTTGTGTTCCCCCAGCACCTTCAAAGGGTGCTTGCCCCTGGGAGCTGAAAACAGCCTTAAAAGGGGCAATTTTGAGTTCTAGTCATTCAGGGAATAATCAGGTTCCTGGGTAAGTAAAAGCTATTTTCTTCCTGCAGGAGATGGTTGGGGGGGAAAAAGTAGGACATTAGGCAAATAGCTGCCTACTGAGATTTGATCCTCAAAATGTGTTCCTGAAATTTGTTCAGCTTTCATGGCATTAAATTGTAATAAATCCCAGGAACATTTTACCCGATCTGCTGGGCACAAACGGGCTCTGAATCACTTGGACAAAATTCGGTTCATCACAGCTTGTAGGAAAGGGCACCAAATGGCCTTAATAGCTCTGACTTCAGCTGGAAACCTCTGCAATCAGCCTTTTTCCTTTTCCCAGGTCTGGGGACCTCTAAAAGCCGTGGTAGGGGCTGCAGGCTGAGCTGCTCCTCCCTGCACAAGGCTCTGGAATGATGCTTGTTATCCCATTCCATGGAGCAGCAGGATTAAACCTGGCACTCAGAGGCTGCAGCACTTGGGAGGGAAGGAAAGCTCCCAAACTAGTGGTGTCTGATCCTTTTCTTGTTGAGCCTGGACTGATGAAATACACGACATGAGCCAATCTGTGGAGCTGCTCCTGCTTGACAGGCGTGCAGGGAGTGGAGAGAGGAGCAGGGCAAAGCTTCAGTGCCAGCTCAGCGTGGCAGGTGGGCAGAGACAGGAAGGAATTCCTGCCGAAAATTGCCACAGGAATTCAGCAGAGAGCCTGTGTTATCCAAAAAGGTACAAGGACACTTTAGGGATGCCACGAATCCTTTCCCTTTGGAGCAATTCCGTGGGGTCACCGCAGGTTTTGGAGATGTTCAGTGAGGATTAAGAGGTTACATCCACCCCACTGCAGCCCACCTGACTTTCATTACAGCCAAAGGGGGGCTTTTTGTGCTTCTGAGGGAAAAAGCAAGTTCAAAACCTAAAGTCCAAGAGCAAGTCTGGAACAACATTCCTTTCAACACATCTGCTGGAAAACTTCTGAATGAGAGGCAGGACACGTTCAGGGGAACTTAACACGTGTTAATATCCCTGTCTAAGAGAAACTGTGACCCTCAGTGCAGAAATTCAAGCAACAGGGACAAGTTAAGTGGAAAACAAAGCCAAACCCAAGCAACAGCAGAGCCAGGAACAGACAGAGAAATAGCAAAAGGACTAATAGGAGAAAAGACTTCTATAAACTAAATACATGTGGGGTTTACTCTGAGAATACTGTTAGTAAAGGGAGGGGATGAGAGGTGCTAAGTAATGAGCAGCAGCACAGAATTTAGGCTTCAGTGCAGCCTTTAATCCCTGGCAAGTGAGCCAGGCTGAGATGGAAAACTTCCTTACACACAGTTCAGTGGCAGGAATGATCCAAGGGAAGAGCCACACACGTACACACACTTTCATCTTCCCCACTCTGTTCCTTGTTGACATGAAGAAAGCAATAAAGTATGAAAGAACTGTCTTTCTGTAGGGAAAAATTAGCAATAATTTCTATTTATAGCCCACCATTGCTCCTGAAAGATCTCAAAGTGCTGGAAGTGATAGCTGTGTGAGGGATCATGCTAGTTACTACCGAAGCAACAAGCTGCTCTAACAGCCCAGAAGTTGTAATAAAAGAGCTCTCTACACCCTGAAACCCCATTCTCAGCCTTAAAATAGCCTCACAGTTGCATGTAAGGTAGTGAAATTATTCTTATTTCCTTTGCAGACAGGCAATGTGGGTTAGAAAGCAATGGAAACAGTGTGAGACCACAGAGTCAGGGCCAGAGCTCAGCAGCTGCCTCTTTGCAGATTAATCTTCTGTCTCCTCTTCCCAGCCTCGCCCACCCCAGAGTGCAGCTCATGTGGTTGCCCTCCAAGCCTTTCCCCTCCCAATCCTGCTGCTTGGGAAGTGCCCAGGGCTTGGCATTCCCTGTGGAAACCTGGCAAAGCAGGCTTTGAGCCTGGCTTATCAAGACCAGCGTGGCAGTCTCTGTCTGTGCTGCTCTGGTTGGATTATTGGCAACAAACCAGCCCAGCTTTGCCAGTTTAGAAACCAAAGTCACCTTGATGAGCACCAAAGACTGGGCTGCTGAAATTAGAGCCTGACTAAAGGGGAGGACAGTGCTCATTCCAGGAAACTAGTCCTGACGAGGCTTTTCCCTGGGTCTTTAAGCAGGAGAAGGATCCTACAGTGTGAAATCACACCAGGCATCTTTCTGGAGCTCATCCTGAACACAAAGGGAACTCTTCTCTGCAGTGTTATTGTCCTTTCCCTCATCTCCCCCAGGGATTGTCCCAGGCCTGACAAGGGCTACCCCAGCCCAGTGTGCAGTGTGTGAGCACAGCAGGGCCAGCAGCTGGATTGCTCTGAGGATCCCCTCGCTGGCTCTCTGCTCTGCAGCTGGAATTGGCTGCTCTCTGCTCTGCTCTGCTCTGCTCTGCTCTGCTCTGCTCTGCTCTGCTCTGGGGAGACTTCACACCCCAGCACCATCCCAGTCTCGCCTCTGTTGCACAGACAGAGCAACTCCCTCCTCCTCTTCTGCACAGAGAGAGCAGAACCCCTTCCCACCCCCTCTCAAAGCTGCTCAGTGGGGTTTTCTGCCAGCCCCGTCCCCCCCTCCCAGGGCTGGCTCCTTTTTGGGGTGGCACAAAGGTACCATCAGTTTCAATTTTCCAGCACTTTGGAAAGAAAGGGTGCCCAGAAGCTCTGCTGTGACAAGGTGATGCTGTCACTGCTTGAGCTCAGGTGGCAAAGCAGGGCCAGGCAGGTGGTTTTACCTGGGTAAAGTGTCTCTTGCTGTGTCACTGATCCCAGAAGCAGCACAAACCCTCTGGCCACACCGTGCTGGTGACTGAGACTTGACATTGCCAGCCTGGGGAAACAAAATGCTGAGTTAATGATTGACCCCCTTAAAGCCTTCAGCAAAAGGAGGGAATGTGCAGAATTGGCTCACATGACTCTGCCCCCTCTCCCTGTGGCTTTCAGGGGGGTGTTTGTGCAGCTTCGCCTTCCAGCCCGGGCTCAGTGCTGGGAGCTCTTTGGGTACAGGAGGGAACTGATTCCACCTGCCTTTCTCACCCAGCTGGAGTGCATTGCCTTTGTCTGGCAACAGGGAGGAGAAGTAGCTAGACAAAACCTGCCTTTGTCCATTAAAAAAATCCCAACTAAAAGCAACAAGTTTTATTTTCCAGAATCGAGCCCATCCAAATCAATTCTCTTCAAGCAGAATACAAAAGTAGCATAAGACTCTTGGTGCAGCCACAACGACACATCCCACACAAGCCCACTGCAATGAGGATTATTTTATTTGGGCTTTTTTGACCAAAGGAAAAAAAAAACCCAAAGACATCATTTCCTTGAAAAATAATTTCTCCCAGAGAGCCATTTCCTACTGAAAATTTAATATTTTCAGCAAAACCCTAAAATAGAAATGGTTCTGTTGAGAAGCCCTGCTGTAAAGACAGCTCAGCTCCCAGTTCCCTGTCTCCAGGGGCAGGCAAACCAGCTTGGCTGCAGAGCTCCTGGTGCACCCTGCATTCTCTGCCTCAGCAGAAGGTGCTGGGGGAGACACAGTCTCGCCATGGAATCAGCTCAGCACTGCAAAAATATCAAATAGTGACGTTTTCCTTGGTGCCTGTGAAGTGATTGCTGCTGAAAAGGGCTGGGAGATGATCTTGTGTAGCCAGAGCTGTTCTACAAGGCCACGTTTCTGGTGAGGGGTGGCCAGGGAGGGACAAGGAAATGTCATTTCTGTGCTGCCACCAGAACCCAGCAGTGGTTTTGTGTCAGACATACCCTTTGCTCCCCAGTCAGCTGAAGCCTTTGGTCTCTCCCCCAGTACATGCAGCCACGGATTAATTTCTGTGCAGCACTAATTACAGTATTATTAATTGCTAACAATGACAGTAATGTCTTTATTGCTGTAAATCCTTTATTTAGACCTCTGAAGTAAGTATTTTAACCTTTGAGGACCCCGAGCACTCCTGAGCTTGCAGAAAACAAGATTTTCTGGAGTCTCCAGTGCTGCAGTGCCTGTGTTGTCATGAGACAATTACTTCAGCCAGCTTTGGGAGGGAAACTGCAGCCACCCAACAGCTCCTGGAGAGTCCATACATCCCATATAGGTCAGAGCTTACATGTTTCCCTCCCCTGTAAACCAGGACATGAGAGAGGGAAGGAAGGAGGGAAGGGGATAGTGCCTGTCCTTGTTGTGTCACTGCTGGGGAGGGCTGGGACAGTCCTGGTTCCTCTGGTTTGAAAGGCAGAAGGATGAAACCACCTAAAGAGGAAAGTTTGGCATTTCAGAGGACTTTGCCAGGTGCTGACACAGAGCTGTGTTCCTGCACAGCTCGGAGATGGAAGACATCTGTTCCACGGATATTCCATATTCCCAGGGATATTCTGAGCTAGTGCCCCAGCCAGCACTGAGGGAAAAGGGCAGCTCTGGCATCTCCCAATAATTCTGTCCAGCAGAATTCAGGTAGGGAATAAATCCTTCGGTGTAGCCACTTGAAATTCCACTTGGACTTTAAGTTGGCAAGAGGCAGGTGCTGGGGCTGGAGCTGTGACAAGGCTCCAGATCAGCACTGAGCCAGATGGAAGGATCACATTTCCCACATGGAATGGCATCTCAGGCCACCCCTGGGAGGCACAGCCTCAGGTGCCAGGGAGAAATCCTCCATGGTGGCATCGCCAGGGCCAGGAACCCAACTTGGCTGTGTCAGCTCCTGGTCCCTGCAGGTCTGGTCCCAGTGCTGATGTGTCCCTTGGGAAGATGCACGGGGGATGGAGCAGATCAGGGTCCTTTCAGACATCCCTGGGGCTGACTGGCTGCTCTAGTGACTGTGGATTTAGCTCCACTCACAGCTGGTTCAGCAGAGGCTCAGCTCTCTCTGACAGCCCCTCATTCTCATTTTGATACAAGCAGCCAGACAGAATCTGCAACTGGCATCCATCCCAAGAGACCCATTCCTGCCCTCCATCCCATCCCAACATGCCTATTTCTGCCCTCCATCCCATCCCAACATACCCATTCCTGCCCTCCATCCCATCCCAACATACGCATTCCTGCCCTCCATCCCATCCCAACATGCCCATTCCTGCCCCCCATCCCATCCCATCCCATCCCATCCCATCCCATCCCATCCCATCCCATCCCATCCCATCCCATCCCAACAGGCCCATTCC
>JAWWEE010000062.1:672699-682758 GCA_035221455.1 Xenops minutus
CAGAGATGCTGGAGACCATCAGGGATGAGGGGACCATCAGAGATGCTGGAGACCATCAGGGATGAGGGGACCATCAGGGATGAGGGGACCATCAGGCATGTTGGGGACCATCAGGGATGAGGGGACCATCAGGGATGAGGGGACCATCAGGCATGTTGGGGACCATCAGAGATGCTGGAGACCATCAGGGATGAGGGGACCATCAGGGATGAGGGGACCATCAGAGATGCTGGGGACCATCAGGGATGTTGGGGACCATCAGGGATGCTGGGGACCATCAGGGATGCTGGGGACCATCAGGGATGAGAGGACCATCAGGGATGCTGGGGACCATCAGGGATGAGGGGACCATCAGGGATGAGGGGACCATCAGGGATGAGAGGACCATCAGGGATGCTGGGGACCATCAGGGATGAGGGGACCATCACGGATGAGGGGACCATCAGGGATGCTGGGAACCATCAGGGATGCTGGAGACCATCAGGGATGCTGGGAACCATCAGGGATGCTGGGAACCATCAGGGATGCTGGGGACCATCAGGGATGAGGGGACCATCAGGCATGCTGGGGACCATCAGGGATGAGGGGACCATCAGGGATGAGGGGATCATCAGGGATGTTGGGGACCATCAGGGATGAGGGGACCATCAGGGATGAGGGGACCATCAGGGATGAGGGGACCATCAGGGATGCCACCAGAGGGCCGGAGCGATGCCGGAGTAGTTTTCTGTGCTGCTGCCACAGGATGGCACCGCTCACCTGCGGATCGGCCGCTCCGCGCTCCGCACAGCCCGGATTCCACAGCGCGGCCACGGCAGCCTTGAAAGGCAAAGCAAGAATTTATTGGGGCTGTTCCTTATTTTATGACACGGAGTTCAATGCATTGAGTGACTTGGTTCTGGCACGGGCTGTGCAAGCTGGATCTATTTAGCCTCTCCCCAGAAGTGTTGGGAGACTTAACTCGCTGCAGTGGACTCGGAGGGGATGTGGAGCTGGTGGGCTGGGGGCTGTGAACTTGGGGCTGCAGAGGCACCTAAAGCAGAGACGGAGGCAGGGCTGGGATAGGAAAGGCAAGGCAGGGGCTGGAGAGAGCCGTGTTCCATCTGGGACTCTGCTCTGTGACTTCACAGCAGCCCCTGCTCTGTGCTCTGTGCCTCAGTTTCCCCAGCTGTTAAAAACCAACACCATGAGGGTGCTGGGCTGGTAGTTGGATTTCATCATCTTGGAGGTCTTTTCCAGCCTTGGTTCTTCTGCAGTTCTACCACAGGCCCTTAATCTTCGCTCTGGGGTAGTTTTGCAGCAGAGCTGAAGCCCCCCATACTTTGGGGGTGCTCCTGGGACAGCACAGAGGTGACAGCCAGCAAGGAGTCACCAGAACTGTGGCAGTGCCTGCGGAGCCATCAGATCACCTGAGAAGGTTCTGGAAGCCCAGATCACCTCCCTGAGTGCTGCAGTGCCAGGAGATCCAAAAACACCACTATGGATTGTGGAATCAGCATGGAATGGTCTGGGTTGGGAGGGACCTCAGAGCTCATCTTATCCCACCCCCTGCCATGGGCAGGGACACCTTCCACCAGCCCAGGGTGCTCCAAGCCCCGTCCAACCTGGCCTTGGACACTTCCAGGGGTGGGGCAAGTGTATATATATAATATATACATTATACATAGGTCCTGAGGGTGACAGAAACCCCAAGGATGGTGGTGTTATTACAGGTACCCTCTGCCAACACTCAAGCAAAACCCCCTCCAGCCACCACATGGAGACACCTGGAAAACCATCCTGGTGCTCCCAAGGGCTGGAGATTCCATCCCCTGACCTGCCAGCACAGGCTGCAGCAGAGGACACTCCTCTGGCACATGCACGGGGTTTGCAGCTGCAGGGAAGGTGAAGGGGGTCCCACATGGACTTTACAGCTCCAGGAGACAGAAAGTTCAGGAAAGGCCAAAGCAAATAACAAGTTTGCAGCAGTTCCTGGAAGGGAAGGAGCAGCTCTTGGGGTGAAATCGCTGTGCACCAAAGTGATGTTCATCCTCCTTTAGCAACTGCAGCTTAGAGGAAGAAGAGCCGAATTTTGCTAAGGATCTCTAATTCTCTTTTGATAGAAGAGAAGAATCTGAGCTTTATGTGCAGGCATTTCTACCTCTGGGCATGAAAATTCACAGCACACCCACTGAATTATGTGTTGTCACTCTTCACCTGGCCTTAACCAGAGGTCTCAATTCTTTTCTGATGCGACAGAAATGTCTGAGCTTTATTTGCAACAAGTTCTGCTTTCACAGATGAAACTTGTCATGTGTATGTTATGCTGGGCATTGTGCAAAAATATACAAATAGGGTCTTTGAAGTGAATTTATAAACCCCAGCTCCTGATGTGCCTCTCAACTGCAGCTCTAATTAACACCAAATGCAGCAACGCTCCATTTGAGGTGGGAGAACCTACTTTGTCAGGCTGAGATCACAAACTAATTTCACAGGAGTTATTAAAAATCCTGGATCAGCACAGCAAAGCAGCCTGTAAAAACTCTATTATTGTAATGGGATAATAAAGTGAAGCTGGCTCCCTCAGCCCACAACTGACAGCCTGGTGGCTCTTTCCTTGTGACAGAGAGGAGGAAACAGCAGCTGGTTCATCCCTGCTCTCAGTGCAGAGCTCCAGGCACAGTCATTTGCTGCCATGGATGGTACGAAATAATGCTGGGCAAATCCAGCTTCTGAGAAAATATTTGCACCAGCAGAAGTTAAGGCACATTTCCCCATAATTAATGTCTTATTAGGGCTGGAGTGCACTTGTTGGGCACTGGGATGAGAAATAAGTCTTTCTCTTTACTAAGGGAAGGTTTTAGCACAGGGAAATCCCTCTCCCTTGTGATAGTATTGGAAATGTGCAGTTATTTGGAAATTCAGGGTTGAAATAGAGTTTTTAGTTGTATAAAACAGGTATATAAAACAGGAGGTCACTTGTGTGTAAAGGAGGTGCATTCTTTGGAATAGGAATAGGATGGGATGGAATGGAATGGAATGAGAATAGACTAGAATAGAAATATAATAAGAATGAGAATAGAAATGGAATATAATAAGAATGAGAATAGAATAGACAGATTTCAGGTGCTTGACTCTAGAAGGATTTATCATCTCCTAGTTTAGAGCACCTAACAGGTGCTTAAACTGGGAGCTCCATCCTCCAGACTCTCAGATCTTCCTCAAAATACAATTAAAAGCAGGTTCTAAACCTGCTGGATGTAATTAAGCAGTAGAAATACCCTCTTGTTCTCCCTTTTCTGACACACACACTGAGGCAGGTACACCTCAAACAGAGAGGAGCAGCACAAAGGTCCCACTTAAAGGAGCTGGAGCTCTGAGCCTGTAAAGCCATCACTGACTCTGCTCGATGTACAAGCTGCAATATCCATTTATAGAAGGTGGAATGTCAGGTTGATTCTAGTTTGGCATGTTTAAGGTAGATCCCCTTCAGTGCTTGGAGAGCAGAACCGAAATTCTGGGGAATGCCAGATCCCTGGGAATTAGCAGCTAAAGCAGCCCTGACTGCAGTGGGACCTGCCTTTCCTGGGGAGGTCTGAGTCCTGAGCTTCCTGCACAGAAGATTTTCTGCTGTCCCTGTTGACTCACAGCTCTCAGCCATGTGATCCCAACCATCTGTTTGCTAAACTTTGTGATTTAAGCCTGAAATACTTGAATTCCATCTGCCTCGTCCCTCTGGGAAAAGCAGAAAGTAGCATTAGTGCTGTCCAGTTCCTTGTTTGCTTGTCCTCAGTGTGCCCCAGGACCGTGGGCTGGGAGGGGACATCCCCCAGTGACCACCCCTGGAACGTCCAGCCTGGCAAAGTCAGGCTGATTTGGGGGTACAAATGGTCTGTCCCCATCTCTGTGTGGCAGTTTGTTCTTTACCTGAGCAATGAAAACTACCAAGCTGTGATGTAAATGCTGTAAAAACAGTGCTCTGATGGTGTGAGGTTGTCTGGCACTGTGGTGTGAGACCTCTTCACTCCAAGATCTCTTTATTCCATGGGAATACAGCCTGCAGTGGGAGGCAAAATCTCTCTAAAGCTAAATATTAGCAAATACTAGCAAAGATTGCTATCTAAAGCTAAATATTAGCACATTCTACCAAAGATGAATAGCAGAAAGTACCCTGAAGAGAAGGATGAAGGAGACAGAGAGGACTGGAGCAGTGAGGCTGCTGATCCCCTTCCATCCCAGTCTGGGCTCTGTTAAGATGCTGGGCACCCAGAAACAGATGCTCCTTAAATTGTTGCTTGTTTTCAAACATCTTTTTTTTTCCCACCAATGTTCCCACTGGCCAGATTTCACTATCAAAGACATCTCTGCACTCTGATAACCTCCAGATTCTGCCTTGAGGCATTTTTGTGCAATGTCCTCTCCTGATTTTCCTATTACTGGCAGGGGGGCAGGCACGAGAATTAAAATAAAACACTTGATATTTCCACCGGTGCTGCGTGGCCAGAATCAATCTCGACAGTGCTGAAGTGAAAAACAATAGAGATAAGCACCAAACCACTCGCTCCTGGGACTAAATTGAGCCAGCAGGGTCGAGTGCACAGAGGGAGCAGCTCTAAGGTGCCCTTTTTCAGAGCTAATCAGGTTATTGTGCCGGGGCTCAGCAACAAAGGGCAGTGGGGAGGAAGGAAACGCTGTGCTCGTGCAGCCCTGGGTTCCTGAGGCTTTATCAGAGCTGCAGGGAGATGTAGATATCTCTGAGCACTGCAGGAACTGCCTGGACCTGACCCTTCTCCACAGGCAGAAGATTCCTTGGCTGGGTTTGTTTGTGCAGCCTGCACCTCAGGAATGCTTTGCAGCGGTCCCTGGGGCTGGGGGAGAGGTGGGAAACACGAGCTGGCAGCAGGGTGGTGGCACACACACCTTCCAGAGGAGCCTGGGCACCCCAGGAGCCAGCAGGCAGGGCTGGGGGCATGTCCTGGCACTGGGATCCCATCCAAGGGCCAAGGGAATGGGATGCTCCTGATCTGCCACATCCTTGTGCCAAGCACTTCCCTTGGCTGCTCTTCCCTTTCCCTCTCCCTCGCCATGGGCAAAAGCTGGAGCCTGGGTTTAGGCACCTCAGTGACTAAATTGGGTCTGACTTCCAGAACTGAAGGAAATCTGATCAACACTGGTTCCACAGACACAAGTTGTCTGGAATAAGTGGTCAATACTTACACTCCAAAGACTGTAAGTAATGCTATAATAATATAAAACTAGATAATACTATAAATACACTTTATACCAATAAGGATTGATTGCCACTATTGTGCAGCTGCTTTGTTTTCCTTTTTAGCTAAATTTCATATCAAGTTCCTGCTTTATCTTCAGGTATGAGAGGGGAGGGAGAGAGTGGGACAATGTGATGCCTCAGAGAAGAAAACCACCATTTATTTTGTCACATTTTTTTTTACATCATCTTCTTCATACAACTGTTTCATTGTAACATTAATACATATTTCTTTTTAAAAAACCACCAAGATAGCTTGCAAAATTATATATATTTCAATATCCAAAAAAAGTACATTGCATATATATAGTAGCAAAAGCCCCATTTTCATGGGTAATTTCTTCCAATACTTCAATGTTGCGATTATTGCAGAAATGTTACTTAAAAACCCCCCAAAAGCACTAAAGACCTAAAGGGATTAGCTTGATCTTCTTTTCCCATTTGTTAAATAATGGCATCAGTGCTTCTGTTTCAGGTTCTGAGCAGCCTCCAGAGTTCTGGGTTCAGACTCTCCTCCTGCAATGGGATGCACAAGGACCACACCTTGCCCCACCAGAGCCCCAGGGGTTGTGTCTAGACTAGATTAGATAGCTGTGATCCTGTTAATTGGTTGCCAGTTCATACAAGGCATTTAATGGGTTCTACATGGGGATCTCACCCCCCTCAGACATCTGTGCTAAACCCCAAATGTTTGTGGTTCACCCTCTGTTCATGGCGCCAAACCAGTTGTGGGTTGTCAAATTAACGTGCAAAAGCAGAGATGGCTGAGAATTTGGGAATGTTCCAGATCTCAAGGGAAACCCCCGACAGGATCAGATCATCAGAAAGAGAGGTATTTGATAGTTTTAGCTGGGAAGTGGTTAAGATCTTCCCAAAGTTGAAGAATCTGGTGAAAAACAAGCACAAAATATTTAAAGAGTTGCTTTCAAATGTCGTGCATGTTTTCAATCAGCATCAAGGCAAACATGGGAGCGAAGTGGAGTTTATTTGCAGGCAACTACAACAAATTAGTACGAGAAAATACTCTACTCTAGACAAACCCAGGGCAATCTGGAAGGTTTCTGGTGACTTTGGGGTCAATTATGAATCCAATTGCAGGACCAAGGCTAAGTCCAACAGATACATTACTCATGTCTTATTTTTTTATTTTTTTTTTTAGCAAAAACTACAAAGCTACAGCCCAAATGTACAGATTGAAAAGATGTACAAATTACATTTAAAAAATAAACAAAACCAAACCGAGCTGGTAGTAAAAAACAAAAACAAAAACCTGCATTTGTGACCGAGGTCAACTCGTTTTATTTACTCTTTCTTTTAAAACTGTGAGATATAGGGAAAAATAACTCTGCATAATTTATACAGTATTTTGCCTTGATTTGTTGACCCTTTGGATGACGGTCTGACAAACGCACAGCGTTCGCGAATCGCTACATCGAGAGGCCCCTCGGGCTCCCCCCGAGCCCAGGACCTGCTGTCCCTCATTTGACTTCCTGCTGCCTTCAAGCAATGTCTCTGCTTGACTCTACGACACGGTTTGAGCCGGTTGCTGATGTTTTATGGAGTTAAGACACGGTCTAAAGGAGTTGTACACTCGAGAAAAAGTTCCTTCAATGCCCTTTGCTTCTTAAAATATACATGTACATATATATATATGAATATATATATTTAATTTCCAGTTGGGTGAAAATCCTCATCTGCATTAAAGCTAAGATTCCAGTTGTGGTCCCCTGCAGCCCAAAGGCCTCCACTTAATGGTCAAATTGCTGCACAGTGAGAGGAAACCCCAGGTAGTCATCTTTTCCTACGACCCACTGGTGGATCTATGTCTTGTCAAATCCTTAAAAATTTCTCTAGGAATCATTCCAGGTGAGGGTGAACAAGCTTCATTGTCCCTTCCTACAGAGGACACAAGCATCAAACCCCAAGAAAATGCAGAGTACTGGCCCACAGAAGCATCCATCCCTCTCAGTTCAAGACACAAGAGGCAAAGTTACAAAAGTTAAAAGTTTGGTCCAGGAATAACCAACATCCAGTTTTAATTCTTCCCCACAAAAGGCCACGATTATCCATTAAGGGTCCCCTAAAAAACCGTAAAAATCCCAGAAGTAAAGAAAAAGTCCGCCCAGACTCATGAAGGCCACGTGGAGCTCAAAGCATTTAGTAATAGGTGCCCAAGTGAGGTGTCACGTGGGCGTTGGGGTGGCGGGGCACGTTGGGGTTTGGGTAAATGCTTCCTGCAGGGGAGGTCCAATAAGGTGAGGCCGCTCCAAAGAAACTGGATGACGTGACAGGCATGGAAGAAGGGTGTGGGGGCACAAAGTTCACCTTCTGCTGGTGGGCATGGTAAGACGGCATGTAGGACAGATCCGACGGGTACTTGTACATGGAGGACTCGGTGGGGTGAGGCTGGAGGGCCTGGGCGATGCCGTGAAAGTCAAATTTGTAGGCATACCTCTTGCCATGCACCTTGGTCATAATGTTCTTGTCGTAGTAGTAGCGCAGGGCTCGGCTCAGCTTGTCGTAGTTCATGTTGGGCTTGCTCTTGCGCTCGCCCCAGCGCCGCGCCACCTCGTCAGGGTCCGTCATCTTGAACTCCCCGTTGGTGCCCTCCCACGTGATGCAGCTGGCGTTGGAGCTGTCCGACAGCAGCTCCAGGAGGAACTGCCACAGCTGGATCTGCCCGCTCCCTGCGAGAGCAAAGGAAATGACACGGTGCTTCCTGCCCGCAGGCACGGACAAAGGCAGGAAACAGAAGGGCTATCTCGATGTTTGCTGGGAACGGCTCCCCCGGCCCTTCGGAAGGCTGGAGGAGCCATGGATAAACTGTTCCCAGCAAACAAGTTAGGCAACCCTTTGTTCTGCTCCTGGGTTTGAGGTCAGATTAGATTTCATAATGGGCGCCTTTGGCCTTCAAGTGCTGGGGCTGTTCCCAAACAGGGTTCTTGCTGAGCTGCAGAGCTGGTCACTGGCTGGTTAACAGGGGATAGCTCAGCTCGCCAGGGACATTGTTTTGGATACCTCCAGTTTGCTTTGCAGTTGCTGACCTGAGTTACATGAGGTTATTTCCTCCCTAGGGTGGATGTCCCCTGGTTTTACTCGGTGTGGTTATACAGGTTAAGAGTGTTTTGAGGATGTGTATAAGTCTGGTCAGTTCAAGCAAGATTTACTCCAGGTCTTACTCCCTAAACTCAGAGATTATTTGCTGCAGATGATGTGCTAGGGACAGTTATTATACAGCGAATTTCAGAGGTCTTTTGTGCCTTCCTTCATTGCCTCTGCAGCAAGCAGTGAAAGATGAACCTGTACTGCAAATCTGAGAGACCAGCACTTAAATCTCCCATAAAACTCTCTTTAGGGAATGCTGGGTTTGGGTGGGAACATCCAGGGTGGTGATTTTGTCCCGACAAAATGACTTTGCACCACTTCCCTAACTTTTCTGCAGGGATTTTTGCAGGAGCCCTTGTGAGGACACAGTTACTGAGCCCAGTGGCTCAAGAGAGGGCTCAGCAGGAAATTTGCCCCCTTTGACGATGGGGGTCTGGAATATAAAGATGAACTCACCTGGGTTGGCAAGACGGCTGCTGGTGGGCCCCAGGACTTGATAGGGATCTAAAAAAAAATCACCCAACAAACTTACTTTAAAAAATGTTTCATCAAAAAGAAACAACAGTTCACGATGTTTATTCTAGAAACCAAACTTTCATTTTCTTTGCCTGCTCTTACTGCCTCTTCTCCCAGGCCTGGCGAGCTCCTTCTTTCTTTCTCAGCAAACAACCACCAAGTATTTGTGGAATCTGAAAGGGCACAGTGTTTGTGGCCCTGCTCTCAGGCTCTGCTGCTTTCACACTCTGCAATCCCTTTGGACACACCTACACTGAGAGTCCACCAGAACGCACGAAACGTGGAAAAAAGGACTGTGGGACAGTAGAAAGTAACAGAGCAGGGTTAAATATATTTCTCCTAATAAAAAGGGCTGGGCAGCAGATGAGAGTCTCAGATTCACTTGTTAGCTGAGCTTGCTGCCCTCTGAGGTCCATGGAACATTCCCCCAGCTCTCCCTTTTTGAAGCAAACAGAGCATTAGACAAATGAGAGTACCAGGAGTTTGTCGCTGGCTCCAATGAGGCTGAGTGTTTCTTGAAAACCCCACAAAGCATTTATTAGGAATGAATTCCTTCCCTTTTTGTGGGGCCTCCTCAGCCCTAATCTCTACACTTCTCCTTTGGCTCTCTCTGGTTTTGGTGATTTGGATCTGTAGCGTTTGCTGGTGGATTGAATGGATGCCAAAAGAACCAACTCCCTAAAATAAAGGAAGGGATAGAAAGCAGCTGTGCAAAGCAGGGAAGGTGCTGTTTAGCCTTTCAAGGGCCCCTGGCGAGGGCAGCAGGAAACACCAGTGCTCCTGCCCAGCAGGGTTTGCTGCTCTTCCTTGGTGTGGTTTGGTTTGGTGTGGTTTGGCGTGGTTTGGTTTGGGGAAGCCCCAGTGGAGACACTTCCATGGGCTCAGGGTGAGGAAGGAACAGACTGGCCCCTGCTCCACAGCCTTGGGATGCTCCAGAGGTGCTCCATGTGGCTCAGATGGCACAAGGATGTTCCTTTGGCATGGGGAAGGACAGCTTTGGAGCAGTCGCTGTCACTGCTGAGTCACTGCCCTGACACTTCCCCTGGGGCTCTGCTGGCTCGTCACAGGAGGGACACACAAGGACCATCCAGTCCAACCCTCAGCCCTGCCCAGGACCCATCCCCAAGAGTCACCCCCTGTGCCCCAGAGCATCATCCAAACCCTCCTGCAGCTCTGGCAGCCTTGGGGCT
>JAWWEE010000062.1:685154-695749 GCA_035221455.1 Xenops minutus
TCCCTGTCCCAGAAGTAATCCCTGTCCCAGAAGGGATCCATCCCTGTCCCAGAAGGGATCCATCCCTGTCCCAGAAGTAATCCCTGTCCCAGAAGGGATCCATCCCTGTCCCAGAAGGGATCCATCCCTGTCCCAGAAGTAATCCCTGTCCCAGAAGGGATCCATCCCTGTCCCAGAAGGGATCCATCCCTGTCCCAGAAGGGATCCATCCCTGTCCCAGAAGGAATTCCTGTCCCAGAAGGGATCCATCCCTGTCCCAGAAGGAATTCCTGTCCCCTCTCCCATGGCCAGACAAGGAGCAGCAGGGCTGGACACTGGTGCAGTGGTGGCATTTTCCTTGCAGGAAACCTATCCCAACTCCACCCCAGGGAGCTGGAGCTCTATCAGGGACCAAAATCACCAGAGCAGGGACAAGGGCTGAAGCAACCCCTGCCTTTTCCCATGTCCTCTCCGAGCCAGGCTCTGACTTTCATTTCTCCCCTGGGATATCCTTCTGAAGTATTAGAGCTATTAGAGCAATGGTTGGCGAAATATTTTGTAAAACCATTGAGAAAGGCAAAAGACCTTCAGAGATTTCCACTTAGTTGCTAATGTACATTTTGGTTGCTTCAGTCAATAAAGAGTTTGATCCTAATGTGATGTTAATAGAAGTGTCACATGGTGATCTTGTTAGAAAGAAAGGTGGCAATTCATTTTCCAACAGGAAAACCCTTTTCAAAGTGGGGGAAAATTTCCTTTCCAAAAAGTAGCAGAACTCACTGAAAATGTTCCATTTTCTCTGATTCTTTTGGGTCAGATCATTGACTGAAATGAACCAACTGCTGCAAAGGGGTTGGTTGATTCAGAGTAATTGGTGTGTTTTGAATAAATAAATAATTAAGCCACAATCTAGAGAGATGATCTTCCTCTTTCTCCTCCTCCTCCTCCTCCAGGTGGAGAAACTTTGTGCCAGAGGAGGAACCTGCTTTGCTCACAGTGTCCCAGGAAGAGGGATTTTAACCAACAATGACACTATTACAGTCAGATCCAGAGCAGGCCTGGCTGTGCAGGATCAAGTTTGGTTAAGCCTGGTCAAAATTATCATTCCAATGGGTTTCCTTGTAGCCTGGAGTTTTAGGATGTAAAACATCAGCTTGGATGGACTGTGTGAATGTGACTCAGCCCAGCTTTAATCCAGGTTGACTGAGATTAGTCCCTTGGCCTTAGTTTTCTCTGTGTGATATGGATTATGGAGTGAAGTGTAGGAATACAGAGAGGCAGCCTTGTGTTGTAGGACTGAGTTAAATATGATAATCATGGATGAGAAGGGTTAAATATGATAATCAGCAATACAGACACTGCTGTTGAAACACCACATGCACTCAGCTACTGCAAATTCCCAACACTTTCTCTCCCTCTCAAAAAAAAAGGAAAAAAAAAAGGAAAAAAAATAGCCCAAATCCACTGAGTTATTTTTATTTCACAAAAATCTGTGCAACGTGAAAGAACCACCCCAGCCCTCCCAGCTTCCAGGCCCAGACTCTAAAGCTGAACGTGTTTAAAGCAAAATGGAAAAGGCAGAGCCAGGGAACGTGTCCAGAGAGTCGGGTTCCTGCAAAAACAGCATCATTCCCAGGACCTGACGCCCAGTGGCTCGAAGAGATCCTACAGAACTGCAGCCAGACAGTGACAGGGAGCCTTATCTGTCTTTAAAACTGCTTGGATTTTACACCAAAACTTGCCATGCAATGGAAATTCCATTAAAAGGCTTGGACTGAGGTTCCCTCCTGGTGTAAATCAGCAAAGAGCAGCAGTGAAGCTGGGGGCACATTTACACCAGCAAAGGATCAGGTCCCCATGTCTGGTTTAGACTTAAAAGGCCCCGTGGAACAACAGCCCAATGACAAATGTGTGTTCAATACAAAATGGAATTAAAGAGCAGAGAATAAATCATAGATGCTTTCAAGAAATGTCATTGTGCAGCTGTCTGGTTTATGTCCAGCAATTCCCAGCATGAATGCATACTCTCTTACGAGGAAGGTAAAGGATATTAATAATGCTTTGCACTTTCACAGCACCTTTCAACCGAGGATCTCACAGCTTTGCAAACATTCGCACTCACGGCGCGCCTGGGAAGGAGCTTAAATATCATTTTATTTATTTGCATGTAAAAATGCACTTTCCTCAGGCTCTGGCTGCCTTGCCCAGATGAACTGACTTCCCCAGAAACCAGGCTGTGTGGAACACACCATAGCACTGATCTCTCCCTCCTTTCTAACCCTGCTCTATACTTTCTCACCCCAAATCTCCCTCAGCTTCTCCCTCATCACCCTCTGTGCCATGTGGAAGTTTTCATCTTCTGCTGGGCAGCTCCCCTTTCAAAGTCTAGTGATTCCCCTGGAATTAGGTGTAAACCAGGAATCATGGTGGGGAAACAGCCTGCCAGGCTCTGCAGAAGGCTGAGAAAAGGCTTAAAACGGGGCACAATCAGCAAGACCAAGCCTGGCCCATGGGCAGGGGGTCCTGTAAAGCTCAAGAGATGAGTTCCATCAGCCAGAGCTCTGCAGTTCCCTCTCCTCAGATTGTTTGGCGCAACGAAAAAGAGACTTGATCTGGAGAAGGAATGGAGTGTGTGCCAGGGATCTCACTGCTGGGACTGGGATTGGAGAGAGAGAAGGGCTGCCCACTGTGCCTTGTGGTGCAGGAGGGGTGGCACTGAGATGGGGAGAGCAGGGAGCTCCAAACCCACCCACCCAAACACCCCCTGTCCTGGCTGGAGCTGTGCTTCCCTCTCCTGCTGCCCAGACTCTGGGGCAGAATTAGTCTAAGCAGACTCAGAGAGATTCCTGGGGGCAGATGGACACAGACACACAGACTCCCTTCCTTGGAAACCAGGCTTAGACCCCCCAGTGGATCCCACCTCACCATCTCAACCCCCCAGTGGATCCCACCTCACCATCTCAACCCCCCAGTGGATTCCACCCCACCATCCCAAACCCCCAGTGGATTCCACCTCACCATCCCAAACCCCCAGTGGATTCCACCCCACCATCCCAAACCCCCAGTGGATTCCACCCCACCATCCCAAACCCCAGCACTCCCTGAATGAGGTCCCAAGAACAAGGCATGGGGAAGTCTGGGTTTCAGATATGATGCATTAGGGAGCAAACCCTCTCTGATAAGCTTTAAAAAGTTCTGAAAAATTAAAAACAACCCCCTTGTTTTATAAATCTGGGAGCTTGGGCCAGAGGGGAGGCAAGGGGGGGATTTCAGCTGAACAATAGGCTCCCAGTGCCTGTGCTTCCTGAGCTGCTGGGAGGTGCTGACAGCCCCTTCATCCTGCTCTCTCTGTAGGAGCTGTCTCAGGCAGAGCAGGTTCAGGCACTGCTTTGTGCTACCAGCCCTGATAAGGCTTTCCAGGAGAACCACGGGCAAATGAGGCAATATCCTCATTTTTCAGGCCTTTCAGTTCTAGGAGAGACACAGTGGGGCCGGGTCAATTATGGATGAAATGCTTCAGGGGCACTAGAGAGGAATCTTATTTGGAATGCTATCCATGGTGTCCTCAACTGCAAGCAAGGCTGGGAAGGAATACCATGGCATAGAGTCAGAGAATAGGCTGGGTTGGGAGAGACCTCTGAGATCATCCAGTCCAAGCCTTGACCCAACACACCTCTCTGGTTACCAGCCCATGGCACTGATGCCACATCCAGTCTCATCTCAGAAACCTCCAGGGACGGTGACTCCACCACCTCCCTGGACAGGCCATTCCAATGCCTGATCACTCTCTGTAAAGAATTTCTTCCTAATATCCAACCCAAACCTCCCCTGGCACAGCTTAAGCCTGTGCCCTCTTGTCCTATTGCTGGTTACCTGGGAGAAGAGCCCACCCCACCCCTGCAGCCAGGCCAGGTACCTCTGCAGAGCCCTCCTGCCCTCCAGCAGAACGACACTCCCTCCCAGCTTGGTGTCATCTGCAAATTTGCTAATGATGGGCTCAATATTTGCCTGGTCCATGGCATCACTGGGGGCAGTGGCAGCTCTTCTGCAGGCACTGCCTGCTTTGGGACCTGCTGGGCTTCCCTGTCGATGTGCAGAGTGGGTGTTCTGAACATCAGGAATGCCTTCCTGTAGCCAGCTTTTGGAGAAACACACGGGCAGCACACCTGGGAGGATCTGGACAGCCCAGCAGATAGAGATAGAGCAATAGAACCCATGCACCTCTGCCTGCTGGAGCTGATAGTTCCAAGGAAGTTTGGGAGCTGAAGGATGGGAAGTGGCTTGTCCTAAGTCATGGGGACAGAGGGAAGGCACAACCAAGTGTCCTGGGCATCAAGACTTGGGATTAATGTAAGTGGTCACTTGGGATCTATTTTGTGGCAACTGCTTTATAGGGAGAGGGAGAAAGGAGGGCACACACAGGACCTCAGCACTTTTCCTCCCTGAGTGAGGTGCCTGGAGAATCCTGTGGAACTCAAGGGGTGCTTCAAATCTGCAGCCTTCTCCTTCTCCTGAGGTCTGTAGGGCCAAGTCCTGCCTGGAAATCCAGTGCCTATGCTCCCAACCCAAACAAGACAGGTTATTCTGGAATAGTTCCTCCTGTATTTCTGGGCTCGGGGACTCTCCATGCAGGACACAGGCTGGTTTTTGCAATGAGTCCTTCTGCCTCAGAAAGGATCCTGGCTTGGTGGCTGGAATTTCAATTAGCTGCTCTAAATGGGGAAAGCAGAACCAGGTGTCCTGGGGGATCCAGACTCGGAATTAATCCAAGGGGTCTCTTGGGGTCTATTTTGTGGCAGCTACTTTATAGGGTGAGAGGGAGAGGTGGGCACAGGACCCTGGTGTTCTTCCCCCCAGGGATGGCTGTGTGTGGTGCCACTCCTCTGGCACCAGGGTAGGCACAGGGGACAAACCCTCTCCTGCTGCAAACCAAACATGTCACAAGGTCTGCCCAGCCCTCACACTCCTCACTTCACCTCCTGGAGATGCTGTCGGAGAGGTGGGGTGGTGTGTAGAGCCAGTTGGAGAGGAGAAACCCAGACTGTGGGTTTATGGAGGGGCAGGGAAGCCAAAAACACCTCCAGCTCCTCCTAGAAACATTAGATGGATTGTTTGGGATGGTGGCAGCAGACAGGAGAGCTGTGGAGCCCATGTGGTCCCTCCCAGGCTCACTCTGACTTTGTGGACATGTAAGTGCTCCACACAGCCAGGGAAAGCCCCAGTGCCAGCAGCCAGGGCTGTGTGGAGACACAGCTCCTCTGGGCAGGCTCTGGGCTGGCATTGCCTGCAGGTTGGGGGGCATGGTGGGGCAGGGCTTGGAGCACAGCAGGGTCTTTGCCAGTGGCTGCACGAGGTGGTTCATGCCAGTCTCCATCACCTTTAGCCCAGGGACAAGGGACATGTGTGTCATATCAGGCCTCAAAATCTCACAGCATCACCAGTTCTGCTTTTCTGCTATTCAGTTTACTGTTGCTGCTAATTAAAACAATTAAGATGTATGCCATGTCACACTGCTTGTCATTCATAGTGTTACTGTGGCTGTTCTCATGGCTACATGAGACTTCCCAGTGCCTTCAAGCACCAAACTCATTCATTTCTCTGTCAAGACACATTGTCCTGCTCCTTGAGCTCAACAATCACCAGAACAGGGATCATAATTAAGGAATTCTAAGTCTCTCCACTAAGAGGAAACAATTCACTGAGCACAGACTAATTTCAAAATAACTTCTATGTTATCAGACTATTTGATTATTCATCAGTTAAAAGAATTATTATCAAAACATCTTTTGCATCCTTTACATCCATCTGGATAACCAGTGAGACTTGATGATCTCAGAGGTCTTTTCTAACCTAAGTGGTTCTGTGATTCTCTGATCTCTCTGTTGCCATTAACCTGTTTTACAGATCCCAAGTCCAGGCTTGGAACAACACTGGGCTTTGACCTGAAGTCAACTCAGACCAAGTGAGAACTGGATTTACATGAGTCATCTGCTGCAGAGCATGGATATGAAGAACAGATTTGACTTGGGGAATGTCTGGAAGTAGCTGAGAGCCCAGTAATGAATTGCTGTCCTTATGGAAAAACAGATCCTAGCAATCAAACATTTCTGATCTAACTTCTGTTCTAAATCCAGTGATGGATTCAGTCCTGTGGCTGAAACCCACTTATTTCCAGCATCAGACAGCATCTACAGCTTAGCAGAGTGTAGGGTCAGAAGAAGGATTCAGGATTCCTGTCCCTGCAAGTGTCCAAGGCCACGTTGGATGGGGTTCTGAGCAACCTTCTAGTGGAAGGTGTCCCTCCCCATGGCAGGGGTTTGGAAGATCCCTTCCAACCCAAACCACTCTGGCATTTTATGACTGCCAAGCTGGCACAGCAGGGCACGCTGAGGTCACTGCAGCCTGAGCACTGTGACCCCTCTGCCATCAGACTCAAGGTGCTGGCACACCAAGCAGCCCCTGCCCAGCACAGCTCCGACCTGCAGCTCTGCTCTCCCCAGAGCAGGGCTCCAAAGCCTGGAGTCTCTCCCTCCGCTCTCCCCAGAGCAGGGCTCCAAAGCCTGGAGTCTCTCCCTCCCTGTTTGCCTCGAGCCAGAGGCGACAGCCCCCAGTTGTGCCTGTGGCTGGAAAAACATCCCCGAGCCATGCAGCGCTGGAACTTCCTGAGCCAGGCTCAGCTACCCCTGCAAGGCTCACAAAGACACATTATGAAGAAAAGGAGGAAGCAAGGAGAATTTCCCCCCCCCCTTGCTGTTGCTTTTTTTAATATCAGCAGCAGAAATCCCAATGCACAGTGCATGAAGGCTGAAGGATGTGTCCTAAGAATCCCTCCTGGAGCCAGCTTGGAAAGGCAGGCACTTCCCAGCCAACATCCATGTCCCTGAGTTATGGAGGGCTCAGCCACAGCCAGGCACTCAGATCCCAAAGGATGTGCTCCTGAGCATCCCTTGGACACCCATAGAATCCTCCAGGAGTGTGCCAACAGCACCAGGGATGTTTTACCAACAGCACCAGGGATGTTTCACCCCTGGCACAAGGGGTAAACCCAAAGCATTAACACTCTTGGAGTTTGCCCTTGCTGAAAAATGCACAAATGCAGAAGTAAAACAACCCAAACCTTGTATTCGGGGAGAAAAAAAGCCAGAGGCAGCACACAGGAGAGAAAAGGGAAGAGACACATGCACAGACACTGCATTTTTACAGCGTTTGCCCCATTTAACTGGTTATCAGGACACAAATTTTACCAGGAAACACATTTACTCTTGTCTGAGGAAGCAGCCAAGGCTCTGCCAAGGGGTTCTGACGCAGGGACTGCACCCCAGAAAATGTGTGATCCCCCTACATGTGCAAAAACCCCAGGCAAAAAATAATAGCTCCTTTGCTGGGAGAAAAGGAAGGATAATGGTTACTTAGAAAGTGCTCCAGACAAGCTGTCAGGTTGAATTCAGAGAACTGGAGTCTACTCTGGGACAGCGCTGGCTCGGGGTGATCCCTTGTGAGTTGGGTTTCCTGCCTGCTCCGGCTTAAAGACAACGATTCTTTGTTTCCAGCTTTTCTGGTGAAAAAACACACGCCTGCCTCCGAAGAGGGTCAGGGAGAAAGCAGACAAAACACTAACTCTGGAATTTCAAAGGAAAACAATTAAAAAAAAAAAAAAAAAAAGAAAGTATAAAAAGAAAAATCCAAGCGCGCCTGCTACTGTCTCTCCTGGAATCGTAAATCCCTGCTCTGGCCACACAGTGGAAATAAAAGAGGCACTAAAAAAGACTCCCCTTCTTGTGCTGCGGAGCTAAAAATGGGATATTTCATCACCAGGCACACAAATATCATCGGCAAATGTTTTAGCAAGCAGAGACAATTAGGAGGCACAGAAGTGCCACTGCTTTGTCTCTGACACCGCCAAAACCAGGGGGTTTATAACCTTTGCTGTGAAAAGGGACTGCACTGACACCCCAAAGGAGGGTTCACTGAAACTGGTCAGTATTTCTCACATGACAACCTTTTCGACCTGAAAAATGGCCTTTTGAGGAGGAGAATTTTATGCAGGAATTTGAGGGTTTTCCTGTGGGAGCTGTGCTGGTACCACCCCCCTGGCTGCGCTCTCTGCCTCCCTCCCTCCAGTGCCCCCAACTTTTGAACTTGTCACCCCAACTTGTCACTGAGTTTGACAAGTGGGAGAGATGAGTTTTGAGGAGTTCCTACCAATTTGAAGGAAACTGGGGGGGGGGAAGAGGAGGGATTTTGCAGCCCTGATGGTTAAAAGAGCAGCTGCATGGACTCGTGTTTTGTGAGGTACCAGGGAACGGGTGTGAGAGACGTTTTATTGATGCTCCAACATCAGAAAACTCTTCCTTGGGGGCTCACAATGAACGAGGGTCCAAACCCACGGGAACCCACACTGCGTGGATTTCAGGGCTCACTGGTTTATTTATTTTCTTAAGTTTGCCAACAACCCAACAAAACATAAAGCAAACACACCTTAAACACAACCACCCTTATTGTTCACACAACCTCTCCTATAACATGAAGATAAACATGGGATAACCCCAGACTTAACCTTTAAAATTCACCTCCTCCATCCATATTCGTGTATTCACATACAGATTTCTTCCCTCTTTGACAAGGGAGGTGGCACATCCATTTTTATTTTTGAATTTGGGTTGGATTTATGAGACTTTGGGCTGGTTTACCAGCTCGAGGGGGCTCAGGGGGGACATTCCCACTCTCTACACTCCCTGACAGGAGGGTGGGGTTGGGAGGAGTTGGGCTCTGCTCCCAGGGAATAAGGGACAGGGCAAGAGGGAACAGCCTCAAACTGTACCAGGGGAGGGGCAGGTTGGACATCAGGAGGAATTTCAGCACTGAAAGGGTTGTTAAACCTTGGAATGGCTGCCCAGGAGGGTTTGGAGTGCCCAGCCCTGGAGGTGTCCTAGGATGTGGCACTCAGTGCTCTGGGCTGGGGGACAAGGTGGGCACCGGGCACAGGGTGGGCTCCTTGGGCTGGGAGGGCTTTTCCAACCCAGATAATTCTGGGATTCTCTTGCCTCGGGCTGAGCCTGGTGTGGGATAGACCCGTGCTGAATGCAGCACTTTAATCAAGGTCATACCTGTAGGCTCGAGGCAACAGCACAGAAATAACTCTGGTAACCCCTCACATGTGACACTGAGCCTTCCTTCATCTCCCCCTGCACAAACCCCACTTCACGGGGCATCAGCACACCAAAAAGCACCATCACCCCCCCAGGCACTGCCACATGCCTCTTTGGACACGTGTAACTTCACACACCAACACTCCATGGCTCTGCCTCCTTGGAAACCACCAGCTCTGCCCTGCTTGGGTTCAAACCCTGCACAGAATTTTATGTATTAAACACAGGGATTACGCAGCCCCCGACGCACTCCAAAGCAAGCAGAGCCCTTCAAAATGTGCTGGAACGAGGCCAGAGCGCTCAGAGCCACATGGGACACAGCCCTGTGGCCTCGGGATGTTGGTGGATGTGGATATACTTTCCATCTCCCTATGGAAACCTACTGAAATGACACCATTCTGCAGGAGAGCAGTTTGAAGTCTCCTCTCACTCAGATTCCTGACCCGTGTCTGCAGGACCCACAGCAGGTCAGTCCTTGCTCCAAACCTGCATGGAGAATGAAAGAGCCCCTCTCTCCACTGGGGTGCTGGAGGGGGACACAAATCTTTCCATTCAGCAATGTTACATTTCCCAGAAAACTGCTCTGCAGCCAAAAAGTCCTGGTGATTTTCATTAGGGCACTTCATTTCTCCCAGGCAGCTGAAGACAATTTGTCCCAATGACGCTAAATAGCATCCTTTGGAGTGTTTGTGGGGCTGAGAGCAGAGGAAGCTCAGGCAATGAGAGTCCTTTGAACACCACGAGGTTCATACCTGGCTCATCTGAGAGCAAAGCTCAGCCCTGGAAGTTTATGGAAGGAGTTTATGGAGCCAGCTGAGCTCCCCCAGAGCAGCGCTGCAGGTCCTGCTCTTTGCAGAGGAGAAGTGAGAGGGCAGAAAAGAGAAGGGGAAAAGGGAGGAAATCCTGCAGCTGAACAGCTAAGGCACACACAGAGGTGTGCAGAGCCAGGGCACGAAAGCCAGCCCTGTGAGAGCCCTGGGACACGGGCCAGGGGCTCCTGGTGCCACCAGCCTGCTGCCCTGCTCTGTCTGCAGCGACTCGGGGAGCCACGTGCTGATGTGGAACATCTGGAGGTGTCTGTGCTGCAGCTGGGCATGGGGAGCCTCCCTTACAGCCACTGCTGGGGTGGGGTGTGCACAGCAGTGCCAGGGTGTGCACAGCAGTGTCAGGGTGTGTACAGCAGTGCCAGGGTGTGCACAGCAGTGCCAAGGTGTGCACAACAGTGTCAGGGTGTGTACAGCAGTGTCAGGGTGTGCACAGCATTGCCGGGGTGTGCACAGCAGTGTCAGGGTGTGTACAGCAGTGTCAGGGTGTGTACAGCATTGCCAGGGTGTGCACAGCAGTGCCAGGGTGTGTACAGCAGTGCCAGGGTGTGCACAGCAGTGCCGGGGTGTGCACAGCAGTGCCGGGGTGTGTACAGCATTGCCGGGGTGTGCACAGCAGTGCCGGGGTGTGCACAGCAGTGTC